>BLKM01000587.1:1227071-1428688 GCA_013340265.1 Coptotermes formosanus | reverse complement strand
ATCTTCTTTTTATTTTTACACCCCCCCCCCCCCCCCCCCCCCCGCCGCCGCCGCCGCCGCCAGTCCTGTGCCTGTGGTGACTAACTCCATGGAGTAGAGTCCGTGAGAGATTAGTAGGCCTTCAGTTATCCCTGCATTTTATGCAACCCTGTGGATTCATGACTGTGATCACATTAGCCCCCCACTTGTCTCTGTCCTAAGTACATAAATCCAGCCCACACCCTCCGTGTTTAGTATTATCCTGTCATCTATGCTGCCTTTCACACTGAATTCTGAAAATGTAATTCTTCAGTTTTCTTTTATACAACATATACTTTGTGCATACGTATTGCCAGAAGCCCTGATTGTGCTCAACACTTGATGTGAACACTAGTAGGAGGATGGAAGATGTTAATAAGGGGTGACAGTTCAAGTTTTGTAGGATATGACGCTGTGTCACTTGCAAACTGCAGTAGTTGCTGGCTCTGTGGAGGAGCTGGCTACATCCTTCTTCAGGGTCCACATAGCCCAAGACCCTGAGGATGGAGGTAGCAAGCACCTACAAACAGTGTTAACTGTTCATCAATCAACACAGCCATACCTCACAATAATTGGGTCTTCATTATCACTGTTGTGAGCTGAAATCTCACAGGTATTAACCTGTGAGATTTCAGGTTAATGAGTGTGCAGGTCATACCAACATAGGTTTGTTGAATCTTCAGCATCACTTCTGTGAGAATCTGAAATGTAATGTGGGGTTCTTTCTGCTGTGCAGGATGCTGCCAAAGTATGTCAGCAGTACATTGACCGTGAACCTGACGCACTCTACTTCACTGTTGTGGCTCTCACTGCTGCTTGAAGGAGTTTTGCAGCGTTTATTCACTCTACACACCATAATTTGTACCTACCATCAGAGGTCATGTATGCAGTATGCTTTTAGAAGCCAGCTTGTTATGTTACCAGTGTTTGATATTATGTAATGTTTATGAGAGTCATGTGGTTTTGGGCATCGCAGTTGTGATGTCATTGGCATTTATTTCTGCTTCAGTAAATGTAATGTTACATTTGTGGTTGTACTTGGTTCATGTGTTTTCATCTATTTGTAGGAAGTGTTGTACAACTAAGCTGTGTATAATTGACAGCTGTGATAAGATGATTCTCTGCTACCGTGTGTTTATTTGTACTGTGAAGATGTTTGGCAGCTTTTTTCATAATGTTTCCTGAAAAATTGATGTAACGATGGTTCTGGTGTCCATGAAAGATGAGAGTGACATTTTATTAAAAAAAAGGTGCTGAGTTAGTGACAGTTGCTATTGATAAAGTCACTCAGGGTCTTCTGATTACGTATCCCATATCGTTTATTATAACCAAAGGTTTCACATATCAAAATTGATGGTCACACAAATTTTGATGGATTGTGTGAAATAAATACAAACCGAATTACTTCCTGAATGTAGAGGAGGATGTAATGTGTCATGGGTTTCCAGGCTGTCACACTTTTAGTAATAAACACTACTACCTACGAGAGATTGGGCTTCTAAATAAATTGAATTCATTATTCTGTTGCTGGAATGGCTCAGTAGGTTAGGTGGTTTGTGAGCCCAGGAATGCCATGGTAGGTAATTTATAAAAAATTATTCAGCCAGTGAGACCACTGTTCAGGTTATCTTAAGTTTTCAGTACTGCCGTCATGTTATTTTAGATCTCCTCTAGTTTGCTTTCCTGTGAATGCTGTTGTCAGCATGATGTAACAAAATTTTTATTCAACTCAGTTCTAGTGTTTTGTGGTATATGAACTGGTTGCTGGCACCTCATAAATTAAATTAGTGCTGATTATTGGTGGCAGTTTCCCTATTCTGGCTAGCAGTATGTTACAAGACCAACAGAACTGGACATATATACACAAGGAAAGACTTATCTGTTCAGTAACGGCTCTAACATGAATGCCAAAAAGATTTACCATTCATTGTTGCAAAGCAGCTGATCATCAAAGTATGAAACTGTATTTATAAATTACATGTGTATGGCTATACAAAATGAGTCTGGAAACAAATGAAAATTTCCTCCATACAAATGTCTCTTAAATTAGACTAGACAGTATGAAGTAGATTAGAAATATGGTTATAACTTGTTTTGTACATTTTAAAATGCTGAAATGTTTCTTGTTTAAGCAAAACTGTGCTTGTATTCTGCGCTGAGCCCTGTTCCAAGCTTGGATATGGCTCTGATCACAAACGACAAACTCACAACCGAATGTTCCTGTGTTTTTTTGTTCTCTTCATTTGCTCATTTGAACTGAATTCTGGTATTTGATGTGCTGCTAAATGCAAACATATGATCTGTGTTTGCTGTGGCTTGCCTTATACTTGAAAAGTGATAACAGTTGTGCCTCATGCATTGAACCTATTGCTTAATTGGAGTGGAAAGCTTGCACATCAGGTGTGCTTGATTGTAAAAGTACAGAACGAATGCTTGTATTGCGTGTATCTCAATAAATATACAAAATAACACATTACATGCTAAAACATTGTTAAATACTCTGTTGAGTTGCTGAGCTGTCACAGCTTCACCGGAGCATTGTCAGCTCTTGGGGTTTCTCTTAAATGTGGTGGTTGTGCTGTGCATCGCCCCATCACACAGTCTGAGCTGCTGTTACCATTTCCAGATTTGATATTAAATATTGTGTCTTTAAAAAAACATACTTCTGTTGCTGTAATTTGGTTTTCCAAATGTGACATTTCCATCCACGTTTCACTTCCGCTTTGTACTTGTTGGTACAGGATTAGAGGTGCTCATAGTGGTGATTATTCATATTGCAGTCTGGGTTAGGACACTGTGTAGTCTGGTACAATGTTCTGAATGTTTTGGAGGAGCATTCTTTGTCTTTCCTCACAGGCAGTCAGAAGATGGAGGCAGTCTTTTCTCACCGAAACCTCAGTACCCACCAATCAGATTACACAGTCCTGTAACCCGGAAGACTGTAATTTTGAATCTTAATATTCTGCATTTTCTGTGCATTGTGTCACTATTACAAACCAACTGAATACATGCATTAGGCAATAAGTATATCATAGTATTGTACCTTATACTCCTGGATGACTGCCACCTGATCCTGGTGAGGAGGTTTGCATATCCTGCTATGACCCAGAGAGTTTAAGCTCCTGGTAGGGACACCAATGCCAGACAGGTTGAAGGGCAGGGCCAGACAAAGTAGCAGTCCACAATGAAGGGTAGGGGGAACTCTTTAGGCATTGTAAAGCTACCTAGGGGAGTAAACCCTGAAATCAAATTTTGGTCCCCCTGGAAGGGGGTTTGTCATATGGCTAACAGTAAAAGGCTATTGTTATGAAACCAGGAAGTAGCCTCGGAAAGAACTGAAAAGGATATTATGTACAACCCAGCAAACAAAAATGGATACAAGCATTTGGATTATATTCCGGGAATATCAGGGCATTATATCAAGTCAGGTCCCTTAGGAAACTGATACATGAAATGGGCAAAAATAAGTATGAAAATAGTGTGGATGTGCTCAGTGTACAGGAAATGAGGTGGATAGGCACTGGAATTGTAGATAAAGGGAAGAACGTAATTTTACATAGTGGACATCAGACGAAACATGAATTTGGTGTGGGCTTCCGTGTGAATAATAGAATAAAAAATGCAATTATTGGACTTACACCCATCAACAATAGGCTGTGTATAACAAGAAGAGCTGGAAGATTCTTTAATTATAGCATTATTAATGCACATGCTCCTGTTGAGAATGCAGGTGATGAAAAAAAAAAGATGATTTTTATGAGGCACTTAACTAAGGCCTTTAAAGAATGTCCAGGACATGGTATGAAAGTTTTAGCAGGGGATGTGGATGCACAAGTAGGAAGAGACTCCATCTGCAAACCTAATATTGGAAGGTGGTCTCTGTGATGATGCAAATGATAATGGATCGCATTTAGTAATTGTGCCTTAGTACAACTAATCTTGTTGTTGGAACATTGTTTATGCCTAAAAAGATGCGTAAAGGAACTTGGAGGACTGATGGAGATGTCCTTAACCAAACAGATCATATATTGATAGATACCAGACATAGATCAAATCTGGCTGTAAGAGTATTTAGAGGAGTGAATGTGGATTCGGACCATCGTCTGATTGGATCCGAAATACGATCCAGGATTGCCAGAAGTAAATTGCAGAAAGGGGCGTGAATGGAGAAATTTAATGTGGCCCTCCTAAAGAATGGGAGTACTGCAAAGCAATATGCAGAACGAGTGACTGAGCTACTTGGCCAATCTGCAATTGAGTTTACTGATATTAGTGATTCAAATGATGATTGGAAATCCCTGAACATGTGCATTATTTCTGAAGAAAAAGATGGTTTGATGAGGAATGCCAAGAGGTCACAAGGAAGAAAAGTGAGATACATACAGCAGAGATGAACAGGGACCCAAGAGGAAGAGTATGGACACCTACGAAAGCTGAAAAAACAGTACACCAATGGAAGAAGCAGGCCTTCAATAATGAGGAAATGGAGGAGCTGGAATATGCAAGAAGGGAGAAAGCAGTGAGATTATTGTATCAAAAGTTTAATAGTACAAGACAAATCTTTAAGCCAGGGACAACCATATGTAAAAGTAAAGAAGGAAATTTAATATCAGATAAAGAAGGTGTCCTGAGACGTTGCAGAGGACACTTCGATGTACTGAATAAGGAAACAACACCTATATCTGAGCTCTCACCAATACAGGGTATATCAGCTGAAAGCCAGATAGTCTCTGAACTCACAATGGAGGAAGCGCAGAAGGCACGCCATAAAATGAAGAATAATAAATCTCCCGGTATAGACACAATTTCATCTGAATTGATAAAGTTTGGCGGAGAAAGTCTTGTAAAACGAATTTTGTGAGCTGATTAGGAAGATACGGGCAAAAGAGAAGGCACCACATGAGTGGAAAAGAAGTATAAAATGCCCAGTACATAAGAAGGCTGATCTTTCGGAATGTGCAAATTATAGGGGCATGTCATACGGCATATAAAGTTCTGTCTAATACAGGGTGCGGCAGAAAAACTTGATGATTTTCAAAGCGAAATAACACAATGTTTCATCCTGTTATGTAACTGTTGTTACCACTGAAGAACACAGTGCATGCCATTTTATGTTTTGAAAATTTCGTCATTCAGATGTCTCGTGCGATTTCTCAAACACAGTCCCACTCTTTCTTGAAGATTTTCCATCGCTCGACGAGTCATCTGCTCTGGGATTGCTGCGATATCATCCTTTATTCTCTGCTGTAGTTCCTCGATGATTCCAAGCATAGAGATGGAAACTTCACTTTTGAGGTACCCCCATAAAAGTTACTGACAGCTGGAGAGATCAGGTGAACGCACAGGCCGTGGAACATCACCTCGAGAAATGACGTGTTGTGGAAGCATTTCTTGCAAAACATTTATTGATGTCCTTGCTGTATGGGCTGTTTCCCCGTCTTGTTGGAACTGTACTGAAGAGAGATCGATTCCACGACAAAGTAACTGTTTCACAGAAGTTGCATAACATTTCCACACAGCGGCTGGATGTCACAGCAACTGCCGCATCTTCGTTGTCTTCAAAGTCGTAAGGGCCAAGGGCCCCAAAAGAAGCGATCCCACACCAGACAGTCAATTTATCTCTGTGGAGAGGACGCTGTTGGAACTCTTGCGAACTTTCTGGTGCCCAGTAGCGGTAATTCTGTTTCGTCACTTAACCAGACAAGTGGAAATGAAGCACATGAGAAATGTTTCCACATGTCATTTCTCATGGCAGTTATGTTCCGTGGCCTGCGCGTCCACCTGATCTCTCCTCCTGTGGTTACTTCTTGTGGGGGATGGAAGAACCGCAGCAATCCCAGAGAAGATGACTCGTCGGGTGATGGAAAATCTGCGAGAAAGTTTGGAGCAGTGTTTGAGAAATGGCGGGAGACATCTGAATGATGAAATTTTCAAAAATAAAATGGCATGTACTGAGTTCTTCACTGATAGTAAGTGTTACATAATAAGGTGAAATGTCATTGTATTATTTCATTTTGAAAACTGTCAGGTTTCTGTGCCACGCCCTGTGTTTTGCTCCCATACACTGAAGCAAAAATTGGATCATATCAGTCTGGTTCCAGACCAGGTAAATCAACAACTGTCGCCCTATTCATCATACGACAGATTTTAGAAAAGGCGCAAGAAAGTAAGATTGAAATACCCTTTCTCTTTATTGATTTCAATGCAACATATGATTCAGTCATCAGAAGGCAGCTGTCTGAAGTGATGAATGAACTAGGCATACCAGAGGAGTTGACCAGGATGGTGACAGCAACAATGGAAAACGCATAATGTAATATACGTTCGCAGAATTTTTTCTGTGATCCGTTAGATGTAACTAATGGACTGAGGCAAGGATATGCTTTAGCATGCCTCCTTTTTAACATAGTCCTACAGAAGGTGATTATAGAGTTGCGTACACAGAGTAGTGGACATATTTGTGTAAAATCAGTGCAAATAATTGCTTATGTAGATGAGGTAGTTTTAATAGCTAGAACACGTAGAAATCTGGTAGAAGGATTTTGCTTCTTAGAAAGTGCAGCTGTGAGGATTGGGCTCAAAATAAATCAGAATAAAAAAAAAATATGGCAATGAACACAAGAAGATTGCTGGGTATACCTATTTTTGAAATAGAGCCATACACTTTTGAACATGTACGTACTTTTACCTAGTTGGGTACAATACTTACCAAGGATAATAATGTAAAAGAAGAAGTTCAAAGTAGAATCGCAATAGCAAATAGATGTTATTTCAGCCTCCAGAAGCACTTTAAATCTAATTTTATATCTAGAATTACAAAGTTCTCACTATATAAGACGCTGGTACGTCAAGCAGTTTGGACAGGATGGAGTGTTGGACACTATCCCAAATGAATGAGAAAATGGTCGATATGTTTGAAGGGAAAATTCTTCCATGAATATATGGTCCTGTTAAGGACTGTGACCAGTGAAGGTGTAGACGTAATAAAGAACTCTGTGCTCTTTTTAAAGAGCCCAGCCTGTGGGTGATAATCAGAATTATAAGACTGTTATGGGCTGCTCATGTTACAGGAATGGAGGAAAATTCTATGCATAGGAGACTCAGGTATATGAAACCGGAAGGCCCAAGAAAAGTGTGGAAACCACACGCCAGGTGGGGAGATGATGTGGGAAAGGATGCAAGGATGCTGGGAATAAGGAGTTGGTGGGCAACAGCCATGAATCGCGAGGAATGGAGGACCTACTGAAGGAGGCCAAGACTCTGTATGAGTTGTAGTGCCAGTAATGGTGAATTTACATTATGTTTTGAACTGAGGAGAAATATTTCAGAGAAAATATAATTTAAAATAATAAGGTATGTCGCCTAGTAAGTGTACTTACTTGGTTTGTAATAATTTCGAACTTTGGAAACTTTTAGTGCCATGTGAACTTGCGGAGGGGCGGAAGGGTTTTGACTGGGTATGATAAGGCAGGAGGTTGCTTTCCCGATGTCATACTACGAGTACGTAGTTCTGTAAGTTACCACCAGCAGCATCCTTTGCCCACAGCCAGTGAGCCATGCCGGCTACAAATCCATCCAGAATACGCAGCCGTGAAGGCCTGTTAAACTGTTTCAGGACGTGGTCCAATGGCGAGATTTTGTGAACTCGATACCTACATTCAAGATCCTCACAGGCAGAGTATTTCTTGACCTGCTGGATAAACCTCCACTGCATAATTCTTATTAAAAACTAAAATTTTGCACATACAAAGTCATTATTTACAATAATAGGGTCTATGGTTTTTCAGCTTGCTGTAGAAATGGCAAATTCGTAATTCGCCCATGCGCCATCTTGGCATATTTCCAGCCTTATCTCTGGTTCTGGTCAATCAGAGCCTGCTGTATCTCATGCATTACTCACCTTAAACTATGTAGGTTTTATTGTAAAATACCGTTGTAAAACTCATGTAGGTAAAATAGGGCCTTACGTCTTTTATATAGTGGCGTTTCTCTGATGCGTAGGTCTGTACCGTATCCCGGACCTATATAGCAGACCTCGTGTATAAATGCGCCCCCGCACATTCGTGTGAGATGATGTCCGAAGCAAAATTTCTTATGGAGTCCGTTTTTCTGCGAGGGTAGAAAGACTAAGGGACAGCCTTAATTGCTCAATGACTACAGGTCTCATTGTGATGCTTCTACAAGAAACACAAAACAGGCCAAGCGTAAACATTTTGTGTAGGCGACAATAATCGTCCATTAGTTACATAGATTTGTCCTATAAACTGAAATCAGTGCTGATAATCTTTCTTCAAGCTTCTAGCTTTATCCGCTGAGCGGCAAGGAAATCACAGGTGCATGTTCCAAATTACCGAAATTAGTGAGCCTAAGCGGATAATTTCCACGCAGCCACGCCCAACCAAACTAACGGCATCCCTAATTTACATTGGCTTCATGTAGTAATTGGTAGAACTGCTTAGACTCATTTTGTAAAACCGTGAAGCTAATTTGCATGCCTGCTGTATTGACTTCTCCACAAGTGACTGCCATCTTATTTTGACAAATCTACAATGGCGGACCTTCTGTAGTAAGCTATCGGTACAGCTAGCTATTCACTGCGGAAACGTGTGAATTATAAACGGACCTATACCCCAAATTTAAATTACAGGTGCGTCAATAAAAGCACCGTTTAACCAAAAATCCATTTTTGTGAAATTTATGTCGTAAATTTGGTTCAAATTCCTGGTCGATTCCTTTTGAGTGCTTAACCTTTTAAAGCCTAGCGGTAACTTTACATACCACCAGGTTTAACATTAAAAAATTCTACATGTTGCCCACATTGCGTTTATGTGTTTTGTACGGATCTCAGAACAAACAGCAACTTTTGCCTTATAAAACATTAAGAGACTGGTTTTTATAACCGAAGTGGAGAGCGTTTACAGCGCGGTATGCACTGAGTCCTTATATAAAACAGATACGCTTCGTCTCTAAAGGGTTAATTATTGTAACTGTGACGTACTATGTTTCACTTGATCACACTCAGACACACACCACAGTCGGTAGGACTCCTCTGTACGAGGGATCGGCCCGTCGCAGAGAACTCTACCTGACAAAACACAAACACTCACAAGAGACAAACATCCATGCCCCCGGTGGGATGCCAGTAAGCGCGTGGCCGCAGACCTACGCCTTAGACCGCGCGGCCACTGGGATCGGCGAGCTCACCTCAGTACCATTTAAAATCGGCTTCCACACCACAGAAAACACTGCCTTTCAGTTACAAACACGGAAAATTTAATATTCCTTAGTGAAAGAAATCTGGTTATTTTTGGAAGTCACACGGAAAAAAGGGAAAACAGCAAATTGCGAAGTTCTTTGATATTGAAACAGGTGATAATTACCATTGTGTTTCAAAGTTTTAAGACAATTTTTTTGTAAATTTATGTGATATTAATTTGGTAGTACTTCTTAAACTTGAACATCATTTTATGAGTATAAATACGAAGATACAAGTTCGGAGGTTTAGGAGTTTGAATTAGAGGACAATTGTTCAACAAAGTTTTCCTCTGACTGTCGTTATTGGCTGATATTTTGTAGGTCGAGCAAACTTACTTTCTTCGTGAAGGCAGATATTAGCAGTTTTCTTCACATTTCCTATGAAATGCGAGTCCGTGAGACGAAGAGACATGAACACATAGCGTATATGAAGAGGCCAGGCATAATTCAGAAAGAATAACAACTGCGTACCTACGATCAACCTGAGTGTAGGTGCACGTGCCTTCACTTAGCTGGAGGATTTGAGTGACTACTGCAGTGTCTAGCTTTGCCGAGGAAAATCCTCCAGAGAGCAGAAACCGTAGTGCATATCGTTAGTATTTATACGCCGTGTTTGGTGGCCCATCCTGTTATAAACAGAGTCGTCTTTGTGGGACTCTTCAAGTTGTTACGTTGTGCATCCTTAACACAGTTTGTGTTTAACAGTAACTAACCAAGCAACTAACCAACTAACCAACCAACCGACAGACTGACTGTCTAAGTAACTAATTACATGGAGAAATATCCTTCTTGGGAAACTAAGGAGTTATCAGCTAGCGAAGACTTTCCCCGCATTTTATGGAGCTTACAAGAGCCCTCCACCTGTCTCTATCCTGAGCTAGATTAATCCGGTCCATGTCCCACTACTTGAATATCCATTTTAATATTATTCTTCCACGTGGTCTGTTTTACTCAGCCTTTCACACCAAATCCCTGTATGCACCTCTCCTCTCCCCCATCCTTGCTACATGCCCAGTTCCTCTCATTCTTCTTGATCCCATCGCCTGCATAATATTTGGGGAGAGGACTACGGATGTCTTTAACAATAACCCCCTGAGAATTTTAAGGGGGTTTAAGCTAATTGAAAATAAATGCGGATTTCTAACAGGTAATTTGTTCGTGTACTACAGCATTGTCGATAGCATGTAATTTTATTTCAAGCATCTTTCTGGTTTGCAGATTAAATTTTTTAACGTACACGAAACGTGCCTGTTTATGATGAGAGGCCAAGAATCTTACCAGCCTTGATCAGAAATTTTATGGATGTAAGAGTTACATACGCCTGTATAAACACAT
The DNA here is from genome assembly GCA_013340265.1 of Coptotermes formosanus. Lineage (NCBI taxonomy): Eukaryota > Metazoa > Arthropoda > Insecta > Blattodea > Rhinotermitidae > Coptotermes > Coptotermes formosanus. Next base: position 1,418,080 of record BLKM01000587.1, on the reverse strand, counting down.
GTCTTGTTTATTTTGTATGCTCCTATGGAATTGTGGGAAACGAGCAGACAGCATAATCTGTACGCTTTGTTCACGGTAATGAAATGCGCATATATACACTTCCGTTAATGAAGCCACAAGCCCTGTTTCTTGGCAGCGGATTGATTTGCATGTGAATTAACAATGAAATATTGAGTCACGGATAATGATCAAGCCATCCAGTGAAATTAGGCACGTAGCTTATAATTTTGAATACATACTGCTACATTTTCCTGGCTTTCGACAAGACGTATTTATACTTCGGAGACCCAAGCCATTAAAATTTGTCCTTAGTATATAGAGCTTTAACAGAAATCAGTACCAGAAATACTTCTTGGCGAGTAAAGGCGGCCAGCGCGTAGGGCTGACAACCTTGCCACCTGTATGTGCCGATTGTCTGGAAATCTGGAAGCCTCAACCTCCTGGAACCCTAGGGATAGCCTCACCTTACATACAGTGTACAGACAGCCGTCTGTAGAAAATGAAAAAGTGTTCCCCTCCCCTCACTCTTTTCTGCTGCACATTAAATTTTGAATAGGCCACTGGAACTTATAATAACACCAGAACGTAAATTTGTTCCTATATACGCCACGAAGGCGTACAGGAATAGTGGAAATATCACTCCATTGATTCTTAACCTCCGTACTAGGTGTGGGTGAGTGGTCAGCCTCACCAGTTGGCGGCTTTATGCCCAAGAAGAGGGTCACCATTGCCCGGGGTACAATAAGTGTACACCTATTTTTAATTAATGTTTTTATTGCTTGCCGATACAAATTGTACGTAGGAATATATATATATATATATAGGAAGGCAGTGAAGTGTTACCCTTTGATACAAATAATCTAAAAACTTTAAGTAAATCTAGTGGTTTTGAAACTTTATTCAGTAACGTGCCCACTCATCTTAGCAAAGATTTAATCGAAAATCCATCTCCTTTCTGAAGTTTGCATATGTATATATACATACACGAACACACATATACATATATATGCGCGCGCGCGCTCGTCTGTGTGTGTGTGTGTGTGTGCGCGCACGCGCGCGCGCTCTTTGAAGGAACACCTGTATCACTCTAGTCTTTAATTTCTAAAATTTTAATACGCAGTTTTAATGGTATATAATCCTTCTTATACCCAAAGCCCCGCAACACAATTGGCAAAACCTCGCGCCGCACGGGTGCAGAAACAGTGCTGTAGAGTTTCGGTTCCTAAATGTCAACATCTGGTGCTGTGTTATGAGGAGTGAAAAACGCGGGGCGGACACACGATGGTAAAATTCATCCAACGGTCCCAGAGTTACGACATGACGCAGCATAAACCCCCCTTTAATCGAAATACTTGCGAATTACGAGAAAAGTGTGTTGCACACAAAATGGGTAGTTTATTTTCTACAGATGTGATAGCAATATTTTTCCCTCAGTTAAATATTTAGCTGGAGGCGCGCCCAGAAATGGGCGTAGGTTTTCATGTAAAGCATTCTTTTGTTGTTGTCGTCGTCGTTGTCGTCGTTATATTTTAAGCGTAATTGAGCTGTCCCGATACATTTAGCGCCGCCCTGTATTAAATTTTATAATAGTTTCTTCATCGATCTTACCGTTACTTACACGGACAAAAGGACGGACAGACAGACAGAAAAGGTGAAATAATAATTTCACACACTAACAAATGGATATGCAATATATAAAATATTACAAGTCGTCTGTACAAATAAGCTTATGTGTATAGAGAACTTTAATATTTTATAATCGTATATCATGGTGGCCGATCCCCGTGGCCGTGTAGCCTAAAGCCTGGGTCTGCGGCCACTCGCTTGCTGGGATTGCGATTTCGAACCCCGACGGGGGCATAGAAGTCTGTCTGTTGAGTGTTGTGTGTTGTAAGGTAGAGGTCTCTGCGACGGGCCGATCCCTCGTCCTGAGGAGGCCTTCCGAGTGTGTGTGTGTGTCACTGAGTGTGATTAGGTTCAACAATGACCCTCTACACATACAATGTGTGGATAGAAAGAGGTTAGGCTAAACAATAAAGAAAAAGAAGATATCACATGTGAAGTATGGTTATGTTCAATTAATTACAATCGCATGGCACGGAACGAATAACATTAAATTAGAAAGGTTGAAGTTAATAAGCGCGTTATTGGAACCTTTTGTTGCGGACGTGCTAAAGATGGCCTGATCATCAACTAAATGCAATCACTGAACATCGTCCTTGAGAATGCGTTCAACTGGACAAGGAATTAACGGAAAGTTTTGTGCTGTACTCACCCCAGCAGGCCGCTAAACCCTCCCCGGAGCAAAATAAACACAGTCCAAATTCTCACACCCTATTACTTTAAGATAAAGCGAAAATGTAAAACTGTCAGTTTGTATGCCATGTAGGCATATGGCAAGGTGAAAGTATATTGTCACTTATTCTAAACAGGGCCAACAGTACTAATTGGATAGGGAGATCTCTGTGCCGAGAGCCCATCTGGACGCTTTGGATAACAGAAAATCGAACTACGATTCCTCAGTCATCCAGCCCATAACCTACTCTTTATACTGACTACACTATCCCGGTTTGTCTGTTACTTGGATATCTATTTTAATATTATCCTAGAATCTATGCATACATCTCGAAAGTGGTCTCTTCGTTTGTCTGTATCGTGTATTGTTTACAATGAAAGACAGCTTGCCATTGCAAGTAAAATTTTTTAACTCCAGGATTTAAGTGTTCCAATTTGGTACTTTTGAGTAGCATATGAACAAGCCTGAAAACTTGAGTCCTCAACGTCAACACTGTGGAAGCTTCAAAACACGCAAAAATTAGGTCACCATGCAAAGCTTTGATTCTAAGACTAAGGGCACGTGTGTGAAAATTTGTATTTGTGGGTGGCGGATATGCTCGGATAGGAAATTGTCTGCGTGTCTAAAGCAGTCGCAAAAAGTACTGGTTGTGTGTACCTTTGTTGTTTGCTGCTCATACGTTATACCACCTGTCATACACGACAGTCATACTGCTAAAACTCTTTAGGTACGTCGACGAATGCAAATATGGAGGGCGCTTATCCGTAATATTACGTGTGGTACGTTCTGGTGCTGAAAATCTACATTACAAAAGATTCAGTAGGTTCTGCATATAAAAATATGATGATTTTTTTCCTCTTTCCAACCGCAGGCCTAACAGGGAGTACAAAAAATGTTATGAAATTTACTGTGGACTCTTACCAATATGTACGGGAACCATCGCCGTCAAATTGATGTGCAGCAGTGTCTTGTGTGTCGATCCCGGTAGCCGTGTTGTCTCAGGTGTAAGCCTGAAGCCGCTTGATTTCTGGGATCGCGGGTTCGAATCCTGCTGAAAGCGTAGATGCTCTTCTCTTGTGTTTATTGTGCAGGTAGCGGCCTCTGCGACGCTCTGACCACCTGCTTAGAGGAGTGCTACATGATTTGTGTGACATTTCGATTCTCATTCCAAACTTTGTTTCTAATTAAGTGGATAAAGTTAAATATTTTTGGCTTCAGTGACTTTACTTCTTCAAAGTTTTAACTTTTGTACTGCAGTAGGAATAATCATACGGAAAATAACAATATTCTGGGTGCAGGCCCGGTACTGCCGCTCGTTATGAATAAATATAGGTCTATATATTTTTTTCATATTATATTTACTTGAGTCTCCATGCCGATGGAAATAATTCGCCTATAGGAAAGTAGGATTCGTAAGGTCGTTGTAGAATTCACTACTTTCTGGTCGCTAGGTCTAAAGTCTAAAGTTTTTATGTCTCCTTACATACTTAAAATCCTGACTGAATAGCAATTTGCTAGGCTCCTAAGACACAAAGTTTCGAAGGATAACATGGTGTGCAGGCTCCTGAAACACAACGTGTCGAATGATACCGTGGTGTGCAGGCCCCTGAGACACAACGCGTCGAATGGTAACATGTTGTGCAGGCTCCGGAGACACAACGTGTCGAATGATAACATGGTGTGCAGGCTCCATAGACACAACGTGTCGAATGATAACATGGTGTGCAGGCTCCATAGACACAACGTGTCGAATGATAACATGGTGTACAGGCTCCATAGACACAACGTGTCGAATGATAACATGGTACGCATGCTTAGTCCTCGTCAATTAATAATATCGCATCGTGGTGAAGTCACAGCTAAAATTACTCAATGACTTTCTTTGTCAATGAAGTAGAAGCGACCAGGCAGCTTCAAGTGTTTGACCTGGGAGGTTCAAGGTGATCACCTCGTAACTTGCGCTGCAGCATAAGCCAGATGGACGCAGGGCGCACAGACTGCACATGAAGAGTGCGTCCTTCCGAGTTGTGTTGCTGAATGACGGACTGAAGGAAGAACTGGCCACTAACAAACTGAATGCTTCACAGACTGTGACTGAAGATATTCCACTCTGGAAATGGAGGAAACAACTTCTTTCGAAGCGTTATCGATATATCAAAATGCACGACGTTATATCCAAGAAGACAATAATCTTCTTATGTTACAGCTGTGTGGTGTAGAGGTGCGAGACCAAAACTGATGTCCGCCGTTGAGGAACAAATAAACACATAACGCAGACGATCAAGGATTGTGAAAGTGTAAACAGGTGGGCTTATGACAATAGCCATAATGTTAGCGTTCAGCACCGCTATGTCAAAAGTTTTAACTAAACTGATAACTCCGGGACCCACAAATTTTCTAAAGCTGTAGGAGCCACTTCCAATTCTTAAGTGTCAGAAGGGTGACATGAATCAAGTTTCACGCCTCACTGTTATCTGGCGATTTCTGCTTACAGCGTATGAGCTGAAGGAATTTTTTATTTAAGGTGAAAAACTTCAAGAATTATGATGAAATATTTAGGCCTTACGATACAAATTTTGTTTGCCCGGGATTTGTAAACCCCTGACTTCATGGAGTGAAATCTCTGAGAATCTAACAGTGGCTCAGCCACTTATAAAGTCTTCCGTCTTTTATGAAATGCTAAGATTCATTACCTTTTTAAAAAATGACAGCCACTTGTCCCTTTCTGAACCACATACATATATTTCACACCCTACCACCCTTTCTATTGAACTATTATCATTACGTAAGTCTATTAAGAATTTTCTATAGCTAGAATTTTGGAATCAAAATTTTCAAACATTTCTCTTTTCTGTCCCTTATGTACTTCATGAGTCACCCGATTCATCCTACTGTATTTTTATCACGTACTGCTGTGAGGACAGATATCATTCTGAGGAGCAACCCTAATAACAAACTTGCTCTCAGCAATTCCATGCGTAGGAGATACATATTGCAACTGGTGTGTGGAGGGTTCGCTGTAGAAAAAGCAAACTTAACACGATTCCGCACTGCACTTCCTAATATTATTCGTAATCGCAGCAACAACTTATTATTCCTACGCCAAACAGGATCAAACAACCCCTTACAGCGAAACAAAAACACGGACGAAATCCAATTCCATCACTACTTTACAGCAAAAGACATCCTAAGATTCACAGTCATAATTATATTACTCTCAACACTAACCCTAAAAGAGCCATACCTTCTAGGAGACCCAGACAACGTGTGGAACGCAAACTGTGAAGCTCACTGCTGTATGGGATCTACAGCTGTATGGAAGTTTACACGGAAAAGAGACCTCATGGAACTCCTGCATATTAATATTTTAAAACCGAGGTCCTTATGTCCTTTATGCCCACAATAACATTACAACGTTGGTGCCATATTTGTTTACACAAACTTCTGTATGTTGGAGAGTAAACATGTTGAACTTACAACTCCAGAATCACATTTTTGTACACCCTGTCTTACCGAGCATGGACTCTTCTTCCAGTCCTTCCGTTCACCTCTTCCCACCTTTCTTCCTTTATTATTCTTCCTAAACATCTTTTAATTATAATCTATTTATTTCTTTTAAATCCAACAATGTTGCACAGAAAAAACATTTAACACAAATATAGTGGAGATTCACCGAGCGGTGCATCGCGCTTGCACGAAAGGCAATGCATACGTCTCTGACATCTGAATAACGTTGCGAATATTTATCTTTGTTTAAATTTGGTTTGTATTTCATTCAGTTGCGTGTAAACAATATGCGGAAAACTCTGCAGTTTAATTGTTTCAACGAAACTTAAATGTGTCGATACATTTACTCGAACTGAACAATACGCTTGAAAATCCATTTAATGCTTTTCGAATTTTACATTCGCACAGACGGATGTAGGAATGCACATTCTGCGTATATTGTCTGCTAAAAGTGATGGAGCCTTTGAGCTTGGTCTGTGTTTCTGAATCTCTCAAAGTGTAGCTTCTGCTAATTCGTTATTCAAGACATTTGTAAATGCGCTAATGGCGTTAGAAGTAGGAATCCTTTGAATGAGACTCAGAGGGGGATTAGTTTAAGACATAATTCTCTTAGTCATAGAAAGAGACGGGAAATGCCATTGCGAGCTGATGAAACGGGCTTTAGAAGCCAAAAATGCAAACCGGTTAAAGAAAAATGAAGGAGGATTATATACTTTGTTGTTTATTTTATTGACGCGACGATGCAAGTTGAGTGATGCATAAGATTTGTTCTTGTATTCTGGAAGTGTTCGGTTTGAATTTTGGTCGGGACACCAGGCATTGTGACTGCCGTTTTTCGTTTTATTTTCAGTACCTCCAACCGTGATGCAGTTTCTGAGTTAATGAGAGCATCGTTAAACATAACGCAAATGAACGAATTTTCAAATACAAAAACACTAATCACCAACAAATGCACAAAGAGAGTTTTATCAATTTTAACACACTCCTGCACGTTTCGACCCTGCTGTGTCATCTTCAGGGAGAACGTTTTGTTATCGTTACACTAAGGTTGCACTTTATAGTTGAGTGAGAATGTGCTGTTGACTGTGTACTGCGTTGTTTGCGGAGGCGTGAACTGTCTGCGGTCCCGGCCTGCAGCGGGACCGCAGAGAGTTCACGCCTCCAGTACACAGTACACAGTCAACAGCACATTCTCACTCAACTATAAAGTGCAACCTTAGCGTAACGATTGATGTTAAGACTGATGATAAAACTCTCTTTGTGCATTTGTTGGTGATTAGTGTTTTTGTATAATATAATGCACTGACATGGAACACATTGAAATTTCAAATATTCTTCCAGCTGCATAAGCTGCATTTACATAAACACGCCAGCAGTGCTGTGGTGATGACACGTCTGGTGTACACCGTGCAGCACCGCTTCGTTGTGTAATCAGATCCTCGCGTGCCAGAAGTACCAATGTCATCTACATAATATGAGGAAATGACAGCATCGTAAAGTAAAAGCATAAATAGATAAATAGGAACTAACACAGGGGAGAGGTATCGGTTCATGAGTAAGCTATTATTATTGTATATTTTTTCTTTTGTTTAATAATTCGCTATAAACACAGCAGCCTAACCGTTGGTAGAATATTGCGTTAAATTTTCTTTGGTGGCTTACTAAACATCTGTGAGCTTAATATTGCCGGTCTACAGTATTAATTGCCTTATATTCTGCCTTTAATAAGTAATGCAGTTGGATAACTTTTTGTGTTTTTATCTCTGTTAGAAATTATGATGACTTTCTGATATTTTTTATGTTTGCGACCTTGACTTTCATTTGCAAGATGAAGAAATATGCCCCACACTCGTTCTGTTTAGCAATGAAACATAAGTTAAAATTGGCGTGTGATTTGCTATGTGTGCAAATAAGATTACTGGACTCATACTTTTTTCCGGGGCCGCGGTGGCTCAGTTGGTTGAGGCACTGCGCTACAAACCGGCAGGTCGCGGGTTCGATTCCCGATGGTGTCAATGAATTTTTTTATTGGCATAATCCTGTCGGTCGCACTATGGCCCTGGGGTCGACTCAGCCTCTAACAGAAATGAGTACCAGGAATATTTCCTGGGGGGTAAACGCGGCCGGTGCGTAGGGCTGACAACCTTATCACCTTCATGTGCCGACTGTCTAGAAATCTGGGAGCCTCGACCTCCTGGAACCCTGTGGGCCTGTCCAGGCCTGTAATGGGACTGCTTTACCTTTACCTTTATACTTTTTTTCTGAAACCATAAATTCAGGCCGATATATTACATTGTGACACCATTTTTTGAAAATGTTAAATACGTTGTTTAGAGAATGCTTTTAACAACAGAATAGTGATCAGGGAATTACGTGGTTTTCTATTTCACCAGGTCCGTGTCCTTACCGTCGATATTTATTGGAGGGACGTAAGTGTAGAGTAATAACCGTCGCACTAAAGAAGAATTAAAAAGAAACACCCAGCATGTAGTGTTCTTATTTTCACCAACAGAAATTCGACATGCAGTGAACAGTGTGTTTGTTACGTGTGATGCATGATTACGAGCCGAAGGAATCTCTGTCTAGTATAGTCTTTAAGTGTGGTGGTAAAACCTACAAGTAACCGCAACAGGTTGAATTAAACTTTCCAGCACCTTCTTTAAACCTCAATAGTAAAAACCGAATATTTCCTGCCGTATATTGAAATAAATCGCGTGGACTTCGCGACATTGGATGCTCTGCTGTTGCCATGCCGAACGGTCTGTGAAGTTACCTTCAATAAGCTGAAAGAGCTATATATCAAGTTTAATTCTAATTACTTTTATATTCAAGATATAATTGCTGCAAAATATGGGTAGAAGAAGAGTTGGCAAGGAAGAAAATATATATTTTCCCTCTTGTATGTTCGTGTAAATAAATAATTACACAATTCCATGAGTGGAGATATCAATGGTAGATCAGACGACGAAATTAGTTTGACTGTGAAAATAACGGAACTGTATATTGGGCAATATTTTGTACCAATTATCTATTTCGGCGTGTTTTCGGTCACGAAACATGACAATAAATATCTTCGTCATATGACAATGCGAAGTTTCATAAATATCGGTCCATTGTTACCGAGCCCGCATCACATACATTTCTCGTTGATCAAAATTAAAAATCTCCTTTTGGATTCGCATGATTAAAGAATTGGAAAGGCTGCGAAATTTGATGTTTTTACTGCGGCGACTATGACTATTGCTATTGTCTGTTATGTGACTCCGTGTAGTTTGGTAGACATGCCAACATCTTAGAGAAATCTGCTGCACTCATATTCAGGTTTGTTTATTTGGTACCCTGAAAACTGGGGCAGTAAATTCCTCCGAAATTCGGATTGTAACTAAATACAATCGCGGCTTTGTGTCCTGGTGAATAGTGATCAATTCTGGAAAATGCTTTGACTGAACAAATCCTTCCAGTTCCAACGTGTCACTGTTATCCCAGCACATTACAGCAATACTGCAGAATAATCATATTTTAGTACACTGTTATGAGGGACCACTATGTAATCTGAACTGCACAGAGCAGAGTTCGTGTTGAGAAAGTGGTCAGTAATTTCCAGGCCTTTTATGAAATCTGTAGATTCATTACTACTTTCACAACCAATCTCTTCTACCCTGGGTCAGTAAAATTCAATCAAAATTCGCGTAAGTTGTTGCTGTAAATTACATTTTAATATTATCCTCGAGTCTACGTCTACGTCGCCCACATAACTTTTAGGCTTTTCAAGTACGGTTTTGCTGGTATTTGTTATCTCCCTATGCATGTTATTGTACATATTCTGCCCATCTCATCCTTGATTTTATGTTTCTTATAATATTTGGTAAAAAGAACATTGAAAATTCTTCACCGTCCTTCTTCTTAAGTCCAGATGCTCCCCTCAACACCTTGTTACAACATATTGCCAATCTGTGTTCTTCTCACAGTTTGGGAGACCAAGTCTGATGTAGCTTATATGGTATATTTCACGTCGTATCATGTGTGTGTGTGTGTGTGTGTGTGTGTGTGTGTGTGTGTGTGTGTGTGTGTGTGTGTGTGTGTATAAGGAAAATTTTCGTCGCCATTACTTTCAATGTTTATGCCTGATTCGCCTGTCTGCCCTGCCCTCGAGCTGTGTCGTTCCGCCTTTTTTTCATATTCTGGTTACTCCGTTTATTTATATTGTCATGCTATTTTCGGTACCCATGTAACTTTCATTCTTATCATACAACTTTTCCAGTTATTGTCAGACAACATTTTGTATTCCTGGTGCTGTTGACAGAGTCTAAACTTTGCTGCCGATAAGCAGGTCTAAAACTCTGTGAGATTAAATTTTCACGAAAGTTTTATGAACATTGCTGTCTGAAGGATATTTGCCGGCTACTTCGGTAGATTCAGAGAACATGTTCCCCTAGAATTTCGATACGTGTCACATCCAAGAAGACCTAAGCGTCACGTAAAATTCCAAGTACATCGAACAAGTGTCTTTTCCTTTACAGGACACTCCACCTACATATTTTTATTCCATCATACTTCACTTGGCAGTTATATTCTTCCTTTTCGTCTTTGTTACAAAACCTTTGTTCGGGTGGGGGGGGGGGGGGGCGGGGGGTGAGGTGGTCTATGTGACAGGGAATTTATTATCGCCGGTTGTACTCGTGCTGGAAACCTGATAATCAGGCAGGTTCAAACGGTCCATTAATGAGACGGACAAGGATACAGAAAGCGTGCTAGGAGGTTGTTTCAAGCGTGGACTAGAGGTGCTTTCTGTAAAGTGAACCTCAGTCGAAAGAACGCGTGAGGTGCTAACTGAAAGGCTGAGAAACTTGTTGTGACGCTGTATATGCTGTGCGTTGTTATGATTATTATACGTCAATTTATTGCACCAACTAAATGCACACAGTGTTTATTGTACATTACATATATCGCTTCCACACGTTTCGGCGTTCACAACACCATATTCAGGGGGCACGTAATGCCAAATTTAAAACCAAATTGTCAGAAGACAAGCAACTTGTTTATGGTTCCACAACCGTAAAAAAGTGGCTGGTAATAAATTGACTATAATTGAGGAATCTTGATTCGATTCGGGACAAAAGCAAAATTTTGTTTTAACCGAGAACGTCCAGTCCTGTTTCGCAAAGTACTCAGCTTGCTATCCGGTAAGAGAGAAGTTTTCCCCGGTGGTAAGGTATCCGGGGCATGAAGCTGTCCACTCACCTGCATCTAGTGTCTAGTTTAAATATGAACGAAACTCTCCTCTACCTCGGCTGCTGGTCTTCGTGTTATGTTGCTTAATGAACGGCAGGGAGAAATTTCCTGACCTTTACCTTCGACAAAAGTTTCTTTTAGTTGTAGCAACTGGGTGGAACTGAGCCCCTTTGTACAGCAGCTTATTATGTGAATGGCTTTTTTTAATTTCAAAGACGCGGTAAATTACCAACATGATGTGGCGTCAATGAGGGAAGAAATGTGAGTATCCAACATTAGTGGAATGGTACAGACAGGGGACAAAAGATGTGCTAGGAAAAGACATGTCCCAGCGCTACTCTATTTACCACAAATCCCACACAGACTACCCTCGGATTGAAGTCGGGTGTCAGCAAAGTTCTTGAGCTTTGGCAAGATTATTTCGGTGCCAACTGACTAAAGTAACGTTGAGGTTGCAGGATCGGGTTGATTATCACAAAAGTACGCCGTTGTGTGCCGTCTAATAACTACGCATCCTTATAGACTGTCTCTCTGAAGTTCACCATAGTACGCCGCTGTGTGCCGTCTAATAAGTACGCATCCTTATAGACTGTCTCCCTGAAGTTCACCAAAGTACGCCGCTGTGTATACCGTCTAATAAGTACGCATCGTTATAGACTGTCTCCCTGAAGTTCCCCAAAGTACGCCGCTCTGTGCCGTCTAATAAGTACGCATCCTTATAGACTGTCTCTCTGAAGTTCACCAAAGTACGCCGCTGTGTGCCGTCTAATAAGTACGCATCCTTATAGACTGTCTCCCTGAAGTTCACCAAAGTACGCCGCTGTGTGCCGTCTAATAAGTACGCATCGTTATAGACTGTCTCCCTGAAGTTCCCCAAAGTACGCCGCTCTGTGCCGTCTAATAAGTACGCATCCTTATAGACTGTCTCTCTGAAGTTCACAAAAGTACGCCGCTGTGTGCCGTCTAATAAGTACGCGTCCTTATAGACTGTCTCTCTGAAGTTCACAAAAGTACGCCGCTGTGTGCCGTCTAATAACTACGCATCCTTATAGACTGTCTTTCTGAAGTAGATTTCAATTCTCTTCTCCCATCTCCTCGGTCTTACAAGCTGATGTCTATCAGTTTGTATATCTTTCTTTTTTTGTTTATTCCAATCACATACGAAGCCCTTATAACTGCCAGCATTGCACTAAATAACAAAATTAGGTAACCTGCATCAATCGCACAGATCCTTGTCAGGTGTTATCCATCTTAGCTACACACCAAGTCCATCATACCCTTTGACCTTTCACGCTACTAACATCACCACCTGACCTGTATAAAGCACAGAGCTTCTCTTTATGTAATATTCTACAAATTCAGTGCATAGTCAATCTGAGAGAAATGGGAGACAGAAGTTAACATGCATTTTTCTCGTCTTCGTCTCTCGTCTGATCGTGAACTTCAGGTTCACGCAGCAACCTGATAGATCTGATCATGGATCGCGCGTTGTTTGTCCAAGGGTTTTCAAAACGGAAATATCTTGGATTTCTAGGAAAAGGATGGCATTACCCTTACTTCCAAACCTAGTGGGACCTGCGCACTTAACTTTTAATTTTTACACATAAGTTTAAATTTGTGCACGTGTACGCCTCCTTATCATTCAGAACCTCGGAATTTCTTCCACGTGGAGTATTTATTATGTGTTTTTAACATTCTCAAAATAAACATCGGTTATACACCTAGCCTAGGCCTAAAGCGCATTAACCTGTGCTTCTCTGTAATAGAGAGGCAGTGTTTTCTGTAAGATAGATACTGAATTTTTAAGTATTTGTAGAAGAATTTATGGTTTAGCTGGTTAAATGTCTTATGACTCACTTGGAACTTAAAAATTTATGTATATATTTCGAGTTTCTCATGACGGGGAATGTTAATATTACGGTCTTTTGAGGTGTGAATTCGTGCAGTCTGGTAGATAGGTATCGACGTTTCTAAGGAACTTGCTGCCTCTATTTTCATTTCATGTACTCTGAATATGAGGGTAATTGTTGTTCCACAACCCTGATGTCCAGCCACTAGGGTATCCAGAGCCGTGTCCTGCAGTTTACTGTGTTTATGAGTGTCATTTGATTCTCAGAATAAGGGCGGATTATTTTGTGTCCTTTTTAATGAAAATACTCTGTGTTTTCTTGTTCTTTGCATGCGGATTTTTATCCCTTTTTGTGCCCTATTTTCGATAATAAAGAAAGTATTATTTGTTTTATATTTTCTCTGTAACTTAAAAGATCACATTGCAGTAGGCCACCTTTCGCTAGCGAAGTTATACATAGAGGACAGGTTCCCTTTGAGGAGGTAAACCAGTGACTAAGCTCGAATTTGAAGTCCACGTATGTTGTTCGAGACAGTTTCATGTTGTTTAGTTCTTCTTCTATCTTTTACTTGTAACAAACAGAACGAATATGATTTGGAGAATGTAGAACACAGAAAGACCGAACTTAACAATGTGTTTGTTAGAATATGAAAAGTTTTAATTGTCTAAATTTATCCGATATATTTCGAGGAGATATAGATCTGCAACTCAACATTAAAACTACTTTGGTGTTGTTCATTTCGTGCAATATAATATGCGTCCTGTTATTAAATACCAACAGTTTGCACATACAACGTGTATAAAGAAATATACAGTCTTCCCTCCTACATGTTTCGGCGGGCGACCGCCATCTTTAGGGAGCAACATTGGCTTTATTACGTTTTAAATCATACGTGTTTTAAACTTTGCTCCCTGAAGATGGCTGAAACATATAAGAAGGAAGAAAGTATATTTCTTGTATATTTTTTATGTGCAGATTTTTGGTTTTTAATAGTAAGATTATATTAAAATCTATCCTGTGCTGATAAATTGTGCATGTTCGTGACAGGTAAATTTTAAACGAGGTAGGACAATATATATTTTTGGCTACTGTCGATGCCCTAAGTCCACTCTGTCTTTACCCAGCAGCAGGTCATGTTATGGCATTTCGTACGGTCTTCGTTTAACTGTAGATCTCTCCATACCGATGTTCTTTTTAGCCCTCTTTGTGTTTGTTTTTATTTACAGAAACCTTTTCTGATGACATACACGTATTTCAAAGTTGTTATTCTATAGATATGCCATCAAGAGTTTGATTTAACACCTAACAGATGGCGGAACGTGTTTTTACTGCTCAACACCAGGAAGGTGAGAGAGCGTAGGTGAGGTTTGAGGTGTGTAGTGAGTAAACCCTGAAATATGCGAAATTATGTGGTGGGACAGCGTCATGTCCGCCGGTGATTAAAAATTTATCTAGATAGAAACAGGAAACAATGCAATATTACAGGTGGCCAAAGCGTAAACGCTTAATTAGCGACAACAAACATTGCTTTGCTCCCTGTAGCTACGTTCTACAAGAATACGGCAGTAAAATGTCGTACCCGGAACAGAAGCCTTCATTCTGAGGGATCTGCTTAAATATATGGTAAAACTCCTATCAAACGCGGAAGCGTATAATTCCAATATGTGACGTAAGGGGACTCAACGACGCTCCTGTCCGTCATTTTGAGATAATATTGGAAACTTTTTCGGACCCAACAATGTGGCCGGAGGCTAGGGTAGGGGCCAAAATTGGCGCATTGCCGAACTGTGACGGGTTCTACAATGAGGTAGGCCTGAATCCGAAATTAAGACTAAACTTCTGATAATGAGGACAATTATTTTGGAGTTGGTTATAAGGAAATCAATAAAGAAATTCCTCGTTGTTTACAAACAAAAACCAATTTGCTTACTAATAAAGCTGTGTCGACGCATTGAAAAAGTACTTTTGGTTTCATGTTAAGAGACACAGCGACATTTGACACACCAAGACCAATTCCTGATTGATTCCGACGGGTTCGCTAGCAGTATTTAAGGTTAAATGACTATGTTATTATTCAAAAAAGCGGGTTTTTTATATGACAGTCATGTCCAACGTTTTGTACAACCTCCATGATCTCCGTTGTCAAACAGCAGGCAAACCGTGCTGGACGTTAATCTAGTAATATCTGGGCAATTGGTCCTGCTCGGTTGCCAAATTTGCTTGCCAATAGTGGAACAGATTACGCTTTATGCAGTTGCCTGCAAAACAAGCACTGCCGACCTGTGAATATGTCAATACGTCAACACGTGACGACTAGGTTTGCGTGCTTTTGAACAGAATTTCATGCTCATATGCGTGAATATGGAAAATCAAAATTAAATTCAAGAAGAAATTCAGATAAGATTAAACTCAGGTAATGCCTGCTACCATTCAGTCAGCTTCCAGTTTGCTATTCAAAAATATAAATATTAAAATACATACAACTGTATTTTGCCCATATTTTGTATAAAGGTAAAAGTAAAGAAATCCTATTACAGGCCTGGACAGGCCCTTAGGGTTCCAGGAGGTTGAGGCCCCCAGATTTCAAGACAGTCGGCGCATGAAGGTGATAAGGTTATCAGCCCTACGCACCGGCCGCGTTTACCCCCCAGGAAATATTCCTGTTACTCATTTCTGTTAGAGGCTGAGTCGACCCCAGGGCCACAGTGCGACCGAAAGGATTATGTGAGTGAAAAATTCCAATGACACCATCGGGAATCGAACCCGCGACCTTTCGGTTTGTAGAGCAGTGCCTCAACCAATGGCGCCACCGCGGCCTTGCATATTTTGTATGGATGTGAAAATTGGTTTCTTACCTTGAGGGAGGAACATAGGCTGAGGGTGTTCGAGAATAGGGTGCTGAGAAACATATTTGAGCCTAAGAGGGACGAGGTGACGGGGGAGTGGAGAAGGTGGCACAGTGAGGAACCTCATGACGTGTGCACCTCACCAAACATTATTCAGGTAGTAAAATAAAGAAGAAATAGAGTGAGGAGTATGGAGTGGATTATTCTGGCGCAGGACAGGGGCAGGTGTCGGTTTCTTGTGGAAAGTGTAGTGAACCATACGGTTGCATAAAATGCGGGAAATTTCTTCACTAGCTGGGGAGCCCTTAGCTTCTCAAAACGGGCTCTGCTCCATGGAGTTGGTGCAGTTAGATCACATGTGTGACTTTTCCACGAGTCTCACCTTCGTGTGTAGGCCTGCGTTGTTCGTTCCGCATCAACGTTCCCTCTAATTTTTTTACAGCTGCGCGGACCTGTTACTGCTCTGAGCAGAAAATTTTTACACGACCTGACGACTGCGCGGCATTTTAAAAGTTTTTTTTGTAGTATGCATAATAAGAATATTTACAATGAAAATTGAAAAATTCCAGCTGCGCGGCAACAATTTAGTGCGCGCGGGAGCATTTCAGTTACTGCGCGGGCGCGCACCCACACAGCTTAGAGTGAACATTGTTCCGCATCCCCCTAATTCTAAAGACTGGATACTTGAAACCGCACGTGAAGCCTCGCAACCTTAAGTGACACTATGTGGAAATAATTCAGTGCAAATTTGGTGTTCTCGCGGGATCACATTAATATGTGATTATGGCCCTCTTCAGTGTGACGCCGTGTACACTGGTAATTTCATTAATTGCTGTCAACGCACGTCCTGTTATGTGTCTTTTCTGTTAAACTTAAGTGTTGTCATCCCGGTGTCTTTTATTAAACGAGATTAATTATATGTTCCGAACAACACAAATTCAAAAATACCTTGTTTTTCTATTTTACTTGTGATTTTCTTCTATTTTATTTAGTGAATAAAATGAAATAAAGACTATTTCGGAAGTTGTGTTATTCGGAACACATAATTAATCTGTCTTTTCTGTGTTAAAGGTTCAAGTATCCTCAGATGGTACGCCATGTCGACCGGTACATATTTACTGACGTTTCGGAGAGCCAGAGTGATTTTTCCTTCAGGGTCAAGTACCCCCCTTTTAGACTGCTTGAAATACACTGCAATTCTTAAAGAGTGGTTAAGTGTTCACCAGTCAGCACAGCACAACAGTCAACAGGCGCGCACACGGGATATTTCAATGGCGGAGGGGGTGCGTCTGACACTTTATGTTCGATTTTGAAAATCACATTATAAAGCTTATGTCATAAATGTAACGTAACGTAACGTAACGTAATGTTTTTGCAACTGCTTTTATATACGCACGATACGACCACGTGTTCCATGGCTCGATTTGTGACGGCTGCAGCCCGGCAGCCCCCCCCCACCCCGGGGGCGCCCCTGGTATAACATCTCAGAACACTCAGATCTTCGAAAACATCACTGTGAGACGCTTAAAGCTGTTTTCTGTGTTATCCGGTCTTAAAGAAAGGGCTTTGAGCCGAGCACGAAACGCTGTTGCTGTCATTTCTGGCGCCACAGCTTTATTATTATTATTATTATTATTATTATTATTATTACATCATCTCCTCTATGCACGATATTCACACTCATATACGTGAAACAAACCATGTTTCTAGGGTATACAGTGTCGCAGCTATTCTGCGCGCTCTGTTAATGGTGCATATAACGCTGTCTTCAATATTAAACTCTTTTGTGCTTCTACATTAGCGCTTTCCGCAGTATGTGTGCTGTGCCCAATATAGCTGTTTTCTGCAGTTCCTTGATATCGTGCTTTCCTCGTATGCTGCTCAAGGATCCTCTAGAGGACTTTGAAATGGTTCCAGTTGCTCCTATTATTACTGGCGTCACCTTTGTTTTTACATTCCACGTGCGCTGTGTTTCTGTTATGAGGTCTTCATATTTTAGAATCTCCTCGGCTTCTTTCTTTATCACATTTCTGTGTCCCGCGATTGCTACATCAATTAGCATACATGCTCCTTTTTCATTATCCCGCATTATGATGTCTGGTTTATTGTTGGGGATGGTTCTGTCGGTTTGCACGTGTTGATTCCGTAATATGGTTACCTTGCCCACCGGAATTGTTTCTACTGATTATTGTAATTATTAAGGCCATTTCACGACATGCCCATGCAGGCACAGAGCGGAGGCGTAAGTACAGCTCCAACCCACTCCAAACCTTGTCGCTAGAGGCTGTGGGTTGTCAGTACCACGTCCCGGCCGCTTTACCCCCTGGAAAGACCCGGTACCCATTACACAGGAGACTGGGTGAACCTCAGGTCCCGTCTGGACGGGCACAGAAAATGTCACTCGCACCAGAATTCGATTCCCAGACAGTCCGGCCGCCATTCAGCTTCATTATTATTATTGTTGTGAAGATTTATTGCTTAAGTACAAATTCTGTATGCATTAACTTTATAGGATAGAAAGTAGAAATATTTCGCGAAGGCCATATGTGCAGTTGTTGACTTCAGAACAACATTTTAACGTTATATTATGTCGTATTGAATTAAAAAAGTACCATCTCGAAAAATGTGGTTAGAATTCTGTACGCCTGGTATATCGTTGTACGTTTCGCCACTGTACACAAACACCTAACCTTATTCTTGATCCATTATGGATTTTGTCCCCGTATTGTGTCTTTTTTGCTGTTATTATTACTATTATTATTATTATTATTTAATTCTTGTTTACTTACGTGTTTAATGAACAGCCTACTGGCCAAGTACAAATAAGCACTAATTCACAAATGTAACGTACATACATATAAAAAGCAAGCAAACGACAAAGGAAACGAAGCACAAGGCGGCTATGATAATGATGATCATTATGATGATGATGATAATGATGGTGTTGTTGATGATGATAATGATGTGATTATGATGATGATGATGATAATAATAATAATAATAATAATAATAGATGCTTATTAATACTGTCCGAATTGTTTCGGAGTTTTCTCCACTAACAACCCCGTGCAAAATATAAAGTAGGCCTGCAAGTTATGATCGCTTTGTTTCCGGACTGTCCATCTTGTGGCATTTTGGAACGCCTGACGAAAGGTGACGCCCTGAAGTAACGTGTTGTGAGTCATTACCAGAACAATTGAACTGACCAGTAAGTTAATATCGACGGCGGCCGTAGCGGTAATCCAGGTCACGCAGCAGCAGTGTGGAGGTGCCATGTAGGCCTACGGACGGACATCTTGTTGCCCAGCGGCGTGTACGTCGATTTCAGTGCTGTTTTATCTCTTTCCGAATATCAACTTCTGTTGAAACATGAGTTGTTGTAATAGAGACCCTATCTATGTGACTCAGCTCAAAACAAGACGGCGTTTCATCTCCAAGGGCGAACAGTGGGTACAATGCGATAAATCATACAAGACCTGACCTTTAGAAGTAATTAGCACCTTAATTACTCGAGATAGACCGGCTCCATTTCCACGCCGTTCCATATCATACAGTCTGCTTGGAATAAAGTGGTACCGTTTTACATGTACCTAAGGGAGGTAGCAGCTTACGCGCGGCTAAATGAGTATTAAAAGTAGGCGTACGTTTTTTCTTTTTTGAATGAGGAGACATGATCAGCCCCCGAAACCTTGCGTGTTTGTTACAGAGGGAAATGAGAAAGCGAAATTTGTTTCTGCTGTAACATGACAAATGCCATATTATGCATTATTTGTACCCACATGTAAAATAATACTTCTCGCCACATTAAATGCGTTATGATAAGTCAGTTGTGGTAACCATGGCTGATCATTGATTTTTAACAAAATATACCGATTTTATGTCATCACAAATATACGATTGAACTAATGTTGGGAGCACGCGGTGGCGCAGTTAGTTGAGGCACTGCGCTACAAACCGGAAGGTCACAGTTTCGATTCCCGAAGGTGTCATTGGGATTTTTCATTGACATGGCCCTGGGGTCGACTCAGGAATGTTTCCTGGGGGTAAAAGCGGCCGGTGCTTAGGGCTGACAATCTTACTACCTTCATGTGCCTATTGTCTAGAAATCTGGGAGCTTCAACCCCTGGAACGGGAACACTAACGACCTGTCCAGGCCTGTAATGAGACTGCATTACCTTTAGTACTAATGCTATTTTAATATCAGCAGTTTGATCTTTTAACATAATCCGAGAGGGTACACACCGTACGAATATTTACCGCGTCAGCTTATCCTTAATTGGCTCCAAGGAGTTCTTCTTGAGAAGCCAATAACTGATCGGCTACTCGAGAAATTCTTTGCCTTCTATGGACCGAATGTTCATTACAGTATTCACAAGGGCCAAACACTGATTTTTATCTTGAGAAAGATGAGTCCCGTCCACGTTCTCTCAACTTCTTTAATTACAATTGTTTTAATATAATCCTTCCACCTCCACCTTGCTTTTCCCACCAAAATCTTGAAAGCGTTTTGCAATTTTAATTGGTCACTTGATTCGGAACATTGTAAGCATGATAAACAGATAAACTTATACAAAGTATCCGCATAAACTGAAATATAGAGCCATCCTGTGGAACACTAGCTCCGCCTAAAAATATATTCATATTAAGTTCCTACCTCGCAGAAGACACAGCTTCTACATTACATGGACATATTTGTTAACACTGTTTAGGGATTTAATTGCTGTCTAAACAAATGACTAAAGAAACAAAACTAAGAACCCAAAATATACAGCTAAAGCAGCCTTAAATTTCGGTAGTGAAGCCTGGGTACTGAAGAAACGAGACGAAAAAAAAAAAAAAGACTGGAAGCAGCACAAATGACATGTTTAAGACATTTGTTAGAAATTACTAAGTTAGACAAGGAGAGAAATCAGTCCGTGAGCGAGAAACTTGGAGTGCAGAACATTGTTCTAGAAATAAAACAGTACCAAGGAGAGTGGCTACGGCACGTAGAGAGAATGGACACAGACAGGATACCCAAACAGGCACTGAAATGTAGACCAAAGGGGAAGAGAAGCATAGGACGCCCAAGGAAAAGATGGAGGGACCAGCTTCATCTCGAGTGATAAAGAACAGGCACTACGCCTAATACTTCACAGCTCATGATGATGATGATGATGATGATGATGAATTGCTGTCTAAACGTGAGGATCATACAAACTGGGTAAGTGGACCTATATTCTGTGTAAAAAATATAGAAGTTTTGAAAATTGAATGTTAAAAAGGGTCGCAAATACAGCTGTCGCTGGGCTTTAAACTGCTAAGAGCTTTCGACAGTTACACGTAACTGAAGCCCTTACTGATTGGCTACGTAGAATACGTATGCAGGGTATTCGTTTAGCTGTCCCTTTAGACTTCCACCAAAAATTATGAATTTTGAATTTCACAGTGTTATCGTGACAGAGATTTTCGCATTTGCTAAGCCTATCCAGGCGAAATCCTAGCTAACTTCTCAAGATAAGCTACAAGCAACGTTCCCTCTAATTTTTTTACAGCTGCGCGAACCTGTTACTGCTCTGAGCAGAAAATTTTTACACGGCCTGACGACTGCGCGGAACTTTAAAATTTTTTTGTGCTATGCATAATAGGAATATTTACAATGAAAACTGAAAAACTCTATCTGCGCGGCAAGAATAAATTGTGAACGGGAGCATTTCATTTACTGCGCGGCCACACACCCGCGCAGCTTAGAGGGAACATTGGCTACAAGCACCTTATGCCAAATCCCGAACAACTCATTGCAAGATTCTGTACTACACAACTTCATCATCGTCGTGTCAAATCGTTGGGCCAGACACACAACGTAATCTTGCAAGATCCTTGATATCTCCACAGTTCGTGGTCAATTTGTCGACTCATGTATGCTGTCTGATACTGAAACAGCGGCCTTCAGTGTACTGAGCCTCAGCCATTCTATACCATTAGATGTCAGATAAACCCTACTGTTGGTACACTTCGAAAGTGAAGACGGACTCGCGACCATGGTAGTATGCTTACGCATTCAGTCATCGGCAACTTCCCTAATCACTCAATGCTGCAGGAATTTAGTCAATATAGTAAGAAGGCTACGGGCTGGACGACCAAGGAATCTAGGTACATTCTCTAAAGAAGTAAAAGATTTTGTCTTGTCCGGAGCGTCGAATGAGTAGCGGGTACATATTTCATGGGCGTAAAACGGCTGATGCGTGGAAGTAACTACACACTTCCATTTCGTACCGAGATTAAGAATGAGTGGAGCTGTACCTCCACTCCCAAATGCCTTCATGGTGTAGTGATTAATTAAGCACAAGGAAAAATTTATCATTACCAAGGACTGTTTACACAATAACCGTTAGTTATGTTGGTGCATATTTATTTATATTTTCCTCATGTCTCGGTTTAAAATACAATTTCATTTCACAGTGGTTGGTAAACCTGCGCGCTGATGTCATTGTTGTGTGACGCACGCCATCGGATCGCGCGACATGCCAACGGTACACATGACCTTTCGTTTTGCTTCCAATACTTCTTGCGGGCTTTTAAAGACCATTTTATTATCTGCTACATTGAGATCCTTCGAGTGTGAGTGTTTTTATTTGAAATGGATCCTGTTTGTACACGACATATTACATGAGGCTACATCAATATTATATTTTACCTAAGAATATTTCTTTGGAACCCCTTCACGAATGCGAAGGCCATCTTACAATTTCTTTTGAACAGCTGTTCCCTTCACACAGAAATTGTCCTTTATGCTACACGGAAAAACGTTCTTTACCGGACTAAATAACGGGTACCTTTAAAGTTTCAAAGGCCCCGGCTGGCTGAGTGTAAAAGCTGGTCATCTCATTCACTGAAACCTTATCAAGCAGGAGTTATTTGCAAGAACTGCAGGCACTGACAGAAACAACCCTAGATTTGACAATTTGAATACAAAATGATAACCAGAGGACTATGCCTGGGATCTCAGTACAACGAACTGTCTTATGACTTGGTTTTTTCACAAGATTTTCGTAGCTCTATCCTATAACATACAGTTTTATGGCTTAAACGTAGACAGTTCTTTACAGAGCTGGTTGAATTACAACAAAACTCATACATCTCTGTGTAAGCACCAATGTAATTCCTGAAGGTGATTCCAAAGAAAATATCCTATCAGGTCGGATGAAAGTAGTAATATTAAATAGACAACAATGAGGAAGTTGCATTGGAAATTCGAAAAAATCAGTTTTCATATTGACCTAGAGAGGTAAATCGCATTTAGACTATGGCCAAAAACTTATGCTAATAACTTCTGACAAAAACCTAGCCCATCTTGCGCACAGACATCTAACTTTCCTCTTTCCTGCTTTCGACCGAAATCTGATAGATGATATCCGAGGATGTTACGACACGTAATCAATTTTCTCAGTTTCTAACTCAGAGAACACAGCCCATCTGAAGGTAAGAAGACCGGTTAATATAGCACAGGAGAATAATGTGTATTCATTGTGACAGTTATACCAGACCCATGAGTACACTTGAGTGGCAATATTCTGACTTCTTCTACTTTAAAGCAGGTGGTAGATATAGTAACCGCTGTGCTTTAAACGGTATAGATAATGTGATAATGTTGCTCTGATATTTGTGAACTTTTTGGAAATAAGTAAGTTGACATTTCTTCTTTGAAGCTTCTGAACAGTGCCCCGGGAGATGAGGTAGAGCCGTCTGTTGTTCTAACATGGTGTCCACGGTAATGTATTTATTATGCAGCTATTGTCATATGATGACAATGGATGTTTTTGAAATTATGAATGTTTCTTATTGTCGCCTGCTTTGAAACAGAATATAACAATAAGACAATATGTTCGATTCTCTATTTTGTGTGTCTAAGGGAAGGTTTGGGGTCAGCTAGGATAAATCTGTCACAACAATAACTAAGGTATGAAGTAGATGAAAAAAAGAGTCTGTGTTCGATTCCCAGAAAAGGCTGGATGAGGCAACGAAGCGGTTTGACTGAGATGTGTTGGGTTTTGACACATGAGACCTCTAACTGGAGCCTGCAAGATGACGGAATTTTACACAAAATAAAGTCATCACAGTTACTACGAATTTTGCTATCCTCTACATGTTCTGTACAGGCTCTGAGGCCACTCCGTCACCAAAAGAGATGGTTACCGGGTCCCTTCCCCGGGGGTAAGTGGCCGTGGCGTGAAGTTGATCACATGCTTTCAGCTACAGTTCCACCGCGTAATAACTCTTAATGGCGCCGTGCGTAATCAAGCGCACGAGCAACTTCACTTTTTGCTTGCCGATCAAGTTCAACTTTCTTGTACTGGTGTCTGTGGGCTTTTCGGCAGCGAAAGAGATGCTCCCCTGCAGCACTCCGGGAAGCAGAAATCATTTCAGCATTTATGCAGTGTTTATAGTTGATGCTGACATTTGTATCGGACTGTATGATATGAGTTGAGGACATCGAAAATTCGTAGTCTCAGTGTTGACTTTACTTTGTGCTTAAATCCACCATCCTGAGCCCCCAGATTGCGGTCTCATATATCGAAGCCCAAAACATTTCCGTCAAGCTGTTACATTACCGTTTTCAGAGCTTCTCGGGACGTCTATCAATTCTGCGTACATGAATGCTAGTGGTTCTGTGGTTCAACTTGTGTTTTGTTATGATGATCAGTCAAAGTTAAATTAAAAACGGTTTCGTAGAAGTGGCCGTAGCCTAATCGAAACATTTTTCCGGTATTTTCTCAGGCTGATTGAGGAAAACCATGAAAATTATCACTTACGATCGACGGCGCGCCACCATTTTCCTAACATGCAGGTCTGCAAGCATCGCTGCTGCACCAGCCAGCTCGATGAGTGTTACTAGTTATAACCACGCAGATATGCCCTTCGGCAGCGACAGGTGTCTTGGCGTGGTCGGCACAGACCGCGAAGGGTTCAAGCGGAGCACAACTTTTAGCAGAAACGGGAAAGCCTCGAGCGCCGTCATCCTAGCCAGTTATGGGACTTCAGATGTCGCGGTGCAGTATGTGCGTATAAACGACAGCTTAACCACCTTCCGTCACTCATAACACATGCAAGGGACGCTCCCCTAACGACGCATGAATTTAATAAGGCTTAAATCCCACATGCAGCAGTCAGCCAAAACCGACAGCTAAAGGGAATAAATTCGGGTTTACGTTTTTATGGGAAGTCACGAAATGTCTCGGAGTAATTGGATTCCTCTATGTCTGGGTAATGTACTGACTTCTTCTTCGTCTTCGTCTTATTCTTCTTCTTCTTCGTCTTCTTCTTCGTCTTCTTCTTCTTCGTCTTCTTCTTCTTCGTCTTCTTCTTCGTCTTCTTCTTCTTCTTCTTCTTCTTCTTCGTCTTCTTCTTCTTCTTCGTCTTCGTCTTATTCTTCTTCTTCTTCGTCTTCTTCTTCTTCTTCTTCTTCGTCTTCTACTTCTTCGTCTTCGTCTTCTTCTTCTTCTTCGTCTTCTTCTTCTTCTTCGTCGTCGTCGTCTTCTTCTTCTTCTTCTTCTTCTTCTTCTTCTTCTTCTTCTTCTTCTTCTTCTTCTTCTTCTTCTTCTTCTTCTTCTTCTTCTTCAAAGATCAGTACGTCTGGGTCAGTACGTACTAGGGGCACTACTGTGGCTGGAAGGACACATTTATTTCTAAAATTTTTGTAATTAATTGTAACATTTGTCCTACTGCAAGAGAGTAATAGCCGTTCTCTCTGTTTAATAAATAAGAAACAATTTATTAAAATAGATTTTAATAAATTTTAAATACTGCCTTTAAATAAGCATAGTGAAAGAGTAATTGTAATGTTAAAACAGATTTTCTTTGAGAGAATTAAGGTTACGGTCTTCTTGGATGTGAAGCCACTTGGTTTAGCAGCTGGCTCAGGGCTTCGTGGGAATATACGGTCTTCCTCTTTTAAGTTCGACCCATAAAATGTATTCAGTAGCTTTCCCTGTAACGTCGGTACGTATCGAAACCTCAAGGACTTCGAACACAATACGAACATAATCCCAAAATTCACTGCTCTCTGAAAATCAAATCTTTGATAGCATTTTCAGGGATTTTACTGATTTCTGTAACGGGATTTGACAGTGAGAATCAAATTGGCGGTTAACTTGTGGTATCACTAGTGTTCCTTATGCAGGACGGGCGTTGAGCAGCACCTAAGAAACTGTATTTTATACATTTAGGCAACAACGATACTTAATGTATTTTTAAAATATGTTGCACAATCTGCGCTCTTTTTCTTAAAAAATATGGCGCACTCCATAATTTTATCTTTTTGGTTCATATAATATTCACGTTTTACATAAAGGATGTGCTAAATTGTAATTGTCCACTCCCTGGCTTTAAGGGCTAAGAAAATTTTGATTGCTGTTCCGGCATAGTGTAAGAAAATGCCCCTTTACGTAGCTTGACTTTATATATTTTATCGTGTAAGAATACGTTTACTCTATTGATACTGCAGAAATAAATACGATTAATCAAATCTATTAAGAACAATCATAATTCCATGCATATTTTGATTAATTCCTACATTTTCACAACTATGCTTTTAAAAATCAAAATAGATTGGAACATTTCAACGCCTGAAGAATAAGTAGCCTATCAGGTCTTTCAAGGCCAGAAATATATAAATATGGCCTACCTACGTAATAACTTGCGGACGCTAGCCATCAGTTGTTTTCATGGCATGCTTTATTGATCAGACAAGTTCCTGTACATTCTATAATGCGGTAGGCCTTGAAATGGAATCAAGATCTTGTCGTTCAGAATTCTTCACTTTGAGAAGACAGTTAATAAAGCCTTGATGTGACAGCTTTCGAGTTGCCACAAAGTTGACTCTTGTGCAGCTATCTGACCTCCTTTACATAATTCACGTAGCATGAAACCGCATCACACAAAATGGCAGAAAAAGAAAAACAAATGCCACTCGCTGCAAGAAGTGTATCAACTTTCTCTGCGCGGCAAAAGGACAGGAGATCAATTACGCCAACAGCTGAAACAAAGAATGTGCTATCTCAGCAAAAATATCTGCATCAGGTTTAGAATAACAAACTCACCTCAGATAAAGAATAAATAAATTGTAAATCGATACATTTGTCCAAAGTGCTTTACGAGGAAACGTTAACAACATCGCAACAGCACGGAACACAAGAAGACCATGTGAATAAGCGAGATTGTACACCGCCAAATTTTAAGTTGTTCATTGAACACATGAGCTGGAAGAGATGTGAAAGGAAACGGTTGTGGCCTAAATTGAGGTACTGTCTTGTTATTTAAATGGATGAAATGACGCAACTAAAAAAAACTTCAGTCAAGTTGTTTGAATCTGCGATCTCATTAATATGAAACAGGAGTGCCAACAAATAAACCGAGAAGTTAGGCAACCAGTTTTGAGGTGTCGCGTACGCAACACCTCTCAAACGGAAGATGAAGCCCAGGGCACATTTGCACTAAACTATATAAACGCAACCATAGTGTATCAATATTATTCGCCCTGAAGATGGCCCAGCAGGGCCGAAACATGTAGGAGACTTCTAAGAATAAAATTATATATATATTTTTGGTGCATTAGTTGGTGTTATTATTTCGCATAGTTGTTGGCATTTTATCGCGACAGAAATGAAAATGTTCTCAATTAACTTAAAAAGCTGTGCAGCAAAATGTTTCATGTTCTGAACGCAGAAGGTGTCTATATGTTTCTACATCGCGTGACAGATACTGTTCGGCGCTTTAAGTAACATTTTCCTATGCAATCTCTACCTCCACGCAATATTTCATGTAGGTATATTAAATAACCTCTTAATTAAAATGTTGCGATAGGATTGACTACCAAAGACAAAATGGATCTCGATTTTACTTCCTCTTCCTTTGATTTTCGTCTCGTTCTTCATTTGGTTAAACGAGTGATACTAAAGCTTGCTTCAATTTTCTAAATTTTTTAGACTGATCTCACCAAACAAGCTACTTCTAGGTTTTCCAATTCTCTCTGTCATCTGAAATTAGTCGTAAGTACGAGTAATAACGTTGGTAGTACTGTACTTTATTGCGCCCCGTTCACACGCTCTTTGAGTTTAACTGATAGTTCTGTACGTCTTTCACCATATTCCGAATCTGCAATAGATTTCTTATATTCCGATTTTGTATTCTGTTTCTAAATGTGTGAAATTAAACAACATTTCTGTCTTCTGTAATGTGACATCATATAATTTGTTAGTTCGGTCCACTGTTTCTGCATTGAAGAGGATGACATTCTTTCCCTCCAAAGCGTGGTTACATAGCTACCAACCTACATGGCGTCACATCCTAGAAAACGAGAATGTACATTGTCACCGCAGTGAAAATCTCAAGTATTATATTCAACCTGAAGAGTGTGTCGCTGCAGATAAAACATTATAAAGATATTTCGGCTTACGGAATGAGAGAAATGGATTAAAATGTCTGTTTGGTTTATTCTACAAATAAAACAGGAAAGCGCACAAACACTAATTTCGTTTGCTAGAAGTTAAAATTGCACAACGCTGAATGGAGAAAGCCGGTTATTTCACTCTTCCACTGAGATATCTGTGACATGAGCTATGGGCTACATGGACGTTATTATCTTTCCGATAACCATACATCAAGCGGGTACTTTCCGCCGGACCCTACGTTGTCCGTCTTCCGTTATTTCTGAATGGAATCTTGTTGGATTGAATTCCCCCATGCTCCTGTTTGCAGTCACCCTTACACAAATTGGGCTGCAGAGCAATTAAGTTCTTATGCATTTGTCTACACTTTTATTTAACGATGTTGTCAATAGCCCAGTTTAATGTACAACGTTGAATGCTGGGATTATTAATTAATAATTAATTAGAAAGCATGTGGAAAGACGTGGTTGTGGCGTGATTTCGTATCGCATCTTGGCCTGTACGAGTGCTTGGAAGGAATGAGCAAAACCTCAACACCCCAAGTTAGAATGCCTGGTCTCCGAACCAAATAAGAACCCGCGGCCTCCAGAGTATGAAGCAGGATTTCTGTCAACTCGAATGCGAAATTTGATTTTACAAAAATAGTAGTAGAAAAACATAAAACTAGCCATTTATTAAGTGAAGAAATAATAGATCTCTGTATAAAAATAATGCCATTAATAGACCCCGTTAATTTTATGATACACCTATTGCTAGCAACGCGAACATGGCGTCTGTGCGAAATTTTGAGTCAAGTTCAACACTGCCGCATTTGTGCCTACAGAATGAAATTTGCGTGTTTGTACAATAAATGTGTAAATATGATGTGCAACATTTGTTTGAGATCCTTTTATTTCAAAACGAACACGACAACATGGCGATACCCCGAAGTATACATAGATGGCTTGTTGTCATAACTTCGCAATTGATTAACAACAATTGAAAGCGAACACGATCTAAACGTGAGTGGAGACTGCGAGTACTTATGTAGCGATTGTTGGACAACAGTCGATATTGAAATCTTCTATAAACGAAAATTTTGTAAAAATATAGGTCACATATTTGTAAAACTTTTAATTTAAATGTTTGCTTTGGTTTGTTTTTGGAGTGTAAAATATTTTCTGTATGAATTACAAATATTACAGAACTCAGCTCAATAGCCTATGACGGCAATCACGGAAGATGTTTTCTGAACTAATAGTACGTACAGTTTTTCCAGCTTGTTACTGAACAACTAACTCGCCTATTTGCCTGGTTACTCTCTTCCCAGAAAGAGATATCAGACCCGCCACAAACGGTTAAGTGCACTAGATCATGAAAATGGATTCACAGAAAATACAGTCGAACTCGATTGTAACGTCATGAAAGGGACTGAATATTTTGTGTCTTTATAAACGAATGCCGTTATAACTGAGGAGTATAACGTTATGGTTAACGGTGTGGAATAACTGGTACCGCAATATCTGACGCTATAGAGGGGATGTTGCCTAAACCGATGTCGTTATAACCGAGTTCGACTCTAGTTCTATTTCCAGTCGACATTTGACTTGGCCTGATGAAAAACTCTCTGAAGGCCGTGAACAGGAATGAAGATTCCAGTTCTCACAGCGGAGTTATGAAGACTGAAGTCTCTGAAAATTAGGCCCTGCAGGCTGGTAGGTGTTTAGCGACATCTGTTAGGATCGTAGCGCCTTTGTCTTCAGGATTAGGCAGCCCAACACGTCTTGAACTGCTCGAATGTCCAAGGCGAAGGCGCGGTGATCCATCGACTTCTGCAACTGCTTACCGACCTCCATGGCGTAAGATCCAAAATATTTTACTTTTCAAGATTTCTGTTTTGTGCAACAGAGAGACTTGGTACAGCGTAGTCAGTATAGTGACTAGTCTACGGCAGGGGTCTTCAACCCACTGCCCTCCAAATGTTTTTGTGCGGCCCCCCCAAAAATTTTGAATTTTGAGTGTAGAAAGTTTAATTCAAATAAATAAATGTTAAATAAAATTCATTCTGAAATATTTGAAATTTTGGACTAAAATTTAAAACATATATATATATATTTGGTTTTTATGTGTGAAATCTCAATTAATGTCGCAGTAAGTACTGCAGGACTACAGTAGGGAATGTATGCAGAGCAGTTGGCAAGCGCCGATAGACAGGTTAGTGAAAAGTAGACAGTGCCAAATTTCTCACTAAAGACGAACTTTTTTTTATGTTTGGGAAATTGTTTAGACAAGCCAATTAAAAATATTAAGAATAAAACTTACATTTTTAGATTCTGAATATGTATCTTTTTTCTCACTGAACCTAGATCCCTCTGAGTTGGCATAGCTTCTGCACTCTTTTCTAGCAATATTCTTGTGGAAATAAGTAAATAATAATAATAATAATAAATTATAAAGCATAAACAAATAAAATAACAAAACTCTGCCATTATGTTTATGAAGGGAAATATTACTGGGTATGTCCTGAAATAATGTGCAAACTTTACTTCGTAAAACGCGAGTGCGGCCCGCCAATCTTTCTGCCATTAAAATGTGGGCCTTGAGCAAATAAATGTTGAAGATTCTTGGCCTACGGGCTGGGCAACCGAAGAAATGTGATTTGATTCCGGGCCACGACGAGAGACTTCTATCTCTTACAAAACGTCCAGACGTACTCTGGGGCCCACCCAGCCCCCTATCCAACGCATACGGAGGGCGCTTTAGAGGGGATAAAACGGTCAAAGCCTAAAGGTAGCCCCTGATCCCCCTTTAGGGTCGAGATTAAGAATTAGTGAAACTATGCCTCCGCTCACCCCTTTGCCTTCATGGCGGGCACAAGGACAGCTTGATATTTAATCTATATCATTTGAATACGAAAGTTATTACATTTATATGGTAATAAAAGTATTAAATAAGATGCCTGTGATCTCCGACATTGTCAGATGGAAGCATGACAGAAAATTAAGTAGCCCTAATGTGCGGGCTAGTTACTTGTTCGGTGTTCTGAAAAGCATAAGACATAAAAGTGCATCGTACTGGACATAAAATACGTGCTCCATTTTAGACGCTTTGGCAAAACGGTTGCGGAGAGCGACTCCTAGCTTCATCATAGGCCTATGTGTCCGTCCGAAAGAAAAAGAGCGCCTCCCACCGAAAATGTTTTCGGCAGACTTCATATTTGGGATTTTTACTGAAATGTCTTTTTTTGTACGTACTTTTGGAGAAATTAATTTTCGTGATCATGTTTAGTTTTGGAAATATAGCCTGTCACACGCGGCACATATCCGCACTCAATGCACGCTTTTTAACCACATTCAGCATGATATCCAGCGTGGAAGCAATGGCAAGGAACTGGTCCGAGGGCCTATTTTGGCTGTGTGGTTTGTAAAAATGCATTTGTTCTGTTTCCTACAGTGGACCTAACAGAAAATACTCGCAGATATAATTGAAATTTCTACGTAGATAAATTCTAAAAAGTTCTGACGATGGTGTATAATATTGTGTGGCGATAGTTTTATGGACTTTATCCACCGTCCGAAGAGTAAAATATTAAAAATTAAAATCACGACGGTTCGGAAGTTGGATCTGCTTTGGAAACGTTGTTATTTTAATTTTTAATTAATTTTTAATATTTTACTCTTCGGACGATGGATAAAGTCCACAAAACCATCACCACACAAATTTCTACGTACTTTTGCCATTAGTTACTGCAACCACGTTTGCTTATCGTATCGCAATAGCGTTTTCGGATGCAATTTAAATCCTCATTCCCAAAGCTTTATTTTCAAATCACACCAGTGAACACTGAGCATTTAATTTCATAAGCACTGAGCATTTTGTTGACAAAATCAATTTATTTATTACAGTGAATTAAGCCTGTATGTTGTATGTTTTGTGCAAATATATTTCATTTTTGGATATGGTTGTGTACATGCGTCAACCAAAGACCTTATACTAATGCCAGAAAATATATTCTGCTTTTAACTTTCTCCGAAAACAGTTGATTTGGTGTTCAGTTTAAGAAGAAAGAAAGCCTAGTAACGAAACTATGTTCAGTAGAAAGTGACATGAATTTTTATTTACATTGAAATTTTACTACATTTGTCCTTTCAAACGCTTTTATTCCCCCAGGTATTTTCTTAATTTCAATATTATTTATGCTTTAACGTGTTAGGTGCTATACATTGCGACACGAAGAAGGAAAGCAACTTCGTCTCGGTCAGGAACGGTTACCACCTTCTTGCACTTCACACAGGAAACATAAAGGCTCTATGATGAACAAGACGTAATCTTCGAGACACGGCTGCCATATTTAACGTCTTATTGGCTGGGAGTCAGCAGATTGTTATGGTGCTGAATTAGCATGTTACCAACCTGGCATGGGTTCAAGACTCTTCACCGTGAATGGCTGTCAGCCAGTACAATAATATATGACAACCAGGGGTCTGGAGACTGTTCCAGCGTTGCAAGCCACAGATTCTCGGTAGTTACAAGCATCGTGTAATGTTGTGTCGGGTGTGAGGTTTTTTTCACAGCGGTGTGAGTGAATATTCCCTTCTTCTGTGATAGGACGCTACTTTGATGGGCAGTCGTTTCCCGGCGCTTTTAAGGTATCTAGTGCCTTCGAAACTTGCGGCATCAATTACTCAGTGAAGCAACGTTATAGCCCAGAAGAACGGATTTCTCTGTGACTTTGTTGATTATATCAATACAGCACTAGCAGAAAAACGCAGCCAAAGATATCGACTAGCTGTCCACACTAAAATACAAACTCCAGAGTGCATTCACCTCAAATCATAACATTTACCACAGAATGTGTTACAAAATACAGTCTAACTCGGTTATAATGTCATGAAAGGGGCTGCATATTTTGTGTCGTTATAAACGTGTGTTGTTATAACCGAAAAGTGTAATGTTATGATTAACAGTGAGGAATTAAGAGGTACCGCAGTATATATGGCGCTATAGACGAGATATCGTATAAACCGATATTGTTATAAACGGGTTTGACTCTATTTATCATAAACCGTCTTACAAAATATTAGCTGCAGACAGTATTACAAAACAAATCTGCGTTGTTTTATTAGACTCCAAATACACGACTACTTGTGACTCTGTATGTATGTTGTCTCACTATTATGTGTGGTTTGTGCTCCTTCTGGCGCAGCACCAGTTTCCGCGTATCTACACAGGTGGCAGCTCTGTGTTCGAACCTGTCACCTGTAGGGTAGTATGGGTGGTCCAAGGGATGAAGGAACATGCATTTTAGCGGACTTATCCATTAATGATTTTTTTTGTCCATGGCACAACAGTCCCCAGTGGGCCAGGGCCTCCTCATTATCGAGGCTTCACGATCACACTCTGACACACCACACTCGGTAGGACTCCTCTGGACGAGTGATCAGCCCGACGCAGAGACCGCTACCTACACAACACACAACAATCACAAGAGACAGACATCCATGCCCCCGGCGGGATTCGAACCCGCAATCCCAGCAAGCGAGCCGCCGCAGACCCATGCCTTAGACTGGCCGGCCACTGGGATCAGCAGTGACATATAATACATTCATTTTAATTTTAGTCCGGGAGCTGGTGTTGCATTGTGTGTACAAAGTTACAGTTTGGACAACCGAAGGGTCGTGGTTCGATTTCAAACAGGGACATGAAATTTCTTTCTTTTTGAAAACTTCCAGGCGGACCCTGGGATCCGCCAAGTCTCCTATTTAATGAGTACCGGGGAGGGAGGATCTATTTCCGGGAATAAGGCGGCCGGGCTTGAAGCTGACTTCTTACCTCTACGCAGTGTCGAGTTTAAGACTGAGTGGATAATAATCGCAACAAATTAGTATATAAAATCCAAGAGAAACGACATGCGGATCAAGTAACAATAGTACCACTGGTACTGTCAGCAAGCCGAAGACCCTGCGTCAAGATTTTAAAACCTCTAAACCTGAAAGAAATTATCTCCAACATCAGTCAACAGACAGCAGTGCTTGGAACATGCCACTCTCCAAAAATTTCTGTCTTCTGTATTTCTTGCTAAAATTTGTGACTGTGTTCGTAAAACATACAATTACAAATCATCTAGCGTAACACACATAAAATAATAATAATAATAATAATAATAATAATAATTTGCATAGGTGGTGCAAGTAAATGTGTAAGACACGCCAGAATAAGTTACATTATTGTATTTCGCTGATAACTTTGACATTGTTTATCGTCCCATCTTATTTAACGCAGGCCTGCTCAACCCCTTGTATGTGATAAGGGCAACTTCGACAAAATCCGGTCTGCATGCGGATAACATGAAATTCAATACCAAGAAAGAAGAATGATGAAGTATACTTACAATTAGATACATAATTGTGCCTGTGTATTTGTCTATACATCGTATGCAATAATGAATTCTTATAATGATGGGAAAAATGTATAAAAATAACACAATTCACAACCAAGGTCAGTATGTCGCGATTTTTAGCGCATTTTTACAAAATGAATTAGTAATGTAATGCAAGTCTCCATAAATCAACAGCTCATAATTTCTTTGGCTTTCTATTTCGGTATTGCCAGGAAAAGGGATAAAAGACGTTTTCTCCTTTTAACCCTTTAAAGACGAAGCATATCTGTTTTATATAAAGACTCAGTGCGTACCGCGCTGTAAACACTCTCCACTTCGGTTATAAAAACCAGCCTCTTAATGTTTTATAAGACAAAAGTTGCTGTTTGTTCTGGGATCCGTACGAAACACATAAATGCAATGTGGGCAGAACGTAGAATTTGTGAATGTTAAACCTGGTCGTATGTAAAGTTACCGCTAGGCTTTAAGAGGTTAAATGTCTCCGCCGGCAACACAACACTGTAGCTCGCGGGCAACACGTTGCCCGCGAGCTACAGTTTGAGAGAGTCTGATGCAAGCTAAACTCATGAAACAGAAGAAAGTAGAGGATTCTACTCTTTCAGGTCCCTTGGTAGGTCTAGTCTCAAGCCTTGGCTACGGTTGCCCCGAAACGTCAGTACGCTACGCCTTGTCATAAATCAGAGCACCGCAATTTAAAATTTCAGCACCTCGGAAACTTAAAGCTTCAGTAAGTGACCTTGCTTATAAACTACCTTTCTTCGTTTTGGCCCTGCCTAAAATCGGTCTCTTATATTGGTTTGCAATTATTTCTTACTTTGCATGATAATATGTCAGGGATGTACCGAAACAATTATAGCGAGAATGTAAATTGATTCTTTGTTTGCTAATGCAGCATTGTTCTGTTGCACATTATTAATAATATTAGAAGGCTGGACTGCCGTTTGCCGAAAGAGGACACTAAATGGCTATGGCAACAACAGATAAATCAAAACCACTGTGATAATTGGACAGGTGTTGCGAGACAAACGCGCGCTGCGCAGTTGTGTCTGGCATAGAAACAAACGTCGCTCTCATTCGCGCAATAACTTTTGTAAAATTCTCATTATGAAGCGCAAACCCCTGTGCTCCAGGAAGAATTTCGAAAAAGGGGTCACATATTTGTATTTAATTCATCCAACCATCCAGGCAACCGGAAATCAGTGATGTAGTAGGAGAGGTGCGATTTTTCACGTTATGACAGTGGTGCATGATAAAATTACGGTCTTCAGGATGTGAAGCCGATACCAATTTTTCGGAGGAACTTGCTACATCCATTTTCGTCTTCTGCCCTGAAGATGGCTGCTGAAGTTTCCTCTGAAAATCTGGTACCTGTCCACCACACTGCAAGGCAGCACATCCAAGAAATGAGTAATTAAATAAATAAACTGTTGCAAACTTATTTCCTAAATGTATATTTATTTGGTTCTACAATCAGACACAAAAAAGCCGTTGAACACGCGTCTTTTTGGCAACAAGTTTCGGCTCATAAAAGGGCCATCTTGAGGCCAAACTGTAAACTGGAATCCCCATATGTTGTGGGTTGGAGATCACTCACTTTACATCCGTGAATACGTTGCAAACATATATAACAATTAGAAATTACAGTTTCTGTTATGACCTCAAGATGGCTCTTTGCTGAGCCGAAACTTGTTGCCAATAAAGCGTGCGTTAAACGACCCGTTGGTTCGACTGAAGAATTACAGAAAGCAAATACGATCGATGCGCCAAGGGGGACGTCTTGCATTAAAACTTATTTCCAATTGCAATTGTGAGTAGTTGTTGTGCCCCGGTTTATTTAAAAAGGTGAAGCAACCCCACTGCAGGCCTGGACAGGCCTGGAGTCTGAGGCTCCCAGAATTTTAGACAATCAGCACAAGAAAGCGGTAAGGGTGTCAGCCCTACGCACCGGCCGCTGTTACTCCCAGGAGATATTTCTAGTACTCATTTCTGTTAGAGGCTGAGTCGACCCCAGGGCCACAGTGCGACCGAAAGGATTATGTCTATAAAAAATTCCAATAACACAATCGGGAATCGAACCCGCGACTTTCCGGTTTGTAGTGCAGTGCCTCAACCAACTGCGCCACGGCGTGTTCCGTGGTTTGTTTAGCTACTCTAAAAGTGGGAACATTATAACCTGTGTAGTTACTGGATATTTGAGGTTCTCATATTGGTAGTACCGGAGATAAAGACTTTTGTGATGTTAAGCCATGCCGATTAGTAAACAGCTACGGACGTTTGCGTTTGCGAGGGGCCTACTGCTTCCAGGTGTGCACCCAGGATTTTTCCTTGGGGGGAAGGTGGGGGGGGGCTGACCCTGAAACTATATAGAATTTATGTTTGATCTTGAGGATTATGTTATACAATTCATGTTGTAAGTACAACATAACACTGCCTGCAACTGCATTTATATACATACGAATATAACTACACGTTCCATGACCCAATCACAGTGTCCCATCCTCTTGCTTTTTTAGTTTTATTACTTTATTTTTCAAAATTCTAATGTACTAGTCATCAGCCGACTTAAGTGTCTGATATCGGCTGAAGGGTAAAGACGGCAAAATTTGTTATATCATAATATCTACAAAATTTGTATTTTTTACGTTTCGGGTTTGGGGGGTTTGGGGGGCTGCAGCCCAGCAGCCCCCTCTCCGGGTGCGCCACTGACTGCCTCCATCTTCAGGGTCTAGCAGTGCAAGCAGAGTGTGTAGTTATGTTAATACTTTGCGTGTGTGTGTGTGTTCTATGACAAGCCTTGTTTTGCAACACTGACGGACAACATTGAAACCTTATGCTCTTTGTTGCGTCCGCTACGAGTCCGAATATGTGCGGCCGGAGTTGACGGGCGTAGCCTCTGAGACTCCCGCCTGAGCGGCCGAGTGTTCTGCAGGTAGCCCCGGTATGTTCGCACTTTACGAGTCAAATACGAAGTGAAATAATATGGCATCTACTGCCAAGTGAGAATGTGGCTGAATATGCAAAGGCTCGTCAGTTAGGAAAATTGGTGTATTCTTGGATGCGACGCCGTGTAAATTGGCAGATAAATTTCTTCGGCACTTCCCTACCAATGTACCAAACTAGATGGTGTCACATCCCAGAAAATAAAATTTTTCATATTCATTGCCGTGAGGACAAACAAAATGTAAATAGCACTGGCACGATTAGCATCCCCAAAGGTCGGAAAAACATGGCAGTTTTTAGAGACGAAACTATTTAAACTTCTGGAAAAAGGACTCGGCTTACAGCATCAAATGGTTGAGCTGAAAGAAAAATTAGAATCATATGATGGAGAGAGCTGGTAAACATTTGTCGGAAACGTGTTTCTGAGAATCACGAAGAAAACGCGTAAGACATAAGGAAAGGATTTATTAAAACAGAAAATTATTAAAAGAACAGAAATGCAGTTGGAAAAGTGACTGGGAAATTTTTCGAAAGAAAGTATGGAAATACACACGCTACAGGAACTAGCAACACGTATGTGTTTACAGGATCACTTAAGCAACTACTCTGTCAGCAGGCGGCCGGAATAGCTCAGTCTGTATGGCGACTCGCTACGGGCTGGACGGTCTGGGGATCGAATCCTCGTCGAGGCGAGGTTTTCCCTGCTGTCCAGGCCCGCCTCGAGGTCCACCCAGCCTCCAGTACGATGGGTAGAGGCTATTTCCCGGGGGTAAAGCGGCCGGATAGTCTTGCTGACCACCCATGTCCTTTTAATGGCGGGATGCGAGTGGGTTGGACTTACACCTCCGCCTCTCCACTCTTGCTGCATAGGCAGGTGATCTTTACCTTTTGCTTTGTCAGTAGTTCAGACTGTATAGCCCCCAATGTTGCGATATTAGCTGTGGAAAGAAATGAACTGGTAAATCTACAATAACTTGGAAGGTCTGAGAGAAACAACGAAAACCCTCGCTTGTTGCAGCCGGTGTCCGGCCGAGGTGTTAAGTCCGGGAATCCCAAATACGAAAAAGAAACTCGACGTTTGGTCACGACAAATGTGAAAAGCAGTGATGTTAGAAGAATGTACTGAAACGTTCGTATTAACATAGGACCAGGAGTAGCAAAATAAGGGACGTTCGTATTAACATAGGACCAGGAGTAGCAAAATAAGAACTCTGCATTGTACCCACACTGTATTCGTGTATTTTTTATTTTTCTCAGGAT
Organism: Coptotermes formosanus; assembly: GCA_013340265.1. Classification (NCBI taxonomy): domain Eukaryota; kingdom Metazoa; phylum Arthropoda; class Insecta; order Blattodea; family Rhinotermitidae; genus Coptotermes; species Coptotermes formosanus. The sequence goes on along the minus strand of BLKM01000587.1, from coordinate 1,379,345 downwards.
GAACAGCGATTATTGCCTTACGCAGCATTAATGGGTCGATCCTTGTAGCTGAGACGCTAAGTGTTTTCTCAGCAGCAGGAAATGCATTTTAAAATAAGAGTTAGATGAATGTCATGCTTCGAAGGGTTAAGATATCAAAGCTGTTTTTGGGGGTAAAATTTCATAGCCAACTGCCTAGTAATTTATAAATACCAGCTGCTGTTAAATAAAAACAGAGTTGGCAACATTTCCTCTCTGTAAGGTATTGCTTGCGCAGACGTACCTACAGTACATTCCGCCTCCTTCTCTTCCTGGATTCACTCAGCAGTACCATAGCAACTCATTCCCCTGTCGGAGCCCACCTGCAGTTTTGTCGGCAGGTTTATTATCAACTGAAAATAACTTTGGCGATTTATTTGACTCATGGTTCAATAAGGCGTTGACCTCTCTGTAGCCATCTAGGGACAGAGAAAGACCGAAGTGTGCAGTTTCGCTGTTGCATAAAAGGAGCTGATTATTTAAATACTTAAAACTAAGTATGCTGTCACCTATCTGATTAACTAAACTGCCGATTATTAACTATAGCGATTAGGCTATGGGTTTCATGACCGTGGGGTAGGGATTCGACTTCAGACAAGGGCAAAGGCGTCCATACATTGACATGAAGCTGGGGCGCACCGAGTGGGTACAGGTGAGCATAGTGTCTAGAGATTGAAAACAGATTGCTCGTCATCAGCTATTGTCGAAGTTTAGAATATATGGAGCCATACCTCCACCGTTCCTTCGTCTTCATGGTGTGATGCTTAATTAAGCACTAGAACTTTACAGTTGTCTCCTCTCAAAGCATCAACTTCTTTATCGTCGTCATAACTAATACTGCTCCTAGAAAAAACTTTCGACACACAGAAATACTCCCAACATCCCGTATTTCTGGCCAAGTTATCAACTTTATTCCATTATTGTCTTATTCTATAGCAGTACTGGCCAACCGACTGTGTGGTTGGCACCGACTGAGTTATCGGCTGGCACAAAGTCATTAGACATTTCGTCCATATTACATGTGTACCAACTTTACGTGTGTAATTCAACAGTCCGTCATTTCTGTTTCTTAAGATACAGTTTGGGTGTAACTTTATGCATAATTCCAGGGCGCCGACGTGCACTCGAGTGGCTGTCCACAGGAAGACGACTACAGAGACCACACGACTGCACTCTTGATTATTTTGAACAGTAAAGTGGGCATGCATGGAGACCAATTTAAGAAGCCGTCCCAGGGCATTCTGCTCCGCTGTCGGAACTACTCGTCGTCGTCGTCGTCATGAACTGTGAAGTGTTAGGCGTAGTGCCTCTTCTTTAACCCTCAAGGTGAATCTGGTCCTTCCATCTTTTCCTTGGACGTCCTATGTTTCTTTTCCCTTTTGGCCTATATTTCAGTGCCTGTTTGGGTATCCTATCTGTGCCCATTCCCTCTACGTGCTGTAGCCACTCTCGTTGCTATTGTTTTATTTCCAAAACTATGCTCTGCACTCCAAGTTTCTCCCTGAGGGATTGATTTCTTTCCCTGCCTAATTCAGTAATTCCTAACAAATGTCTTAAAAATGTCATTTGTGCTGCGTCTCTTTTCTTTAGCATCCAGGCTTCACTATCAAATTTCAAGGCTACTTTAGCTGTAATATTGAGGATTCTTAATTTTGTTTCTTTAGTCATCTGTTTCAGAATTACTGGAACACACGCTAATTGTAAGGACTGTCTAACAAATGTACAGCAGCAGGCAATGCGGGAACAATAAGGACGGCGGTTGTCAGTTACTGTTGCTAAATAAATTCTGATGTAAACATGGCAGCACCCTGTACTAGCGCTTCGCCCTCCATGCTGTAGAGCTTCATTCAGATTTTTTTCTCTTCCAAGTTCTTCATGATCTTCTGCTTCTTCTAGTGATTTGAGGATTCCAGCCCCCATTTTTCCTTGTCAGTCGACTAGCCCATTTCCAGTTTTTTCCTGAGATTTTACGTTATCTTCCATTTTGCGCCAAATCTCATGGTTCTAGATTTTTTAGACATTTCGTGACAATACAATTAGGTAAGAAATTCAGAAACTAAGCAGTTCTACGTGATTGGACCATTAGCTTGAAGCAGCTGACTTTACGCGGACAGGAAATTCTGTACATTTAAGAAAGACGAATGTCCGTCGCCGTATTCACGCTTTTCCATTATATCCATCCTGTGCCGGTGAAATCCAGTTAACGAATTTCTCAATTCTGCTAATGCTGTCATCAGTTACACTTATCAGACAAATTACTTTGTATAAATTTGGAAAGCTGTAGTATGTAGTAGGTGAAAATATCACATTGCAATCAGTGGTTCTAGTTTCAATAATGTCAGATACACACGCATATGAAAAGATGTCCTTTATAATTTTCTGGTTCCACATTTCTTACAGATATTAAAAACTATATCTGTTTTATTCAAATAGTTACGAAATAATTAAAAACTGTTCATATTTGGTGAAGGGGCAAGACATAACGTAGGTTTCTTGACTTCTGCCCCTTCTCCGAAACTTAAATTTCGCACGTTTTCTCGGTTGTCTCTTGTTCTTGTTTCTCTTGCAGGTTTGCGCGGACTTGCAGCCACAAGTGGACCGGCTTCTCTTTTGTGATTTGTGCTGATTGAATTTTGTTGTTCTTCGTATTTCAGTAGAGAAAATTTGATGCCATACATAATTTTTCCACTTGAACCTGGATCCATTCCCTCCACTTTTTCCTCGACTTGTTACCCTTCTCCAGACACATTCTACATCCCTCAACTCCTCTCCAGTCGTCCAGCCATGCGGTTTAGAGGAATGGTGGCAGTGCTAGATATGTGATACATTTGGCTAGTCCTTTGGTGTAGAGTAGAAGGGCCTGAAGAAAGTTTGACAGTCGATGAAAAGAGGGAAGCTTTAAAAGCTGTCACGGACAAAATTCGTCCATATTCTTTCCGTGGCGTGAGTATGGAGACAATATCTTTCATACATGTTGAGGCAGTTTCCGTTAAAGATCACTAATGATCTATTTAAAGAGCTGAATTTTCCTTAGTAAAGGAATAGGTAAAAGAATTAGGAGTTCAAGCTAGGACTCAATGAAGCCTTTCTTCCGCTTCAGACTTCCAGTGTTAAAAATTCTTTGTTTAGTGCCATGTTCAGTAACTTAAGTTTATGCAGAAATGTCGAATACTGTAAATGCAGGGGGTCAGATGTTCCTTAATGCGAAAATAGGATTTTGCCATGACTGAAGGTTTAAACATAAGGTGGTTCTTGAAATACAGTTTATCACCTCTCACGTTCTGAAATATTGGCGACTTGAATTCAAAGGTATGTATTTTAGGGATGTCACTCAGTTTAGCCGCCACGTTTCATTTTGCTGCCCATGGCGCCCACACGGCCTCCTTCCCCCAGCTACGCCCCCGCGCTTATCCAAAGGGTGCAGCAGATCAAGCAGGCGGTACATGAAACTGGCTACTCACGTCCGTCTAATGCCGAAGCTGATTTGTGCGATGTGCCCCAATTTGTACGATGCGCCCCAATTTGTGCGATGTGCCCCAATTCGTGCGATGTGCCCTAATTTGTGTGAGGTGCCCCAATTTGTGCGATGTGCCCTAATTTGTGTGATGTACCCCAATTTGTGCGATGTATCCCAATTTGTGCGATGTGCCCCAATTTGTGCGATGTGCCCCAATTTGTACGATATGCCCCAATTTGTGCGATGTGTCCCAATTTGTGCACTGTGCCCCAATTTGTGCGATGTGCCCCAATTTGTACGATGTGCCCCAATTTGTGCGATGTGTCCCAATTTCCCACGCTTAATTAAGCCCAGCAACAACCTCACGTTTTCCGTCACCATCAGTACTGAAGTGGAGAAGTAAGCCGGAGCGATGCTAGCGCTATTAAGTGTCGGTAAAGCCCTGAAGTATTGTGGGCTGATGGATGCCAGTGGCCGCGCGGCCTAAGGCGTGGGTCTGCAGCCGCTCGCTGCTGGGACTGCAGGTTCGAATCTCGCCTGGGGCATGGATAGATGTTTCTTGTGATTATTGTGTGCTGTTAGGTAGAGGTCCCTGCGTCAGTCTCATCACTCGTCCCGAGGAGTCCTACCGAGTGTGGTGTGTCTCACTGAGTGTGATCGTGAAGCCTCGACAATGAAGAAGTCCTGGCCCACTGGGGGCTGTCGAGCCATGAGGGAGAAAAAAATTGTGTGCTGATAAACCAGACAGCATAGCCAGTGTCCGTATAATGTAGCATCGTGACGCGTTCGCGTAAACATTGTTGCAGTGGAAATGCAACAACATATTTTGCGGTTTTTACACCTTCTCACGAACGGCCAAACTTTCTGAAAACAATTATGGAAAATGCAAAGTGTGTTTTGTTTTTTTCCACAAACTCATTCTAAAGTATTTCTCATTCTAAGAAGGAACGAGAGAGATATTATGGTGAATGTACAGAGGTCTTCATGTAAAGTACCCGTTATTTTTGTTATATTTTGATAGAAACCTGAATTTTCTCAACAGATATTCGAACAATCTTCAAATATCAAATTTCATGAACATCCGTCCCGTAGGAGCCGAGTTGTTCCATGCGGACGGACAGACGGCAGGACAGACATGACGACGCTAATAGTCGCTTTTCGCGATTTTGCGAACGTGCCTAAAAAGAAGTGGTACTGTATAACAGGTATAAAGCTGTACAGCTTTTCGCTTAAATGACACGAATATGAAATATTTCCTTACCGTACAAAAGCAGTAGTTTACACGCAAACATTCGCCGTCAGTTGAAACTTAGGCTCATGCCAGTTGCCCATTAATTAAACCGTCAATGTACATTTAATAAGTAAATAAGGATTCAAGAGTATTAATACCCTATTTCCTCGGTTATAGAACGCAAAGTCTATACTTTTTAGTATTTTTGAAATCTGAGTGTTTCTGAATTTGTGCTTAACCCTTTAAAGATGAAGCTTATCTGTTTTATATAAGGACTCAGTGCATACCGCGCTGTAAACACTCTCCACTTCGGTTATAAAAACCAGTCTCTTAATGTCTTATAAGGCAAAAGTTGCTGTTTGTTCTGAGATCCGTACAAAACACATAAACGCAATGTGGGCACCACGTAGAATTTTATAATGTTAAGCCTGGTGGCACGTGAAGTTACCGCTAGGCTCTAAAAGGTTAAGGACAGAAGTCTAGAGGTTATGTTGTACTACTGAAGTCCGTGGCAATCATTCAATAACAATAGTCGTGGAAGAGAAAAAGCAAAGAGAACAACGAAGTAAATTCTAAAAAGAATATATTTCTATGGATTTCCATTGTTGAAATATGTTGGCGTATGGCAATATATAAACCACTCGTTGGGAGACTTGGAGGCTGAAAATACCAAAGAGTGGGAAATTAACTAGTTCTGTGCAATGGAGAGAAGAGTCGGCCTTCACTGTGACCTTTGTGGCCAGTCCTGCTTCTTAAAACAATTCTTAAAATCAACGATTGAGAAAGGGCGCTTGGTGTCAGTACAGTTGGCATTATTGAACAATCGGTTATTATTGCACGGGCGTACTTTATCTTTTACACGAAAATCATACCGCAAGTGACTTACGTAATTGCGGCTTTACAAGTTCTTCGAAAGTGTTCTAGTGTATTATGACGCGGCATTAAAATCGAATCCATTATTTGTGCAGCAGAGAATGGGAAAGAAGCTAAAGGATGTAGATTAGAGAAACTGAAGCGAACCTTTGCCGTTGGGGGAATGACCCTTCTATTGTACGTTAGTGCAAAGCAGCCATCAAGGGCCAAAGACATGACGACATGCTCGTCTCTATGCCCCAGTCCTTCATTGGGTTAAAGAGATATTTGCATGGGGGATGCCTATTACACGGCACGCTATTAATGCAAAAGGCAACAGACGGTACGAAATAAGCAGGAATAACAAATCTTACACTTGGGCGAATATGGTGTGATGAAGCCATGCGTCGTAAAAACTGTCACTGGCGCGTCGGAAGATTTTTCTGTTAACAACTTCCAAATTGTTACAAAAAGAAGCTGCTAAGCGTAGGACATTTGAGTATTCAATTAAACGTTTAAAGACGAAACGTAAACTGTTTTATTTTAAAGACTCATTTCGTACCGCGCAGTAAACACTTCGTCTCGGTTATAAAGACCAATAATTTTATGTTACATATGAGAAAAGTGGCTGTTTGTTCTGAGATAAATACAAAACACATAAATACAGTGTGTTGGCAGAATGTGCAATTTTTGTCTGTTAAACGCTTGGTGCATCAAGTACCAGCAGACTCTAAAAGCTTAAGGAAGAAACAAATTAGGCCTTTAGGATGTAGGAAATGCAAACAAGATGGCGGTGTATTTTGAGATTTCTCAAAATTACACTTGTGATGCTAAATGTGTAAAATAAGTTGATATTATAAACACAGGTTTTGAAAATCAGAGTGTAACGCTGCTGTTGTGCACAACTGCTCAGGACGATGATATAACTTTTTCCTCGTGAAACCGATTACTAAACCAAGGGTGCTTCTTAACAGTCGATTGCATCTTAGTATCGAGGAAATGCCGTGCTCATACACAACACAAAATGCTTCAGAGTCGTACAAAAATAAAGCAAGGTATTACAAGCAGAAAAGAAATTCGATTTCAAACCAATCCCAGCATCATCAAAAGTTGCTTTTTTACGTGTGAAGATCCTTCGCCTATTTCTTGTTCTTGGTTTGTCTCTAAAACAGTAAAAGCTGAAGATTAATGTTTTACACTATATAAAATTTGCTTCTCTAAAGAAAATTTTGTTCCGCACACTTTTTGAAGCCTACAAAGATTACAATTCTTGCATAATTGTAAACGAGTTGATAGCATTGTACAAATGAAGGAGGAGTTTCTTCATATGCAGCCTTCAGACTTATCACTCGGAGGATAAGACCGTCCACGCGGACAGTAAATATCAATAAATTAAAATCGGCATTCTATATGTCTAGATTAGGGCTGGGAACACTCTTTTGTTATAGAGAGGAAAATGAGAAATTCATAGCCTTAGAGAATTTTTCTTGGGAAAACTGAAGGGAAAGGACTGCTTGTAAAACCTAGGCGTGTATCAAAATATTTACTGGAAATATTTTATGAAGATGTAGTCGGGATGTAATACTGGATTACCTTAAGGAAAAGAGAGGGTATTGTAAATTGAAAGAGGAAGCACTGGGTAGCACTGTGTAGAGAACTCGCTTTGGAAGCGGCTATGGGCCCCTCGTAACACAGACAACTGAATGAATGAGTCAGGATTAATTTGGATCAGGTCAGCGTCCAGTGGCGAACTCTTGTAAATACAGTAATGAGAATTCGAGTTGTGTAAAAGGCACGTAATTTCTGAGCCAGTTTAACAACTATAAATTTCCTGAAGAAAAATTCCATTCCATGGGTTTAGTTATTGGACAGAGCAACCACCCAGAACAGGACACAAACGCATATCTCTCGGATGAGCTGTAACATTCGGAAAAGTCCTGCTGTTCGCAGTCCCCGGTTATCAAATTGAAGGCTTCGTAAGACGTATATGCAGCTTCAGGTTCCGCATTACTGCACGGTAAGCCCGAGCAGGTGTGTGTGGAGGTAAACTCACGGCTGTCGCTCGGGAATTACCTGGTTCAAATCTCTTCTGGGACACCGGCTTTGTTCACTGAAGTGTTCTGTGGCTTTTTTGTTTCCTCGAGAGAAATTCCACGATACGTTCCTTCCAAATAGTTTGCAAATCATCATTCGTGAATCATTCTACTATTAGAAGCAATGGCTTAGTCATTACTTCCAACGGAGGGAACGTTATATTAATGGGGGTCGGAGTGGAGGACTGCAGCTTTCTAGAAGCGTCGAAGGTAGATTTTTTAAATGTTACTTACATATTTAAACATTTTATTGAATTGTTAACATTCCAGTCACAATGTGATATAAAAATAAGATCTGTCTCTCTCTTTCAGATGACCTGAACGAGTTATGCTTTGAGCAGACGTATTACGTAAAAAAGACTTGAGTCGAGCTCGGTTATAACGTCATGAAGGGGACTGAATATTTTGTGTCGTTATAAACAAGTGCTTTTGTAACCGAGGATTACAGTTTTATGGTTAACAGTGAGGAATTAATTGGTACCACAGAATATCTAACATTAGAGACGAGGTGTCGCATAAACCAATGTCTTTATAACCGGGTTCAACTGTATATAGAAATTAGAGAGGAAATTATCTAATTTTTAATGTTCATAGAAACAAGTTCTTTAAGACGTACAGTCTTGTAAATTTCTGCATATAACCTGAATAGCATGCGTTGTAATGGAAGTGAAAATCGCATACAGTGGTAGTTGATTAAAGAAATATTTACGTACTTAGGTCATAAACTTTACCGTCAATTTGGCAAAATTGCAATATGTGTACAAATAGTTTATAAAAATAAGTTATGTTATGTTCTTTTTCTGCAGTACATCAGTTTCCTTTCTCGAAAAACTTTCATCTGTTCCCTCTATGTGCACCAATGTGACAAAATATCTCAGAAATTCGTTATTTCCAGAAGCCGAAGTGTGTGCTGCCCCCTTAGGTAAAAATATTTACTTTATTTTCAGGAATTTTACTCTATTTTGAGGAATTTCATACTCCTGGAGGCTGGGGGGGGGGGGGGCTGACTGCTCTCATTATCTTCGTGACTGCGCCATTGATTCGACGCTATCCACTTCGAAATACTGAAAGCGTAGCAGTTCAACACACCACGTACGCGGCATAGGTAACAATTAGCTCCTCCCATATTACTACCATCTTCTGGTCTGTCACCGAACTAAGGTCCAGCGGTTTAACCAAGCAGGTGAAATCTCCAGATAATATGAACCTAAAGGTAAATTAAAGCCGATTGTAGCAGATTAACTACTTAAGGTCAGGCAACAAATCTTAAAAGTGAAAGTCCAACCGCATAGCATTTATAAAACGAATTCGAGTACGTACTTCAACAACAATACAATGCATGTACATTACAATGACAGTTCACTGAATGATGTTTCAGACAGCACAGTCTGTTTGTTGTAAGAGTCATTTTGAAAGAGGCAGGTATATTGTGTGTACAAAAGACAATCCTGTTTCTGTGTTAAACGAAGCAGTATGGAGTAACGACTGTGTTCTAAGACTCTGAAGTCTGAAATTCATGTAGACAGAATTTAAAAATTATATAACTACTTCACAGAGAACACACTGCTTCTCCGTTACATAAAACTAAGAGCAACAATCTGTAGGAAAGTAATCTCTGTTTATTCTGAAAATCACACGACAGACATGAATACAACGTATGGGAAAATTGAGTGTACGGCTTTGGCTGTCGAAGCAAGTGGTACTTACAATTACCACTGTGCCTGAGAAAGTTAAAATGGCGGCGTTATTTACCAACCAGGAGGGAGACCATCAGCTTGTGAAGTACCACGTGCTGAGTGCATGACAGTAGCGGGGGGCCTGTCGTGTATGTGTGGGCTGTAGGTACACAGAGGTGTGTGTTTGTGCCGTCTCCAGTGGTCCTTCACCTGGTAGTTATTTCTATTGTGGGGGTACTCCAACAATCGCGTCCATTGTCTTCCTCCGCCTTCATTAGCAGGAGCACTCCCCACTACAATTAGCACTTCTCCGATGCGAATTTACAGATCCTGGCGTGTGGGCGGTATCAGCCAATTGGGTTGTTCCCTAAAAGGAGCGACTACTAATTACTGGACGAACACTTTTTCTTTTCTTTCATCCGCTTTATGTAACATTTTTTTTGGCATTTTCACTTACCAAGAAGTGCCTATACCACCGCTGGGTCACTGAAACTTTAATCGTTTGTGCGTTCATCTGCTTCAACTTTATGCATAATGCTTTAAATCGAAGGTTCCTGGAACAGCTTGCGTGAATGACAGTGCATCCATTCACTGTACGATGACGGATCTGCAGATTCATGAGATAATAGCATCGACCATCTTCTTTCTTGAGAATCTGAGAATCTTTCAACGAGTGAAGAAATTTTCCGCCTACCTTAAAAATCTAAGGTTCATTACCGTGTTTGTAATAATCTGCCACTGGTCTCATATGCTGAGACACATCAATGTCTCTCTGAAGTGATTTCCTAACAAAATGTTTGTGTATGTGTCTTGTTGCTCGCATGCGGGACGCAACGCTTTATTGTACTGTGTCATTCCGTTAATACTTGTCTTTCATCTCCTTCAAGTATCAGACTAAGGAACTGATATAGATTGGAAGCAGGCGGATCCAGTATTCTAAACATCGTGTCCTTTAGAATGCTGCAGTTTAATAAAAAATACACAAATCTGAATCCGGGTGTTATAGTAATGACAAAGAGTCTGTTGTGTCTCCAGTTGGACTGCCAGAAAGCTGACAAGCATTCTGTCATGTAGCCAGTCGGAGTACCTTGATACTGACAAGCAGTCTGCTATGTTGTCAGCTCTAGTGCCGTAGTACTGGCAAGCAGTCTGTTATGTCGTCAGCTCGAGTGCCGTAGTACTGACAAACAGTCTGTTATGTATCCAGTCGGACTGCCATACTACTGACAAGCAGTATGTTATGTCTCCAGTTGGACTGCCATACTACTGACAAGCAGTATGTTATGTCTCCAGTTGGACTGCCATACTACTGACAAGCAGTATGTTATGTCTCCAGTTGGACTGTCATAATGCTGACAAGCAGTCTGTTATGTCTCAATTTGGACTGCCAGAATACTGACAAGCAGTATGTTATGTCTCCAGTTGGACTGCCATAAAACTGACAAGCAGTATGTTATGTCTCCAGTTGGACTGCCATAATACTGACAAGCAGTATGTTATGTCTCCAGTTGGAGTGACATAATAATGGCCTTTTGAATCTTCCCATTCCTTGCGGTTTGTATTTTGTTGTTACTTTCTTTTCTGCTGTCCTGTGTCGTGCTGTCTTATGTGCATACGTTTTCTCTGTCTGATCTTCCAAGCTTCTGATACTTACAAACATGAAGTTTCTAGAGGCCTGTTATATCACTTTCTCAGAACGTTCTGCCTTCATCTCCAGTGGTCTATAATTTGTTGGCATGAACTGAAATGTCTCTATTGCTACACCAGCATTGCTTTAGAAATATTGTTCGCAGGATCTGTGGCTTCTAATTTGTGGACTTCGGCCGCATGGGGAATTTTCCTGTGGACACTGCCCGGCCACATGAGGAATTTTCCTGTGGACCCTGCCCGGCCACATGGGAAATTTTCCTGTGGACACTGCCCGGCCACATGGGAATTTTCCTGTGGACACTGCCCGGCCACACGGGAAATTTTCCTGTGGACACTGCCCGGCCACACGGGAATTTTCCTGTGGACACTGCCCGGCCACATGGGAATTTTCCTGTGGACACTGCCCGGCCACATGGGAATTTTCCTGTGGACACTGCCCGGCCACATGGGAATTTTCCTGTGGACACTGCCCGGCCACATGGGGATTTTCCTGTGGACACTGCTCATCAAGAATTGTCATTTTATGACGACTGCGGAGTCTTTGTGTGTGCTAGTGTTTGTACTTATTCAGCGGCTTCCTATGTAGGAACTCACACTATAGATTATAGCGCTGAATAATTAGTGAATAGCTAATCGGTAGTTAAGTGGAAGAAAACGTTTGTATCCTGATTTACATTGCCACTCTATGACTTGTATACAGGAAATAAGGAAATCCAGAAAAACCAAAAAATGTATGTCCTGTCTGAGGACCCAGGACCTCTTAGTGTGCCGCGTGACATCGATACACAATACTTATCCCAAGCCAATTGTACAGAATCTGCATTACAAGAATAAATGGTGATGGATACATTCCATGTTTATTCCGAGGAAATATCGAACATCATAATAAACACCGTGTGATAAATTTTAAAACAAGCGTTATTTGTGATTACAACTGTGATATAAATGGTTAATGCAAGAGGTATAATGGCTATTTGTAATAACATTGACAGAAAAATCGTGGAGATTGGAAATGGAGAACATGAAATCTATAAAGCCTGTGTTCTGAGGTATGCCTACTGACAGTGCTGCTGAATAAATAAGAAATAAAATAAAATAAAATAAAGCAAAATAAAACAAAACAAATAAAATAAAATATGGAAACTAAGGGTAAAAAGGTAAAGCAATTCCATTACAGGCCTGAACAAGCCCTGAGGTTTCCAAGAGGTTGAGGCACATGAAGGCTATCAGCCCTACGCACCGGCCGTCTTTACCCCCAGGAAATATTCCTGGTACTCATTTCTTTCAGAGGCTGAGTCGACCCCAGGGCTGTAGTGCGGCCGGAAGGATTATGTCAATGAACAATTCAAATGACACCATCGGGAATCGAACCCGCGACCTTCCAGCTTGTAGCACAGCGCCTCAACTGACTACGCCACCGCGTGCCCCCGCAAATACAGAGTTAAGGAGTAAAATAGATTAAACTAACTCAGAATGATCTATGATAAATTTGCTGATTCAAGAAAATAAAGAAATATCCACAGGGTTATATAGACTACTGGTATGTGACACCTTGTACTTTATGGTATGATTATGGACACTTACTTTTATCCCTGCAAGATGGAGATAGCAAGATGCACCGAAATATTGGTATCTGTCCACAAAACTACTTGTCCACAACCCATCTGAGCTGACACTCACCGACCTGAAGACTTCAAACCTCATAAGGCCTTTCTCCATCAATGTGACATTGTAGTACGCCGTGCTGTAAAACAGACTGCGTTTGGTTTCCTAAAGAATTTAAATCAGACCTTTCTTAGACACCATTGAATATTGTCAGACGCGTCCAGAGTCTTTTTGTGTTCAATTTAATTAAGCAACAATTAATGGTCTACGGACCAGGGCCATTTCTTCAGCGTGTTTTCATATTCAAAGCTCAGCGTCTGCCCAGCGGTGTGACATTCATAACTCTGAAACCTTCCCAGCACAAACAATGGTAATGTCCCTTAGCACAATTACTGTGCGCGATTTCAGGCCTCCGCCGCGATGTAAATAAAGTCGTCGCTCTTCTGGGATGTTAGGTTGCGTCGATTTGTAGTTAGTCACAGACGTTTCGGGACAGTTTATCGGTTAAATCTTCAAGGACTCTTTGCACCTTAAATATGAGACGGATTAGCTGTCCCGAAACGTCTATAACTAACTACCAATCAACGCTGCGTAACATCCCAGAAGAGCGAAGACTTCAGAATTAATTCTCGTTTTTGTAATACAGAAATTTATGTTTTCTTTTTTAAACTTTTAAAACGCTGGCAGTTGCTAAGAGTAGGCAGATTAACACTTTAAAGACGAAGCCTATCTGTTTTATATAAGGACTCAGTGCGTACCGCGCTGTAAACACTCTCCACTTCGGTTATAAAAACCAGTCTCTTAATGTTTTATAAGGCAAAAGTTGCTGTTTGTTCTGAGATCCGTACAAAACACATAAACGCAATGTGGGCACCACGTAGAATTTTTTAATGTTAAACCTGGTGGTATGTAAAGTTACCGCTAGGCTTTAAAAGGTTAATGAATTCTGAGCATGCAGGAATGGTGGAATGATCCTGACAGGGGAAGAGAGAAGTGCCGGGGAAAGCTGCCCTTGTACCAATTTTCCCACCAAAAATCCGACATGAAAATCTCCAGGATCGATCTCGGGCCACCGTGGTGAGAAGCCGGAATATACCCGCCTGAACCATGGCACGGGCACGTGTTCTTTTGTGTGGGAACTGTCATTTTTAAACTTAATTTATATTAAATTTATTATTCACAGGTTTATACTACATTTATCCTACATTTATACTACATTTATATTACATTTTTACTACATTTATACTACATTTACTTTCTGGTTTATTTGAGAATCGTGCGCCTAAATTACTTGCAGTTCAGGCTAAACAACTTCCAATAGTGGGATAATTGTTCACTAATCAACTGCAAAGCAAGTTGTGTTATTTGAAGCACAGTTCCTTATTTTCTTTGGAGGGACGGAGGTAAATTGCTTTAACATTTTAAAGACGAAGCGTATCTGTTTTATATAAGAACTTAGTGCGTACCGCGCTGTAAACAGTCTCCACTTCGGTTATAAAAACCGTTAATGTGTTATAAGGCAAAAGTTGCTGTTTGTTCTGAGAGCCGTACAAAACACATAAAAGCAATGTGGGCAGAACGTAGAATTTGTGAATGTTAAACCTGGCCGTATGTAAATTTACCGCTAGGCTTTAAAAGGTTAAACCTGTAGGGGACTAACAAGTGTCCTTATTCTGATTTTAACCGTGCAATTTCCCAGCAAGCAACAGGATTTCTCTTCCCTCGAATGCGTTGTTAGTTCTGCCTACATGCATTTATACTCGTACAAGTGTAAATACTGTTATTGTTCTAACTTCATTTCTTTTTGCTAGTGCAACAGCCCTGCTCGAGCCCAGGCCACCTCATTGCTGAGGTTTTCGAAACCTCAGCAATGAGGTGGCCTGGGATCAGGAACACCACAACCGGTAGGACATCTGTGGAAGAGGGATGGGCCCCTCACAGAGACCTCCTCCTGACAACAGAAAACATTTACAGGAGAGAGAAACATCCATGCCCCCAGCGGCATTCGAACCCGCAATCCCAGCATGTGAGCGGCTGCAGACCTACGCCTTAGACCGCGCGGCCACCGGCGTCGGCCTAACTTCATTTTCTTCAGTTTCATTGCGGACTCCGTCTACTTCGTACCTATTATGTGTAACCTCAAATCCTGGACAGTCGGAAGCTTGTGTCTTCCGCAACCCATAAACAACATTTCTTGTACGGTATATAGACATGCATACGGTCTGTCGCTGTGCCAAATTTTACGCACATAGATACAATGGTTCAGTAAGTCTCGCCTTTGTAGAGACAAGCAGAGGAGACTGTCGACAAGCCGTGTTGCGTTTTAAGACTCTGCAAAGTATTATCTTATACGAAGTCTCATATTATTCGAGTGTCAGTTAGGTATGTTTCAAGTTCAGTGTCACTCTGCTCCTCCCACCTCAAAGTTTCGCCCTTGTACCTATCTTTTTATTCCTATCATAAATTTAAAAAATATAGCAAAGACACAGCACCGCGTAATGTCGCAGAACAGCGCAATGTGATCAACAACGCGGCGGAAGCCTGAAACCAAGGTACAGCGAAGTGATCAGTTTACAGAGATCACGGACCGGTTGGATTTTCACCAGAGAGGGCGCACATATCTCTTGTTACTATCAGAACTTTCCTTCATTCAGAGATTGTGCATTCCTTATTTTGGGTCCCCTGTTTAGTGATGAAATGCCAGCCGAGCTTGCGCCTTCATCACCTGAAGGTAAGTGTCACTAAGTGCCGGAAAGTTCGGCTTACGGCTGCGTGGGTCAATTGAGGTCAAATACACCATAAATAAACGCAGCAACAGAGACCTCTTGACCTCTCTGATATCCCAAAGTTGCTCCTCCGTTATTATAAGATGAATACAAAACCAAGTCTTTTGTCTCGGGAAAGAACCACAGCTCAATTAGGAGTGCCCACGTTCTGTTTGTGTTGTGGGAGATTCTAATGTGTTGTCGTAACGAATTTCTGCTTAGCTGGTGAAGAAATCCGCTGCCTACTCTGCAACGAAGGTTTTCATCTGTTTAAAAGCCAGCTGAATCCAGTTCATACTCTCACGCCGCATTTAAGATTCATTTTAATACTATACAGTCAAATTTGGGTTCGGTGCCCGGCAGAGACCTCAGCAGAGAGCTCGTACCGAATGCGTACCGGGGGCTCCTTCTTCAGGTGTAGAGCGGCCAGGGCGTGAAGCTCTTCACTTTGCTCCACCTGTTGCCAAGAATGAGAAAGTTTACGACTGTGCCACTGCTCCTCTATACGTTTCACGGTGTGGACACTGACAGCTTTACACTACACTTTGCCGAAATCCCAATAAAGCTAGATATTCAAATGGCCTTTTGCCTTCAGAAAAATGTGGCAGTGATTCACTTGCTGGACATGTGTGGTGACCTGTTTTGTTTCCACGAACTAAATTATTAGATGAAGCATTTTAGTAAGAGGAATGTATATGGCCTCCGGCCTGTAAAAAGAGCTAACTGCTGCTCTGAGCTAATTTGAGTTATCTGTTGCAAATCATTCAGTTACTGGTACTTTATGATACGTAAAAACCTGACAAACCCATATTCAAGAATAACCAAGATAGGTGGGGGATATCCTGCCTCTCAGAGCGTTTGTAATACGTAAAGAGGAGCCATATTCTTGCTTCTACTTTAAAATTGAAGTTTTTTGGGTTGCCCCCTTTTTACAAAATATGGGAGATATTTTTCTTATAACAAAAACTTACACCAGTCGCTGAGAAAATACAGTGTACCCTAATCCAGTAGATAGCTTCAGAATCGCTTGATTTTTAATTATGTACTTGTCAGTACTTAATTGCTGTGTATCTGAACCTTTTTCATATCACGTACTGCTTGGTCTGAAAGTTAATATGCCTCTTTTTAAAGACAAAGTAATTTTTGTTTTAAACTTACATGTGAGGACAACATAAACACGGAAAAATGCACAGATTTTTTATTTATTAGAAACAAACGCGCACGTATATTGCATGCACAGAAAAGTAGTGAAAAAGAAATTTATAGCGACTTCTTTTACCGCCTTTCGACCGTCTGCTAGCGTAAAAATGCACCGTGAAGATTCTTCGTAGACTTGCTAGGGATCCAGTTATCACCAGTTTTAGAAACAGGAGAAGAAAATTTGAATTCAGCAGGAGCGGTTTAAGACATTTCTGTGCCCAATGCGAAGATAAATTTGGGGCCTTGACTACATGTGATCCTAAAGTGACAATGCCGATACAGTAATGTAACACTTGCATATATGTTATGTTTGGCGCAGAATCTGGGATCGCTTTGCGAACTTCCGAAATCTGAGGCCTCACGAAGCGACATAGCTTGCAATATGCTTGAACAGACCCTGGACTTAAAAACAGCAAACTTACACCAAATACATCACTTCCCGTGTAAAAAGCATTGGGCACAAGTAACGCTTTGTTGCCATGCCTTTCCTACAGCGTAGAAATTCAGCACGAGCATTCAGTTAATTGGTGAAAGCCTAGTGGTACTTGCTGTAACATTACTGTTTTCTGTATTTTTTTCACACGGTGTTTTAATATATTTCTTATGACTTTTACGATGAATACTGGTTATTTCCTAACAACAATAACCGACTTGTTTTTCGAATGGTAACGGACTCTGTTCTCTCCTGGGCAGACACTAAATATGAAGGTCACTCTTCAAAAACCTTTCAAATGTGGGCGATTAGGTGCTAACATTAAATTAACACTTCATAAAGCACCCATTAGATCTCTAATGACTTAGACTTGACCCGCCTAAAAATTTGCGCCAGGCACAAGTTTCTTTTTAATTGCAGCGCACGCAAAGAAAGTTCTCCGAACGACTGGCAACTTTCCAAGTCGCGCGTCAAATCCGCAATTTGCATGTGGCTTTCAAAATTCCGTACATGTATTATTTCATCATAAAATTATGCAGGCAGCAAGCCTAAGTCATGCAAAATTATGTGAATGCAAATCTTCTCTAGAGTGGACAAGGCGAAGCCTAACACAAGCGCCATAATAGGCTGAGACTTGGTGGCGGTCAATCATATGACGTTGCAAACGTGTAAACGGCCGTTATAGCAAACGCTAAGCAAGATAAGTCATGATCTGCTGCACGCTGAGCCAGCTGAGATCAGTCGGCATCTTCAGATCCTATCCTACAAAGACAAGTTAAAGTAATCCCATTACAGGCCTGGAAAGACCCTGAGGCCTACAGGAGGTTAAGGTTCCGAGATTTCAAGACAATCGGTACATGAAGGTGGTAAATTTGTCAGCCCTAGGCACCGGCCGCCTTTACCCCCGAAGAAATATTCCTGGTACTCATTTCTCTTAGATGCTGATTCGACTGCAAGGCCATAGTGCGGCCAGAAGGATTTTGTCAACGAAAAATTCAAATGACACCATTGGGAATCGAACCCGCGGCCTTTCGGCTTTTAGCGCAGTGCCTCAACAAACAATTTGTTTTGTAAAGAGAAAATACTGAAAATGCGTTTCCTTCATACGAATTTAATTTAGATAATGTCTTCTGCCATGTGATGCCATCCAGTGAGGCAGATATGTAACTAGGTTATGAAGAAATTTTGTGCCTCCCTCTTCCTAGTAACCACCGTTAGAACCTAAAAAAATGGACATAATTGGGCGACGAATGTGTTACCTCGTTCGGGAATCGAACCCAGCAACCTGAGATCCATATATGGGTCGTTAGTCTTTAAAGGGTTAGAATTCTTGAAAGAAATTTTCAAGACGGTATTAGGCTCGTCTGACCTACGTTTTGTACTACGTGAAGTGTATTTTATTTTACACTATACTGAGACTTCTTGCATATTTTGGGGTACGTGTAAGGTATTAAGTGTTCGCACACTTTATTTATTTAGGAATATTTAACATGTGGAAAATTGATCAAACATTTTTGTGAAGCAAAATATTAAATCTTGGCCGCCGCAATTGGCCCGTGTCAAGATTTGTGACCCCTGTTTCAACACTTATGCCTGAGACATACGTGTGATGCAGTAATAATGTTAACCTGGACAGGATCACTCTTTAACAAGGCGCGTCCATCGTGCTATTAAAGGATATTGTAATACGCAGCCCCCTGCAGCCATGCCTGCTCCCTATATAAATTAGTTCATATGCAATGCATGAGTCTGTATTTGTATGCTTGAGAAATCCTAGACACATCTATCCTAAGGCAAACAATTAAAAAAATAATCCATCTTGTCAGTAGCCACTGTTGTCGGTGTAGAAATTCCTTGACCACTTATATGCTGACTGAAAGTAAGCGACATTGCAACACTGTGGATCTATGTTGGTGACACAAGAACTATACCAACGGGTTTCGATGGCATATACCGTTAATACAGTAACCGCCTGGTTGTAGCCAGTCACAGTCACTGAACTCTTCCAACCGCAACGGTTACAACACGTAGCGTCTGGTTTCATATTGAAAACCTCGGTGTCTTGAACACACGTTATTTATGTGCTTTGTGTGAGTCTCATAACAAACAGCGATTATTTCCCTAAACTAATCTATTGATGTATCTTTGTAATGGGGTCAGACTGCTGCTGTGAGTAATTTTGAAATGTCATTTCGAAAAGTTGCAGGCTTCAAATTTTAAACTGCCTTATTTTATTCTTTTCGTACATCAACTAAAATTACATGAAAGTCTATTTTTTATTTCTCTGCTGCCCAGGCAATAGGCCCAATAATAATAGTAGTAGTAGTAATAATAATAATAATAATAATAATAAATTTAATTTAATATCGAAGACAGCGTTGTATGCACCACGAATCGTACGCGCGAAATAGCTGCGACACTGTATACCCTAGAAACATGGTTTGTTTCAGGTACATAAGTGTGAATACCGTGCATAAAGGAGATAATGTAATAATAATAATAATAATAATAACAATAATAATAAGCCGAAAACATTTTGAAATACGTTGACCTCACGATAGAAATACCATTCATGTGCAAAGTAAAAAAAAAGTACGCCAGTAATAAGAGGGGCAACTGGAACCATCTGAAAGTCATTCGGCAGATACCTGTCAACATACGTGGAGAGTACGACATCAAGGAACTACACAAAACGGCTATAGGCCTACTGGGCACTGCACACATACAGGCACTTTCCGGCTTATGTAATGTATGACTTACATACACTGGGAATTACGTAAAAAATCCTAGTAAGTATTAATATTATTAATTAGTATTACATATAACGTATCAATATTATTAATTATCAATCCTGTAATTATTAAATATATTTTGCTTTGCGTGTTTCACATAAAAAGTGACAGAAATAATGTTTTAAACATGTACACTGACACTGTAAAAACATACGCTTACATTTAACCGATGAGGTGTGATAAAAAATTTGGGGTGGGGTCAATTCCGACTTACATAAAATTCGGTTTTACGTAGAATTTTCAGGAAAGGAACCCTTAGGTAAGTCGAAAAGTGCACTTTGGAAATTACTTTTGTTAAAGTACAAAACATCATGAGAAAGAGCATCCCCTGTCAGATCTTTGTTCTTCTGGGATGTTACGCAACACAGATTGGTGGTTATTTACCGACTTTTCGGGACAACCTACCGTTCCCATTTTCAAGGGCCAAGCAATCCGAGACCTTTGAAGATGAGACCAATAGGTTGTGTCAAATGTCGGTACATTACTAGCAATCTACACTGCGTAACATCCCAGAAGAGTGAAGACCTCATTACACTACGGTGGAAGCCTGAAGTAATGCAACAGCACGTGTGCTACAAATTGTAACCACAAAATATCCCTTCTCCTCAATTATCTTCTTTAGTGCTCTGGGTTTTTGAACCAGCTGAGAGATCAGCTGGTGCTGATTCTCCTATTTTCGTGACAGTGTGCAAGCCCAACTACTTCTTTAAATTCTCAAACCACTCTTTACTGACATGGAAGCTACCCTTCTCTTCTCTGTTCGACCTGCGTAGCGGTTGCACAAATGCATGGCTTTGTGCCTCATCTTCCAGCCCTACACACAAGGACCTTTTGATCTTTTCGAGGAAGGGGTCACGACTACTTACACAAGAAATTTTGGCATTCGACTGATTGCTGGCTTAACGCGTCCCCCAATTTTGCTTCCATTATTTTTGATTAAAAAAATCGTTGATTCCTTTACATCATAATGGCGTCCGATCGCAGCAGTTCTCATTGCCTTAGCCATCTTATACATACTTACATAATTTTCTTTTCTTTTCATCCTTTGGCTCTTCTTCAGCACGCAATTCATCCTGTTCGGACAATTAAAAATTGACGGCAAAAACTAATTCCAAAAAATGTGAGAAACACAGTTGAAGAACATCCTTATAATATAAATTCTGAGTACCTACTAAATGAGGAGCTAGCAGATGCTGCTCCTTGTGTATTAGCTACTATGCAGGCGAATGAGAAAGAATTTTCACGATAATTGTTCCCCGAAAAAGAGAAACCGCGATGGACAATCTCGCGAACAATTGGATAGGTTGTGCCTTCAATAAATTCGTTCCTTCTCTTGTTCACCTTGGTGTCCTCACCGTTCTTATCGTTCACACATAATGAAAGAAACCCTCAAAATACAGTTTGTTTAAATTAGGGAGGGTCCAATAATACAATCAAAATTGATCCCTGACCTGTCTGTTCCTTTTAAGTGATTTCCATCATGAAGAAAATCCTTTATAAGCCCGTAATGCGTTTGTTACACAGCTTACATAGCTAGTACAGTATTCTGTGCCGAAAAAATTAGCGCCGTGCAACAATTTAATGAAAAACTGACGTAGAATCGTGTGTAATTCTTAGTGTTAAACAGCACTTATATTCAACCAAATGTTATCGGTCTGACAGCCGCGTCAGCTGTTTCAGGTTAACTAAGGTGTCAGAGACCGACTTCGGTCTCCACCATCCGGGATCTGATGTAGGCATCAGTATCATTTCCTTGCTGAGAAAGTCGCTCTTTCTTATGTTCCGGTAAAGTAGTGCTGTTGTTACGTAGTCGAACTTGTCGGTGTGAAATGTGTTGACTTCTCACCTTTCGAATGTGGAAGTGGTGCTTATAACATTTCAATACAATAAAATCTGTGACATAATAATTGTCTAATTGGTTGCCAACAAATGAGCGTAAGATAATCATTCCACGCCATGTTTCATTGTGCAAAAGCGAAGCCAAAATCACGACTGATTTATGAAAATGATCTACAAGTTTCGGCATGTTCCTAAGTGTGTGGGGGTGGCTGGTTGTGATACAGCATCATTTCCACTAAAAACAAAGCAATTCAAAATGTTTCCGGGTGTAAACCCCCCCACTGAAGTGACCGTCAGGACAGATGGGCATAACTCCAACTAATGTCAATGTCTGGTTGTGTTCAATTACGCATTAATGAGTGACGACCTACCGGGGAGTAAAAATTTACCTGTATGCGTGCTGTATGTTCAGCATCGGGTGGGGGGGAGGGGGGAAAGGGCGTTCCGGTACCCATTGCATTGGAGGTTGAACAGACCCCAGAATCGATGTGAACTCTGTGACAGGAGCAATATCTTTTCCTTTACAGCCAAAGGAACCCAGCTCCATTGTCACTTAGCCTGTAGTCTAACCACTACATTAACTCAGCTACACAGATTCTATACCCATACAGATTTCTAACAATATTACAATACAAATCGATAGTTGCCACATTTCACACCTGGTTTGCGAGACAGAAGTCGGCGACATTTCTCATTCATGTACCTGTGACAACAATAAAATTTACATTGCACTTTCAGACACGTGACCTTTGTCCTCATCATTAACCTACTTCTGCAGAAACTTGTTAACATGCTTTCTATAGAGTGTCAGCAAGTATTGATTCCACTGCAAGATTACATGAGCTAGAAATAGGCAGAATTCTACATCGACCATTTTGCTCGCTGGCACAACAAGCTGATTCACTGTATGTTTTGTCAATCAGTGTATTTTTGTGCTCGGTTTATTTGTGTTAATAAATAGATAGCGCTTATTTGCAGATCACAGTCTTATTGGATGTGACACCAAGCATTTTGCATAAACATCTCTAACCAAATGATCTTTACACTGTAGGCAAAAGCAGTATGCTTTGGGAGCTAGAAACAGAATTGAAATATTCTTTGGATGAACTTAGACTCTGGAAGTCGAAAAGGATCCTGATTGACAGAGTGATTCTTTTTACGTGCCAACTTCAGAATATTTATCGGCAAATGATGACGTTGATGGTGATGACAGTGATGATAGTAATGATGATAATGATGATGATGATGATAATAATAATAATAATAATTTATCCCTTGCTTACCATGAAGGCGTATGGGTGATTGGAGATATAACTCCACCTCTTAAAGTCGACACTAGATGAAGCTGAGTGGTGAGTCTCACGCCTCGTCCGCTTTGCCTCCAGGGAAGGAGTCCTGGCTACAGGATGAATAGGACCAGTATTTCGGATGGATGGGACCATCATAACTGCAATTTATAAACAAAAGCTGAGCTGTGGTTACACGTGCATTATTTTGTAATATTTTCATGTAGGCGATAGGCCTACATTCTGTACCGTAACTCTTCGTACACACTGGGCAAAAATTAATCTTTCACATCCTGTACCGGCAGCACACTTCTCTGGGTGCCATACTGGGCGTGACACACCTTGTAGCCACTCCCAAAATTCCGATTTATTCTGGAGATTTATTATTTATTGCAGAATCCACAAACTGTGTCTGCCTGTGCCTTCAGCGCTCACTCTCTAGCCATGATATTGTAAGGACGACTGAGGTGTCGACAATCTGCTGTAGGGACATCTTCCTTCTTCCGGGCACTCTTTACGACCACTTCCCTGTGTCTGTCATGGGCCTCACTGATGCATATAGAACAGTGAACTATGTAGCCGTTTCCTTCATTTAGCTGGCTCGAAATATTTTCTTATTGTGTAGGAATTGTTCGTGGGAAGGCAGATTCAACACGTACTGTAGACTCTCGAGTGAACGGACTAACAGGAGGAGTGGCTGGTCCGATAATGCCGATTGTCCGGTACTTCCGAATTACACTAATGCAGACACACAATTCTGTTCGAAAATATAATAACCTTGTAGTGAATGTTAACTGTAATTTAATAAATTTCAGACAAATATAATAGATTCACGATCCAGGTTATGAAAAGAGTAACACCCTACCACCCTCACACAGTGTAGTCAAAGACTGAGCGCGCGTCCGTGTCCGCCACGTAGCGGTCGCTTCGCTAATTAACAGTCAAGACCGCTGATTTCACATATTGCTATTGCGGACAAAAATTTCGGAACCCAAAGATTTCGTCCGTTATTTCCGAAATCCATACATAAGGGGTCCGTTAACTCGGGGGTCTACAGTACGAAATCTGTTGATGTGGACTTGGCTGTCTACAAAGATTTGATGACTTGGGAGATCCAGATGATAAGGGCGATGTTTCCGCCACGGACATTCGTGTGGCATTGGAAGTTCGAAAACCCAAAATAAGAGAGATCACACCGATTCAGGCGAAGTGCCGCCGTTGATCGAAATCCACTTCGTACATTAGTGATGGTAGCTGTCTCTTGGCTATGCTTTTGCAAAAATGGTTCAAAATTTAAAATGGCAACCTTTCTGTCAACGTGAAATGCTGCCAACAATGTGCTGCATGCCCTACCACACTACGCCTTCAGGGGTCTGAAGAATTATCTGTCTACTGGTTGCAACTGACATGTGGTATGTCTTGGCATATAAATTGTTATTTTGTTTGTACAGAACGTCAAAAACGGAGACACCCTCAATACTTGTATTATATTCGTATGTTAGAAATGTCAGAAGAAGAATGCTTATGGTACGTCATAACACCACAAGAGGCAAGTTTAGGAAAGTCTGGTGTAGTTTATGAGAGGAAACATTCATATTTCCCATATCTGACTTGTTCACCGGGCTTGGTTTAATGATATATAGCAACCGCTGCTATCGCTGGCAAACTGCTTACAAGTATAATGGGTGTCATTCAGGATACCTGAGTGCTTTTAATATTACTAACAGCTGCAAAATACTGCAGCTCAGTATAGTCGATCTACCAAAACTCTTAGGTTCTACATATATGAAATTGTAAAAATCACTGTTTTAGCTTGCCTTAAAATGCCAGCTTAAAACAAATACATCTCAAGCATGCTCTTCTGTCCAGACAGTATTCTACAGCGCAGCCTCTAAACTTCCGAGGACCACCGGAAATGGCACCGCCACCAGTGGCACTGTGAGGGTGTTCTTTCCTAAAAAATTTCCTGTTCACCGCCAGGCCCATTTAACCCCAACATAATATACTGGACAAGCACTCTCCTACTAAATGGGCGCCGGGGCAATTTCACCGGGAGTAAGGCTGCTGGAGCCAACAGTGCCGAGAATAAGAATGCGTGGAGGTATATCTTAACTCTCCCATACGCCTTCATACTTTTCTTTTATGCAATATTTTAACTTTTAAATTTCCTTCTAACAGGACTTACTAGTAACAAAGGAAACAAATTTATTAGGATGGATTCAACCATCTAATGCGTAAAATAATGTACACAGTTACAACTTCTGGCATTTATTGTACAAAGATCATATATAAAACAATGGTTACAGAAATGCTGTCATCTTGTGTTAATACAATAAACTTAATACTGCAAGAGGTAAAATACATTTGGAATGTATGGTACAATGGAAAATGTTCGACACAAGGGGTATGAAAATGGAGCTGAACTGCTTTCTGAAGTTGAAAATGACGTTAATTCAATTGCTGACCCGCGTTATAAAGCTCTTCAAATAAAGGCAATATTGTATTATTACGCTAGCAATTGCAGCATTCGGCTGATTACCTCAGCAACACTCTATGACAGTAAAGACTCACTTGTTATGGCCAAACAACATGCCTACAAGTAATCAGTTTCGAAATACAAAGACAGGCACTTGTCAATTTCGTAAGCATACAACGTTCTTTAGATACGTACTGGCATATTGAAAATTATAAATCTGTTTTTATTTATGCGAGAGTTAAACTACGGTTTCAGTTATATAAAATAAGCGCAGAAGAAAATTTTGTGCTTAATTACGCAGCGGAAATTATTTAGGTGTCCCCACAGCATTAGCTTCTGTAATGGGCGGTTTAAGTAAAATGTGACGCGCAAAGCATTAGTTTGATCACCTCTGTGTACCGTATTTCCCGGTATAGGAGATACAGTTATTCCTCAAAATGGCCTTAAAAATTGTAGCGTATCTTTTACACCGGTGTTTAAGAAACGTTTATTAGTTTCTCCTCCTCAAGCCCCGTGGGTTTTATCCACTCCTCACCTCACTACACTGAGGCCACGGAAGCTTTCCCGTAAATGGTAGGGGTGACGGCTACGGAGACTTCTCCCTCAGAGCCTAATGTTGATTTCCTTCCACCCTTCCGCACTGAATCAACCAAACCTAGTGCGTATCGCTAGCGAAGGCTACAACGCGGTTATCAGCTAACAAACTGTAACTGCCCCTGCTGTGAGACGGGAGTTAAAACGAATCACGCGCAATATGCTGTGTGTTTGACACTACGAATTATCACGCGCAGCGCACAACAACCAGTTAAGGCAGTTTAGGGAAATAAACGCTGTTGTTCTAAGGATTATAAGAAACACATAGACACGCAGTGTGGCAAAGCAAAGCAGGTGGTTATATAAATGTCACTATGCTTTGACGTGCTAAGAGCCGAGTTTTTGAAGCATATGAACACGGAGATAAAATGGCAAAAAGGGCAGCATAATAATAAAATGGGTCCTCAAAAACCGATACGTATGAAAGTGTGAAGTGGATTAGATTCCGTTCACGAGCAGAAGTTATGGGCATATGATGAATAAAGTAAGGCGCGAACCCTGACCTTTTAGGAGCAAGAAAAAGGAGAAGAGGAAAGAGAAAATTAGAAGGAAACAGGAAAGAGAACCCTGTGAGCAGCTTAGCCATTATTAATTTCTACAAAATGGCTTCGCTCTCTGCTTGCTTAAGGTTGCGTTTCTATCGAAACAGTTCAAACAGTGGCTCGTTACTTCCTGTTGCAAGTATTTCTTACTAAACTTAGGCTAATTCCAGTCAGCCGGATAAATACATAATTCAAAATCTCCTTCGCTTTAAGATTTTATTCATTTTTCTTTCTGCATATAGAATGCCAAGAAATCAAAGACAAATTTCTAGGTTTTTATCACTTCCACATTCCGACAGCACAGCAGAAAACTGTAACTTTGGCCACCTGTCCGAAGACAATTAACTCTTCAGTGGACCTTTAATTCATCACAAGCTACCGACCTCGGTACACCGTACGGGCATGTATGCGTTTAAGGGTACTGCAAATTAAATCGCCCTCAGTCTTGGGCAGTAGTTTGAATTTGACATCCAGCCCCATTGAAGGTCTTAATACATAAGGTCTCCAGGGGAAGATTCCAAGCACACAAGGGGCGGACACAAACCAGCTTTCATATAGTCACTGATCCTGCCTGTTTGTTATGACTTTTAAATAAAGTAAGACACACGTCAATCCACCACTTATCTCCACCGATTGAGCATTGACAGTTTATTGAAATACGGCTGTCTATATCCATTCCGACTCAAAACATTTTAGCGGGACAATTAAATTCACAAATAATTTGAATTTATTCAGAATGCTACGTCGCAATAATTTGCTTCCATAAAATATCGGAGACACGTGCCGGTCGCATTCTTAACCTCGGCACTAGAGGGAGGTGAGTGGAAAACCTCACGCGCCGGCGTATTTAACCGTGAGGACAGAAATCCTCGAGTCCCAGAGCCGGTCTGAACGTAACACCAGAAGGAACAATTTAGGAATTGTCCGCATGAGTGTAACAATCTGGCGTGTCCGCTCTGTTACTGGCCCAGCAAGTTAGCAACAGTCGGTTATATCACGCTTAAAGTGTTTAGGTTCCATCTTGCTCGACTGTTATGTTTAGATCGTCAATCGTTTCTTCGGCTTCAGCTTGCACTTCACAGAGAACACTCTCTTAAATTTAATGTGTTCCATGTCCGTGCACTATATTATACAAAAAACACTAATCACCAACAAATGCACAAAGAGAGTTTTATCATCAATTGTAACACACTCCTACATGTTTCGACCCTGCTGGGTCATCTTCAGGGAGACCTTTCTGTTGTCGTTACACTAAGGTTGCACTTTATAGTTGAGTGAGAATATGCTGTTGACTGTGTACTGCGTTGTTTTTGGAGGCGTGAATTCTCTGTGGTCCCGGCTTGCACTGCCGTGCAATGCCGTGTGTTACAATTGATGATAAAACTCTCTTTGTGCATTTGTTGGTGATTAGTGTTTTTTGTAACACTATCTTACTTGTTACTTTCGGAGGGTCAACGTTTACTTCGGCCTCAGCTCGCACCTCATATAGAAGATACCCTATATCAATTACAAGATCCACGACATACGTGTACGTAAGTCTTCAATAAAGTGCCTGTTATTCTTGTCTGATTTTAACCGAACTCGCCTTTGATTGACAGATTTTAGTATAAGTATCCAGTGTAAAATTTCATAAAAAAGGCGTTCAATGGCAGCCGAGTTGTTCCATGAGGACGGATGCACGATCTGTGCGCAAGAACGAAAGGCAGGCAGACACACATGAAGAAACTACAGTCGCTTTTCATTATTTTCCTAACGAGCCTAAAAATCCCTGCCCCTATCGGGAAATCAGTCTCTGACATTCATGTCTTAAAGGCCTTATCCTATTCACTATGCTGACGCAGCTATGACGTCAGGGAGACCTACGTGTCCCTCCATTCCTCCATTTTGTGAAGAAATCTAACAGAATTCATGTTGAAAGCCTGGATTGTTAGGATGAATGGGCATATAACCAACCTGGGTTACCTATTCCACCCAGAAATACGTACTTTTAACAGGCTGTTGCTTGTAACTGCGTGTTTAAGTGCCATAGTGATAGATCACGTGCCTTCAATAAGCACAGACCATGAATTAATTCAAGCTCTAGGCTGCGATATTCATTACAGTGGCGCCCTGGTGCTCAGGGCAATTGTGGTTGACTTGTGAACATTTCCCGCGCTCCCAAATTTGGAATGTCGTATTAATATGATAATAGCCAAGTTGTTTGTAATTTGAATAAATGAATTCTGTTGCAATAAAATCAACAGCAATCCATAGCCCAGTAATTCAAACGTAAATGGAGGAGTCAGTGGCGGATTTAAATGAACACTGTAAGGATTTTATGCGTATTTGAGAATATTTTGAGAACGCCGTTGACGTTGGGTAAGTACGTCGACTAGACGAAAGGTTCCTGACAGAACCTGGCGTTTTTTACTGCACGTTATTAACCGAACAGAAGTGTGAAGCAAAATTGAGAGCCACATTATGTGCAGAATCACAGATGTTTAAGCTGCATTTCATTAAGTACTGATACTCTAATAAAATTAAATGAATATCGGAGGCTTGGCAGTAAATTGTCTTCTGGGATACAATACGGTGTAGTCTGGTACAAATTTACTAACGTTCCGGATAAACTTTCTAACCTGAAAATCGAGAGAGATTTCTCCGAAAAGAGGTAACTTCCCACCAGAATACATAGTTTCACATTCCGCAAGAAGGTTGTATTCCAGACGACGCTGTTTGTGACATACATTTGTATATGTTGTTGTTTTCGACATAATGAACATCACACTGGTGTATTTTGTGGTTCATTTTACGACACAATAAGGAGCTCATAACATAACATGTCGAAAGTTGGAATGATAGATGATGGAAGAATTGGAAATGATTAGCAAGGGAGTGGCGGTCATCTAATCGACATATGTGCTGGCGGAACAAGGGAAAAGCAAGACAAACCTGTCAGCATAATCCGTGTACCAACCGAGAGTCGAAAGTGGCACCTTCCGAATACGAAGAATTCCAGAGCGTTACCGCTACACAGCCTGCCTAGTTTATATTAGAAGGGCCTATCTATGAATAGTTGACTAATTTTTTCAGCCTCGCTTAAAGCTTCTGTCACACTTGGCATCCTGAACCAGAAAGTCCTCCATTAATAGGAGCTTCGGACCGTCCGATATGTTCAGAGCAACGTCTGACGTTCTCACAAATTTCTTCAGTTTCGCTTGAAAATGGCAGCAAAAACGGCAAGCCCTCTATGTGCACAAGAACATGTAAGAAGAAAACTTCTTGACACTTTAACAGATTAAAATGTGTACATTTTAAAACGAGCTCAGCAATAGTAAATCTTCCTGTACTCATTATTAAACACTACCAGGATTTTTGGAATTTCTGATCTCCATATCATTCAGTACATTTTAATTAGTTTGGTCTGATGACAGTTCACAAATATCATACTACAAGACCACTGTGTCTTCTCGCCACCTTTTAATTTCTAAGAAAAATATAACAAAAATATGTTACAGTATGGTTTGTAGCGGATTCAATGCAGAAGTCAGCCAGTTAAAATGCATACTAATTCTGTAGGATTGTAAGAACAATTTATACATATAGAATATTTATACGGCCGGACTGAACACGGCAGAGCGGGCGGTATCATCGGTCGCTATGCAGTAACAACGTCGTCCGCTCTACGGCGAGCAAGCTCGTGAAAAAAATTCTCTGTACAAAAAACCTAAAGATAATCTTTACTCTTGACATGTGATTGCATGTAATAAAACAGTACTTTCTAAGTTCGACAGACAGTAATGAAATACAGCATTTATCATATACGTACATGTTGTGATACAGGGCGCCATGGCTCAGGAATTTATCATTTCGAAGACACTGTTTCAGACCCAAAACACTTAACGTGGATGTGTGATGCATGAAGTGGCACTGGGATAACTTGCTTGTTCCAACCACTTTGATATTCTCCCGTCATTCGTCCTTCCATCATTCCATGTGCCATACTAATCAACAACGACTGACAGAATGGACTGCAATACCAAACGACTCAATGTGACGCCGCTGCTGCACTTGATATTACGCTGCAGTGCCCAAGGACTCCGTCTGACCCCACTGCTACACTTGGTACTACGCTGCAGTGCCCAAGGACTCAGTCTGACCCCACTGCTACACTTGGTACTACGCTGCAGTGCCCAAGGACTCAGTCTGACCCCACTGCTACAGCTGTTACTACGCGGCGATAGCAAGAACTCAATCTCACACCACTGCTGCGGCAGGTACAATAGGCTGCAGTGCCGAAAAACTGAGTCTCGCCCCATCCCACTTCAAGGATAGGAACGCGCTTGTTATATTTCACGTAATTGACGTTCCGATGCTCTGCAGCCAGTGGGTTCACACATGTTGATGTTTCCAACTATCTGTTGCCAGTAAGCTAATACGGACTACACGTAGCAGCAGAATTTAACGTCTTCTACAGCCAGCACGTTCGGTACTACACCCCCCCCCCCCCACACTCTGACAGCGTGATGATCTCAACTATCTTTAAACGGAAGGAAACTAGGCTAAAATACGTCAGGTAAACAGTCAGATGTGTCACGTCCGTGTCATGCTTCAGTGCGAGTTTCTGACAGGGAGGAAGCAGGACTCTCCCTTCTCCCCATCCCAGTCCAACTGGCTCCCGCTGCTCGTGTCCACGGACATAATCGTCCGTGAATAGGTCGGTTTATTCTTGTAACAGAACTAACACCAACCTTGTGCTGGTACGTATAGACAGTACAGAAACATGCCACATGCAGGAATTGTGTTAACGAGCACACAAACCATACATTTCCAAAGCCAATTCCTTGTATGTTAGACGATACAAATGCTAATAATTAGATTAGATACTAGACGATACAAATTCATTTGTTGACTACAAGATAGCCTGCTGTCGGAAGAATTCAACATAAAGATTAATAGGATATATAATTATACTGGAAATGCACAATTTATTAACTTATTTATGGGTAGTTTGTGAGTGTGATCTGCGGATATAACGCGCACTAGTCACGGTAAGAATGTGCCAGTGTCACTAGATTAATTGCCACTGGCGTTAGTACCCCGGCAGCCTACGGTTCATACTGGCCGCATGGAACCTTATCCTCCACGTGGGTGGTCGTGTGATTAATGTTTGATGAGGATGAACATAATCCGAGGCCAAATACTATTTCCGTATTGATAAGGAATTCTAATCCTGACAGAAACATTTGTCATGACGTAGTGCCCCTCATGCACACGCCCCGCCTATCCATTTATCCTTGAAGGTTTGCCCGTCAGTAGCATTCCTCACACCCTGCTTGTGCAGCAAATGTCATACTTATTGGCTACATCCAGAAAATAAAATAAAATTCATTAGCAACGGAAAATTTTGATTCCAAGCTTGTATGCAGTATAGTTACGAAAGGCAAGTTCATTACCATTACTACATAAGCAGAACAAAGCAGTCATTTTCGATATTTCTTTTCACTAATTCCGATGTAAGAACTGTACACTGCACGTTAAGTCTCGACGTGACATAACCATGCAGTAGTAAAAGCGTAATTAACCTTTTAAAGACGAAGCGTATCTGTTTTATATAAGGACTCAGTGCGTACCGCGCTGTAAACTCTCTCCACTTCGGTTATAAAAACCAGTCTCTTAATGTTTTATAAGGCAAAAGTTGCTGTTTGTTCTGAGATCCGTACAAAACACACAAACGCAATGTGGGTACCACGTAGAATTCTTTAATGTTAAACCTGGTCGTATGTAAAGTTACCGCTAGGCTTTAAAAGGTTAAATAAACACGGAATCGGCAATTTCTTTTTTGTAATTTATTTAACGACAGAATTAGTAGCTCTGAATATAAAAATTCGAATGATATGATGAAAATTGAAATCCAAAGGTTGTTGAACGAAACGGAATTGGCCCCAACGAACTGAGGGAAGGATAATATGCCTCAGGGTTTGAAAACAGGACTTTCCCAACATACGTCCGTCAGTTCTATAAAAATATAATAGAATCAAGTTTCATTATGTATTTATATTTCGAACTAACTCCGTACAGAAGATTTCGCCTTGAAATGTTTAGCTCGTCAATTCATACATTCCCAGCCTTTTACGAAACCCTAAGGTCCATTGTTGTGTTCACAAAAACCCGCCACTGGACCATCTCGTAAGAAAGTTCGATCAAGTTCATTTTCTTCTACACTGTTACTTAAGTTTGTGGAAAGTTTTGCGTATTTTCTGGTTGGCACAGAATCTGTCTGTCCGTCTCTGTCCAGGAAAGTAAAAATGGGAGCACGTGTGGTGAAACACTAAACTCCAGGTTGGAATTACTAACAGCTTGATATCTTGCTACCGATTGTTGGAAGTTGATTCATTTTTTGCAAAATTGTGTCACTGCATGCAGGACGTTCTTAAAGTCGGGCAGTGATTAAAGGCCCCACTTGAGGTCAGATTATGATTTTAAAGTCCTCACTTAAAGTTAGGTCACAACTGAATGCCTCATTACACGTCAAATCACGATTAAAGGGCGCCCCTACAGGCCACACTTCAAGTCAGGTCATGAGTAAAGAGCTCACTTTACGTCAGGTCATGATTAACGGCCTCCCTTCAGGTCTGATTCATGATTAAAGATGTGAGGTCATCAAAAGAGAGGCCGTGTATGCATACCGTAGAACTGTGGGGCGTTCGCGTAACGTTTACACCTTCTCGGCTATCTTACCAGCAGTATCTACCAGCTATCTTATCAGTAGAAGAGAGAGATTCTATGGTCATTTAATGTCACCGGCAACAATAAAACATACTTCGGTCTTCATGTAAAATGCCCGATATCTTTCCCCGATCTTAAACAAATTTGAATTTTCTCGACAGACTTTCATGAAAATACCCAATATCAAATTTCACGTAAATCCGTCCAGTGGGGACTGTGCTGATACATGTGGACAGACCGACAGATGTGTCAAAGGTAATAGGCGCTTTTGGCGACTGATGCAAAAGTGCCTAAGAAATGGTTCACTAAAGTCAGTTCACTACTAAAGACCTCACTGTAAGTTCAGTCCATGCCTCTCGTCGAGTCAAGACACGCTTAGTGGCCTCTCTTCAAGCCATGTCAAGTCTAAAGGTTTTACTTAAAATGTGCGTCACTTCTGCATATTTACGTTAGCAGTTCTCCCTCTGGGCGGCTTCCTCGACGCTTAAGAAAAGCAGCAGGAGCCCACCGGAATGCATTCGGGGTCTCAAACGCGCATCGGCTTGACGTGCAAGCCTCACTGAGTCCCGCGTCCATATGCCTCCATATTCCCAGCATTCACCGTACTTTTTAAGCTAAACGCTGTGGCCAGTAAGTGCCCGGAAAAGCTGACTCTCCAAATTCAGATACGTATAACGTTGTAAACACATAACAAATTGGCGTAGTTCATCCAAGAGAGTGCCTTACAGCGGTCTGTCGTGGCCACTTGCCCTCACTGCTGTTAAATCCTTATGGAACTTGTAAATAGACCAAGATTCAGTCTAACAGGCTTACTGATTTCAGTTTTTCTGTGTAGTCGTCGGACAAATTTTGCACCCTCAAGTTTTATTAACCCCTTAGTAGAAGCTAACATCATGATAGCAGAATCTGCTAAAACCAAAGATACCATACATTCATCCGTCATCCCCACAACCTTTCTCCCTAAGACACATCTTAATTACGACTTCTCATCTCTTCTGACAAGTGGTTTCCCATCAAAATTCTGTATACATTCCTTTCTTCTCTATCGTTGCCATATGCGAAGCCCACTGGATCTCCTGAACGTCACTAGCCTAACAATGCTGACCACTCGTTGTTCAGGATGTACCACTGTTGTCGTGGCAATCGCGTTCCAAACCTTCGCACGTTTCACCGCTGTTGCTCACGTACAGGATTTGTCACAAAACTTAGGCATTCGGGACCGTCACAGCACACTTTAAACTCAATGGCAAAGCATATTTTCGAGTTTCACAATAATCTGATTCTGCAGGAACAGTTTCAAGAAAACAATAAATTACATATCTACCGAAATGTTTAGAACTGCAGTTTACTGTATACTTTATATGTGCAGCCGAGCTCGGCTATAACGTCAAGCAAGGGATTGAATATTTTGTGACGTTATAAACGAATGTCGTTATAACCGAGCAGTATAATGTCATGGTTAAAAGTGAGGAATTAATTGGTACCACAGAATATCTGACGCTATAGACAAGGTGTCGCATAACCGGGTTCGAATGCATACAATTCAGCTATGGTCTGCCGTCTCCAGAAATTTCAACTTTAGTTTTGTGTAAATAAAAAGTCGACAGACACAAAAGAAGAAAAGATCATTGCAGAATTTCTTTCGTAGATGTTCGAGAATTATTTCTTAATCTGTTAAGAATTATGAAGGTTACTTTCCAGTCTAACAAAATATTCGTGGGGGATTGACCAGCCGTGTGAATGCATATCATCCTGTCATTGTGTCGGAGACTGGCCCTGCCCTAGTCATTAGCGTAAGATAATTACGTTCCAGACTGATGAAGCTGGTCACCCATAAAAATTTTATGTATTTCAGCCACCTTGACTGTTTCAAGCTCTGGAATATTCAGTTCCTGGCACAGATTAAAGTGCCATGCGTAAATTTGTGGATTATTTATTTGAACAGTAGACGATGTTTCTTCCAGAACTGATAACCTAATATTAAAACCATCTTAACTCTTTAAAGTCTAGCGGTTAATTTATGTACCATCTGGTTTAACATTAAAAAATTCTACGTTCTGCCCACAGAGGGTATTTATGTGCTTTGTACGGATCTCAAAACAAATGGCAAGTTTTACCTTTTACAACACTAACTGACTGATAAATTTTAAAAGGTTTTAACGATGGTGTATAATACTGTGTGGTGATGGGTTTATGGACTTTATCCATCGTCCGAAGAGTAAAATATTAAAAATATTAAAAAATTAAAATCACAGCCATTGGCTGACATGAGTTGTCCAGTGACGAAGGCTAGCACTGTCTAAGGGGCCCAACAGAGTAGGCGTTCTTCTTTTCTCCCCCTCGATTTACCTGAGGACGGAAGCAGAGCCAACTTCCGAAACGTTGTTATTTTAATTTTTTAATATTTTTAATATTTTACTCTTCGGGCGATGGATAAAGTCCATAAACCAATCACCACACAATATTAACTGACTGGTTTTTTATAACAGAAACGGAAAGTGTTTACTGCGCGGTACGAACTGGCTCCTTATGCAAAACGGATTACGTTTCGTCCTTAAATGGTTAATTGGTAATAGTTACAATTTCACAACACATAGAAAAATTAGGAAAAGCGCATCTTCGCTCTTTTATTTAATTATCTGCGTAGAAAGCCGTTGTATATAGGAGAAATATAGTACATATAAAATGAGCTTCATTCCTCTCCATGATTTGGGTAGAAATATTTTCCCGTTTCGATAAATGTTTAGCTGTTTATGTCCCCGAAGCGCGCAGGAACGCAAGTAAGCCTTCATGTAAAAAGTCCGCTACATTTTTCTGATTCTATATAAGGTCGAAATGATTTGTCATACGTTCGAGAAAGTAAAATATCAAATTCCATGACAATTCGTTCAACTGTTATCCAGTTACAACACACACAGCGAAACTCATAGGCGATTTTGTTTTTAATTTTCGATACGAATGTGCTAAAAGTGCCCCAAATTTACTAAGACGACGAATCTGCTAAGATATTTATTTCTAGGTTACTTACAGATAGCTTTTCAATTATAAAATTTAGTACATGAGATGATTACGAATGGTGGGTAGGCAGTATCTCGGGAAAAGACGGCTATGGGTCATTTTTAAGTTTCAAAACTGTTATTCGCCTAGAAGGACACAAAAACTCAGCAGAGACTCGAAGGTGTTACCTCCGGAGGACTCGTGTGTTTGTTTTAAAATGCTAGGCACAACAGGGACATCTAAATGCCATGGACAGTTCGAAGTTTGCACAAGAATAGGGACCGCGAACTCCATGCTGTACAGTGACATCTTGAAATGGATGTAATGTCCACGTGAACATTCATTAGTTTTTCACCGTGACTCGCCTCAATAAACGAATGTGAGTACAGGGTGCACAAAACAATTCGTTCCCGTTTCACAGCTACTAATGAAGAAAGAAACTGCAACCCTTCACCGATCAAGTTTCATTTAGGCCAACAAAGTCTATAAGGTAAAGGTAAAGATCTCCCTGTGCATAATTAAGTAAGCCTATCACGCCATTAAAGCGTACAGGAGAGTGAAGGCTTCAGCTCTACGAATTTTTCACCTAGCTACTAAATAGACGTCGGTGATTGGCTTCACTCTCCAGTCACTGTGAAAGGTAGAGGTGAAGCCATCCCATTGCAGGCCTGGACAGGTCCTTAGGGTTCCAGGAGGTTGACGCTCCAGACTTCAAGACAATCGGCACATGAAGGTGGTTGTCAGCCCTACGCAACGGCCGCCTTTACCCCCCCCCCCCCCCCCAGGAAATATTCCTGGTGCTCATTTCTGTTAGAGGCTGAGTCGACCCCAGGGCCGGAAGGATTATGTCAATGAAAAATTCCACTGACACCATCACGAATGGAAGCCGCGACCTTCCGGCTTGTAGCGCAGTGCCTCAACCAACTGCGCCACCGCGTGCCCCTCTTCAGTCACTGCAGTACCGGCTACTGTGCCCTCCACACCCACTGCTACATAATGTCGAATTGCTTTCGGTAATCACTGACACCTGACGTACGTACCCGTTACTATAAGAATGGTTTGTTAAATTGGGATAGAATTTTGAGCTATTCCGGCGTTTACATTAAAATTTACTGTTCCATAACTAGGCAAACCACAACACAGAACTGCAGACAATATTAACAAATTCAAAGGTTTCACAACGTCGGCCTTGGTATTCCAGTCGACTCGGATGACCAGAAGAGTTGACTTGCGGATACCTGGGCATAAGACACGTGTCATGATCATGCCCTTATTTCTGAATGATTGTCACTGGTTACGGCCTTTTCCTCTTTAACTCCTTTCAACAATCCCATTTCTGTCTTCTTTCTTATAACGGTATAAACAAGGTGAAACCAAGCGATCTGGCGTCATGTAACTAATTCCATAAAACCTCGTTCCCCAGAGTTTGCCACGTGTCTTCAGTCAGATCAAGCCATCCCATGTCGGCCATCCTACTTCTTGAACATTCTTATTATTCATATTATACTCCCACGTATGCCCAAGTATTCCAATTAGTCCCTTTCCTTCGGGTTTCCCCACCAAAACCCTGTATGCATCTCTCCTCTCCCCATACGTGCTAAACGCCACATCAGTTACCTTCTTCTTGATTTGATCACCCGAATTTTGTGTGGTGGGGAGTACAGATCATAAAGCTACTAATTATGCAGTCTTCTCCACTCCCCTGTCATCTGTTCCTTCCTAGGTCCACTTATCTTCCTCAGCACCCTATTCTCGGACACCCTCGTGCTATGCGATCTTCGCGGTTCTGGGATGTTACGCAGCGCATATTGGTAGCTAGTTACCCACGTTTCAGGACAACTTATCAGTCCGATCTTCAGAGGAACCTTGAAGCAGGGGCTGATAGGTTGTCCCGAAACGTCGGGAACTGACCACCAATCTACGCGGCATACCATCCCAGAAGGGCGACTATCTCATTTACACCGCGGTGGAAGCCTGAAATCACCATCATCCTATGTCCCTCCCTCAATGTGAGACACAATGTATTTGGCCCATAGAAAACAACAGAAAAAAATTATAATTCTGTGTGTACTGATCTGTATATATTTGGATATAAAACGGAAGACCTGAATGGTAGCAGACATTACCTGAGTTAAGTTTGCTCTGATTTTTTTTTCATAAATTCAATCCTAATTTCTTACGGTTCAGCCCCAGTGTTTCCTAGTCCAGAAATGTAATAGAACCCGGCATCTCACTGCCATGTTCATATAAGGCCGGCCAGTAGACCATATTCTGAGCTAGAAGACTCCCCTCCTATTTCCTTAAGATTCATTTTAATATTATCATACAAATATGCCTAGTTGTTTATTTTCTTCGCGTTTTCCGATAAAAAACTTAGTATGCACTTGGTGTCTCTCCCATGAGTGTTACATGTTTCGCCACATCTTCCTGCTTGATTTAATCATCGAAATGTATCTGCCGAGGGCTAAAATCTGTGTTGCCATTTATAATAAAATTAATTCTTTTTCTCCCAGGATGGGTATACATAAACTAACTCGCTAATATGAAAGAAGACTTCTTGACTAATTAAATGACGCGTTAAACTGAATTGTTTACTTCAGAGTCAAGTTTATTTACTACATTTTACGTTTCAGTTCAAAAGGTTACGTTTCATAAGTTCTGTATTCACAAATTATAGACGGTTCTGAGCTTCCTATCACTTAGGATCACCTAGTCTCTGTACTTAGCCCACTGTCTAGTATTCCACAATATGATTACGTTTCGGAAAATGGATCTGCTGCCGTCCTCATGTGAAAGGGTGTAGAGGCAATTAATCAATTGCGGTCCGTTAGAAAGAACCACTGAGCGACCGACAAACTGCGCATTCGGACAAGTGCCTCCGGAGGGCTTCACCTGAAGACGGAAAAATCCACTTTGTGATATGTTGTGCTTCTCTTCTTGCAGAATATCACACGATGAACCACGTCCAGAATCTTAGTAACCATAAATTTATATTTGCCTGTATTCTGAAATATAAGACACTTCAGATTTAGCCACATAGTGAGCGAGAAAGTAACAGCATCCAGTAATGCGGCGCGCAGCAGTTCAGTCCATTGCTCTCAAAGGGTTTGCTTCAAGAAGGGTGCATTATCATTAAACTCAGGACATCAGAGTCTTCTAGGGAGGTGTTATAAAACCTGCTGATATTGTTTCATGTGCTACCGGCACAGAACAGATTCGGGAATATGGCGTCTATAAACATTTGTACATAACCAACCGAAACTATGACACTGTCAGAAGGGACTGTAATAATTTTGCTCGAAATGATACAGATTTCATCAAAAGGTCAGCTAAAATTTTATCACACAAAAACAAAGCGATTTACTAAGAACATAACTGCCGTTAAACAGAGTAACAGCACATCAGTTCTGTACTTCTTATCAGAGGTGTGGTCTAAAAGTATCGAGACTGAATAAATATCGGAGATAAATCGCACAGTGTTAAGGACAGGGCCACGATCCATATGCTTGACATGCACAGACGTTCTTCAGTAATTTGTGGTCACATATTACAGATAGAACGTTGTTGCTTATTTAACTGTGCCTTTCAGTACTGCAATCGTGGGCGTTAGGGTACATTTGGCAACAGGATTAGAAAGACGGTGACCAAAATTTGTCAGTTGACGCAGATAACGTATGGAGACACACAAATTTTCTGTGCTAGACGTTTCAAACAAATCTGTCTTGTGAAGGAAGAAGCAATTTTAGTCGGAAGTGGTGAGGGTCATGAAGGCTCTTCTAGTGAAAAATGGGAAATCCGTAGCTGAAACACGCGATTTAGTTGGAAATAACATAGAGAAAAATCGCTTATATATGGTTGCTGACTTGGTTCGATGTGAAAGAGAAAGAGAATTTCGTTAAAAATATCACAAAAATATTACTACTTTCAGTTATGTCAGCTTAAGACAGCGTAACAAAACTTTTAAATGCACAATATTTTGTGTCGTGAAAACAGTTGAACAGTACATAACGGCGCGAGTACAAAAACTTAATTTGCGAGAGTCTTCAAGTACTGGCAGGGGATTTGAGGTTCTCTTGAATGTGAATGTGAATTTACGGTCTTTTGGGACATGTTAACGCCAAAACGTTGGTGCCTATCTGACAAATTACAAGGGGCCACATCGTGTAAGTCCGAAATCTTAAATCATACTCTGAAGGCTGCTGTCCTTTCTTCCTTTACTTGCAAAACCTTAGTTCTCCTACATTCTGTCTGAATACTTGATGATCAGACCTCATGTAACCTCCATGAATATTCCCGGTTCTGAACTTCAATAAGACACAATTTTTTAAGTAGTAATAGTAGTATTATTACGCTGACGACGTTACACGTCTTGCAAAATGCTTCCCACAACCCTGTATTACTGTTAGTCTGTGTGAGCGGCATCTTATAAGTTATAAATCTTAAATCTATATAATAGATTACTATTATTATCATTATTATTACAACAAAGTGGTATCAAAGTGACTTATTTTATGACTAAAAATGTATAAAAATTGTAATATACAATCAATAAAAAACTAGTTAGCTCTTTTAACTACATAACATGACGTTATGAACACATCCCTGCAACGTTGCAACATGACGTGGTGTTATTGGCACTTTGGCTTTAAGGGGAGGCAGTAAATCTTACCGTAGCAATGTTCAGTTTATCAAATTTAAATATAGTTTTCTAAGAAACAGCAATATTTACGGTTATTAAATTAAGTACTCGGGAAGGCGAGGCCTTTAGAAAAGAAGAGCCACAAAAGAAAATCGAGGTCAAAAAATTGATAGATATAATCTTAACTCAATGTATTCCAAATTCATGACTTGTGGCTGCATACCACAATATATCGAAGTTTGAGAAAATTAAAAATGCCAAGATAAAGATTTACAGTCTCCCCTTACGTTTTATTTTATTTTATTTTTTTTTTTCCGAAAAGGCACTTGAATCTTGGCACTTCGATGGTTGAGTAACACAGAACCGCACTCAGTCTGTCCACGTCAGACGGCTGTCACTGCACGCAGCCGGGTCACTGCACCAAAGTAATATTTCATTTAAACTCTCTTCTTTTTAAAACATATGTCAGGTGCCAGTGGTAAAATCCTAAATGGCACTCAGCGAATTATTAAATAGATGTAAAAGAATTATAACATCTCGGGAAAGAAATCCTGTAGAAATTGGCACTTTCTGCGCATAGCCTGGTGTCTGAAAACAACGCCATTTGGTAAAGAAACATGGTCAACATTTCGTGAACGACGGACTACTTAACGTATAGGTGTCGTTTGCTAGATTACGTAGTCACTTGGGAGCCTTGGGGAGGTGTCTCTTCATGTGTA
This sequence comes from Coptotermes formosanus, assembly GCA_013340265.1. NCBI lineage: Eukaryota > Metazoa > Arthropoda > Insecta > Blattodea > Rhinotermitidae > Coptotermes > Coptotermes formosanus. The sequence goes on along the minus strand of BLKM01000587.1, from coordinate 1,337,773 downwards.
GCGCAAGATGGTCGGATCGCGCGAAGGATCTCTCGCACACGGCACACTTGAAGGGCTTGGCTCCGGTGTGTTTCCGGTAGTGGCGAGTCAACTCGTCCGACCTGGCAAACCGCCATTCGCACTCGGGCCAGTGGCACTTGTACGGCTTCTCCCCTGCAAAAAAAGAATGTATGAAAATGTGCACCGAAACAGCTTTTTCTTTTGAATTGGATTTTCTCATTTCCATTCCCTAAAACATCTCGAAGGGTAGAAGCGGGAAAACAAGTGACGAAGTGACCAATGTTTAGTCAGTGATGAAGTTAATAAGTTAAGGCACGGTTTGTTTTTTTTTTTATGGTGCGAGGGCCCCTAGTGGCCCAGGGTCTCCTCCTTGTCGAGGTCTCCCATCACACTCAGACACACCACACAATCGGTAGGACTCCTCTGGGCAGGTGAGCAGCCCGACGCAAAGACCTCTGCCTGACAACACACAACACTCACAAGAGACAGATATCCATGCCGCGGTGTGATTCGAACCCACAATCCCAGCAAGCGAACGGTCGAAGATCCATGCCTTCGACAGCGCGGCCACTGGGGTCGGTCATAGCGCTTTTAGAGATTCCTTCACAAAAACTACAACACACGAATACTACAGAAAAAAATGACTTCAAAAAGATATTAGCTATACAAGATAATCTTGTGAAGGTAAACAAAATGCCAACAATGTGGGAAACGTGCAGAGAAGCCAGATACGTCGTTCTTGGTATCCTTGAAAATTAGCTTCATTCTGCTGACAAGGAAACCACGCAGGGAAGCAGTTGGGATGCTCCCGTCACCGAGCGGGTAGCATTCCTGCGTCCCGCTCCGAACGCACCACGTTTAAAACGCAGTCCGAAGATCTGACACAGATTTCTTGTGATTTTCTCACTCCTTCCAGGTCACAGCTATTCAGTATCTCAAATTAGGGCATGACATTTTCGTTTCACGCCATTTTAAAATGACTGTTCACTAATTATGCCATGATTCGGCGATATATAATACAGCCTGTTGAATGCATTGATAAGTACGCAGTAGAAACTAGTAAATAAATATAGAAATAAACAAATACAATCTTCCAGCCTTTCGACATAGTAGTAGGAGTCATACTTCAGAAAACACATATATATATTACATAAATCACAGATAATTTTCACTGCAACATTTTCCCATTACCGTAAAGTTGTCTGATATAACCTTAAAATTCCATTCCCTCGCAAAATGTATAACTTTTAAAACGCAAAGAAAAGTAGACAGAACATTTCAGCGGGACTATTATGATGCACCTGCATACAAATATCACATCCCTAGATGAAACCTTCCTTTGGCTGTTGCCATAACACGCAAAGGTAACGCCCTAGCCATGCTTTTAAGTTTTGTTTATATAAATGTTAACCTAATGGAAGTTACTGATATTTTATGATCTTTTACCACATACGATTTTAGGACCATACTTGTACGGTGTTAATGACAGAGCCATGTCAAAATTCTGCATCATCTCCATGTCATTATCGGCAACAAAAATTAAAATACGCGAAAGCAACACATGAAGCCCACACTACAGGTCACGAAAATCTGCCCCTGGATTCAGTAGCTGTTAGAGGCGACAGATGACTCACGGAGATGATAATATAAACCCATATATCGACTCAAGACCTATTAATAATAATTACTATCTCCCTGAAGCATAATTCCCAATAAAAATCTAATAATCGCGCAGTTACTAAAAAATATCCAACTCTTACGGCACCAAAAGTTTCTTCACATTGTTCAAAATGTCCGCCATTGGCCCCTGTCCCGCGCCACATGAATCCATTTCACACTTGTAAGCCTTAACCTTCAAGATACATTTTAACTACATAGTACTGGAAATGTAAAAACGAAAAATAATTAAATTATACAAACATAAGCATGCAATAAATGCGAATAAGCAAGTCTATAGAGAGAAGCAGCATGCTCATTGGAAACATCATTACTACCAAACTACACGGTCTCACATTGCAGAAATTTTCGAAGTTCGTAGTTTGGTAGTTCCTCCGAAACGGCCGTAAAAAATGTACCAATGTACAGGGTGCCAAAACGATAAAGGACGGTAATCTTCATATCGTTGTGAGAACCTAAAATCTCACTACAAATTCTGTTCCGATTTTGTCAATAGATGGAGACTTACACTCCGGCTGATTGGCTCATCGGGAGACATTAGATATGCGCCTCCCGAAGTTCGTTTACACGCGCAGGTCACTCTGTTGTCTGTCTGTCTGTCCTGTAAAGAGCTTCAATCGAAAACGGTTCCTTTCGAAAGGGATACCGTGAGATGCCGTCCTCAACTTTAGCCGCACGACACCAAACACGTGCATATGTGATGATATGAGAGTCATGCGAGGAAATTTTTCGGAAAGAATTCCAAATTTTCAAAAGCATTCTTTCCAGTTTTGAATTAATTCGTGTTCCTGTTCACGTTCTGTCAGTCAGTTCCATGCGTGAAAGAATTTTCATGAAATTTTATACCGCATGGTTTTATACTATGTCATTTGTCAACATGCTGTAACTGAGGTTAAACTCGGATAACCACATTGTACTTACAGGAAAAACAAATATTCCGAATGAAAAATGCAATTCATTTCCAGCACACTTTTCCTAATTCTTAAGGTTTTTGACTTCAAGAAAAAACGGAAGGAGGGCGCCATTATTTTGACGTTATACAAAACCTTCCTTCTTTTCCTTCTTCTTTTCTTCCTTACTTTTCTTTTCTTCTTACTTCCTACTTCTTTACGTGCTTACTTCCTTCTTTCGTTTATCCGCTGTTGTTTGCTTCCTCCTCTTCGCTTTATCTCTCTGTGTGTCTGCCATTGTCATTTTGCACTGCAAACTGTTCTCCTTGTTTCCATTTTCGAAACACTGCCCTTCCAAAATGTAATTAACGTTGTTCTTTTTATACTCATGTTTTATCTCTCTCTCTCTCTCTCCGCTTCTTCTGTTACCACTGATGGTGTTTACACATGAAGAAGTGCGCCGGAAAAATTTCCTCTCATGCCCCTGCCCCTTCACTATAGCCGTAACGTATCAGCCCTTGGTGTTCTTGGTCTTTTATCGCCAACGAAGTATCATCCATTTCTTTCTAAAACGTTTCGTCCCTCATTATAGTTCTTCGTTTGGAACTGTGGCATCATCTTAAATATTGGAATTCATTCACCCTTATTTTTCTCCTCCAGTATTCTTCAGTAAATGACTGATTTTCACCTTCATCTCCATTTCCTAACTTGTTAAATATTTAATGTGTTCCATGTCCGCGCACTATATTACACAAAAATACTAATCACCAACAAATGCACAAAGAGAGTTTTATCATCAATCGTAACACACCCCTACATGTTTCGACCCTGCTGGGTCATCTTCAGGGAGAACTTTTATGTTATCGTTACACTAAGGTTGCACTTTATAGTTGAGTGAGAATGTGCTGTTGACTGTGCACTGTGTACTGGAGGCGTGAACTGTCTGCGGTCCCGGTGCAGGCCGGGACCGCAGACAGTTCACGCCTCCGCAAACAACGCAGTACACAGTCAACAGCACATTCTCACTCAACTATAAAGTGCAACCTTAGTGTAACGATAACAAAAAAGTTGTCCCTGAAGATGACCCAGCAGTGTCGAAACATGTAGGAGTGTGTTACAGTTGATGATAAAACTCTCTTTGTGCATTTGTTGGTGATTATTGTTTTTGTTAAATATTATTTACACGAAACTCCTGCGTCAGGAGGTTAACACACAAACCCACACATTCTTCTTCACGTAATGTCCACCTTAGTTTATGTAGACAAAGCATAACCATACTTGTTTGTCCTGTTGCAGCGACAGTCACAGGATCGTCAAGTGCCAGCAGTGTTTCAAGAAATGCCTATAATAAAGTTGCATAAGCTAGTATATATTTCAAGTGTCATATTTACCAATGCGCCGTGTCTCATAAGAATTCGCACTTCGTACACACCAAAATGGATTTGCGAGTTGCTGTGAGGTCATTGTACAGGCGCGCATAGTGCACAGGGGTTGACAAACTGAACACAAAGCTATACGACTGTTAAGCCCAACTATTTGGATTCTGTTCGTCGAATGAACTGTTTGCATAGCATATTGGGAAATTTACTCACAACACAATGGTTCTGACACATTCGCTGTCTCACTGCCTCTAGGTTTGCGATTAGCTGATGTTAAATTTCGGAGACGTATTGTTGATAATGCGCAACTGATGATTTAAAGTACAGATGAATGCGGGCACTTTAATTTTGCCTCCATCTTTACACAACAAACACGTCATGCCTGCAATAATGCGAAATGTTAATAAATACGGAGCACAAATATTAGCCATAAACATGAACACACTGCTATCCACTCTTTGCGAATCCGTATTCAAACTAGTGAGAGGTCGGAATAAAAATGTATACTACATGAATAACATAGTCAAAACATTTCAATCTTCATTGTTACACACACACACACACACACACACTCTCTCTCTCTCTCTCTCTCTCTAAAAAGAAATTTATATATACGCAGTGTGTGCGTGTAAGTCTGAAACCTCCTGTTAAAGTATGCTTCAAATTTGCATTTTAATTGAGCGTAACATATAAAGGGTACAACAGATAAATTTTCAAGCGAAATCAAGACTTTCTTTTATTTCAGCGAGGGGAGTTTCGTGTGATGTGACGACCATTCTCGGAACCAATATACCAGGTCTAAACTGCATGCATAGAATCACTTTTCTTTAACAAACTAAAAACCCTTAAAACTTGTGAAGTGTTGTAAACAAGAAGCGTCTAGTTCTTCTCTAGAACGTTAACTCGAAGCATTTTTCCCCCCTTCGATAAACGTTTAGACGCTGGAAAAGCACGCAGAAATTCGTGTAGGTCTTCGTGTAAAATGTCTGTCTGTGTTGTCTCATTTTAATGGGAACTGAAACACTACAACAAACTTTCGTAAAATTATCCAGAAATGTCATGAAAATCCCTTCAGTGATCCTACAGTTATTATATGTGCAGAAACGGAGGGACACCAGGACTTTAATATGAGCTCCTTATGGAAGGGAAGGTGATTGACACCATGTTTCTGGGAAGTGTTCGGTGTCAGTACTCAAGACGGCAAGGTGACACTTGCATGCCGAGAAACTTTAAAGAAGAAGCCGAGGCAGCACAATCCTCAGCAACGTTGATACCATCCTACCAGACTACCCGGCGTCACATCGCAGAACCCCAGGTTTCAGATATTCCTATTCCATCAGGCCCTATGTCGAAATATTCTCGCAGAGTCTCTGGTACGAGAGTAGCTGTTGGAACCTACGTGGAGCTATGGACCTCTATTGTGGTATACACACCAGATTACTTGCCAGTTGTTGGCCCAAGGGTAAAGAGGCAAGCTGGCAGGAGAAGCACAGTGCAAGAGCCATCAAAAGTTTTCTATCAGTTTCAAAAACGTCTACATTGACTGAATGTACTGCGAACAGGGTGAATGTTTTTGAAACAGGTAAAAAACAGCCTGGCCGATCCGAGGTGAGCAGACCAGCGGCCAGATCATGCAGACTGCAGCTATATACAGTGTTCGGGAGCTCAGCTAGCAAGTTAGCTTGTCCCTACAATAGTGCTACCCAGGTCCCAACGCCGTATGTATCTGTTCATAACATCTGTACTTGAAAATGGAATTATAACCCATTTCGGAAATGTTGTGGTTTTTATACAAGAAACAGGTCAATGTACAAGTCCCACTGTGAAATACCATCAAGTAACGTAGGTAGTCGGTTCAGCTACCGGTTATGCATCACGAAATTTTGCTGTTGGGGCGTGTTTCTGTCGAGCTCTATCTAAATAATTTAATTGTAGTTCTCTAGTATCCTTTTTAATACTCTCTTCCATTCTGTCCCAACTGCACAGTTCCCAGGTCTTGCAACCAAAATACCGTGTACGTTAACCCTCTCCTCAGCTCACCCTAACAACACAAGCAAGAATGTACGGAACGCACCCGTGGCCTGGTTGTCACTCCTGCCTCGCAGTCTGTCAGTCATGGGTTCAAACGTTAATTCAGCCACCCCTTGCAATCCGTCACAACAGAAGCGTCAACGATACGACTGCTTCCTTTATAACCGTTTACAATTCCTCAACCTCTTCCTCCTCCTAACCATCATCTCATCAGCCACAGGTGTAAGCCGTCCAGGCTTGTTCCGTCGTCATGAGGAAGACATTTGGCTCTAACACGGAGGCGCAGAAAACTGCATAACATGGAGCTTCATCATTTGTACCCTCGCTAAATATCATAAGGGTGGCCAGATCGAGGAAGAGGAGATGCGCGGGGCATGTGACACATATCAGAAAAGCATGCAAGGTACTGGAGGGTACATCTCAAGGAAGGAGACCACTTGGAAGGCCGAAGGGGCGAACAACATTGGCACTGATCTTGAGAAATGGGATGGGAAGACATGAACTGGACTAGTGTGGCTACGGATAGGGCCAAGCGGCTTGCTCCTGTGAACACGGCCATGAACCTTCGCATTCTGTAAGACGCAGGGAATTCCTTGTCTAGTTGGCCAAAATTGCAGTTTCTCAAGGACTCTGTTGCACGGAGTTAGGACATTTCCCAAATTATGCAGCATGAAGTTGCATGTGCACAGTAATTAAAATAAGCATCACCCTACTGAACTTACACGTCTCGATCTTTATAATACGTAGTTAAAACATGTTTCACCGCGCTGGTACAACCGTTGCAGGATTAATATTTGAACAGAAAGCGAACCTGTCAGAATTGTAACGCTGTGAATCCATCTGCACCGTGCTGTAGCCTACATTTTTGGTGCCACGTTTTTACAAAATCGGCGACAAGCTTCTGGTTGACCATGCTGTCGCCATTCACTACAGCTGAGTGAACTCTCAGCTTTGAGACATACCAATACATCAGTCGCTTCTACTCTATCACTTGCGACCCCTGCTGGCCACCGGTTTGAAACTTACGTCACGATCTTCGTAACACGTGTATGGGCTTCAAACGTGATGTCGCAGCGTCTTATTGCGTGTATGCGTGAATATGCCACATTGTCCACCGAAATGCTGTGCAGGAATGCAGTTTTGTTTTGTATGCAAACGGGGTGACAGTGCCGATGTCCGGTATAGAGTAATATTCGTATGCAACCTTGCCACTATGCTGACTGTTTTCTAACGCACTATAAACACAGCTTTTATTGGGAGGTTGTAAGCCCTGTATTAGTCCTGTTATATTTTTAAAATAGACAAAACTTCTTCTAAGCGATCATAAATTATACCGTTATGAAATTTGTCATACATATAGTTGACGGTTCTCTTTGTTTCTTGACCTTTCTTTTAAAGCAGTTTCATAGAAGGGGAAATACTAATCAGTACAAAACATATTTACAAGTACGTCACTGTAAAAAAAAAGCAACAGATACACAGAACACTAAACTACATATGTGCCAAATTCAGTTTTTACTTCACACACAAAACCGTGTTCTGTTACAAGGAAAAACGGGATAATGCTGTTTACGGGAACCATCAGTCGCTCCTTATTGTCGAATCATACGACACACATAAATATACGAGGTTTGTGAGCACAGCAATGAGTTCGTTAATCTTAAGGCGGTTGGAACCTACACACAGTTACACACAGGTTGAAGCCGTTAAAAGGATGTTTGTGGGCACATTTCTGTGCGACTGTTCAAACTAATGAACTCAATGAGGCACAGTCCTCATTTCGAAGTTGGACTCAGCTGGAATTCCCGGCTTCTGTTGAACTCAAGGAATTATTACCCTGTTCAAAAGAGCCCGCGACTGAATATTATTCTTACGAAGTTGAATGCAGTAGACGGCCTATTTATTTAACAACATTTAATGGTATCTTATCATATAGTCTAGGTGTCACAAGTGGTCTCTTCCTGAACAAAATTTTTGTACGAATTTTCGTTTTCCCCATACGTCACACATAACCCATCTTCTCATCAACCTTCGTTTGATAACTGGACAAGATGTGTTGAAGTTCCTCGTCATATAATTTTTTCCATCTTCCTGTCACTCCCCCTCAGGTCTACTTACATCCCTCGGCATCCTGTTCTGAAACACCCTCAGCCCGTGTTCTTCTTTAGGGCGACTCACAAAACAACAGGAAGGCTGACTGTGGCACACGTAATTCATACGCGGCGAATATGGGAAGCTGTACTGCGAAATAAGGTGCACCATGAGGGGACGGGGGAGGTTCACCTTGTCAATTTTTATGGTGTGTTAAAGCGAACGTCTTTTAACACAATGTTAGCAAAGTGAGGAGAGAGAAAGGCCTGCAGCCTGTAGTCACACCATCGTGCAGTCTAGTCACAGTCATGCAATCTGCAGTCCTCTCTTTGATCCGGTCGGAAGAAAAACGCAACCGCATTCCTGGGTTCCAGTTACCCGTGTGACCCAGGATTTGCTCGCATTCAGGTTGAAGGAAGATTTGAATTTTTGAGTTCACAATATGAAGCTGCAAAAAATGCAACAGCTTCGCCATGACGGTAATCTGTTGGCCTGTAACAACTCGAGGACCACTAAATGGTTTCTCACAAAATTTTTCACTAGGATATGTCACTAAAACTCATGTAGTCATTTTGATTTCAGTTCAAATCGTACAGCAAGATAGGCAACACGCATACGTATAACGTAACAGTGTGGCGCGTTCGCGTAAACGTTGTTGCAATGGAAACAAAACAATTCCTTTTGTGTATTTTTACACACTGTCGCACAAAAAGAACGATCTTCGGAAAAAATTGAAATAAAAGTGTCTTTGATTTTCTCTACAATTTTAGTCTAAAACATTTCTCATTCTAAGAAGAATTCAGAGAGTACGTACCCGTTATTCTCATCAGATTTTAATGTAACTTGAATTTTCTGGACAGATTTTCTAGCTTCAAATATCAAATTTCATGAAAATCCGTCCAATTGGTGCAGAGTTATTCCATGTGGATGGACAGACATAATAACGCTTTTCGCAATGTTGCGACCGCGCCTAAAACGGAACAGCTTCAGGTACATACACGTTTCCGTTAGAGCGACAAGTGTTTCGGGCAAAAATTATAAAGAAGAACAAATCACATATTTTATGTCCAGCACATCTTCGCCATTAAGTTTTACGCTTTAGGAGATAGTCAAACAAAAGTGGTGGAACGCCCAAAAATTGTTACGCTATGCGTAAATATCCCAAAGTCTTGGGTTGTTTAACAACGCTGCAGAGTCTGTTTACTGTCAAAGGAATTAGCATCTTAACATTGGCGATGTATCTCAAAGGATGGCGGTGAAGTGGGCTTTCTTTACTGCATTGCTAGGGCTGCATTCGTCTCAAGACTCTTCCAGTCAGTATAGCAGATGCCTGAACCAAGATCTCTACAGGATACTTTCTAAATACGAGTCCGGTTGAGTGAAGCTGAACGCCATGTTATGGGGTCAAAGGGATTACAGGCATTTTCTTTTAATGTGTTGGCGCAGAAAGTGGCCGATTTAATGCACATTAAGAAAGAAACATGAACATACACAACAAAAAGCTTCACGACTACTGCACTATCCTACTTACTGGTATTCCTAATATCACCATAATGTACACGATATTGTATGGTAGTCTGTCGATAAGCCAGAGTCAAATATTGTTACCAAGAAGGTCTAAGAATTATCACGTAACAAATTCAAGTACTTCCGGTTTCCCCTGTCAAATATTGTTACCAAGAAGGTCTAAGAATTATCACGTAACAAATTCAAGTACTTCCGGTTTCCCCTGTCAATATTATTCCAATAGTGTTCCAGACTCATCTTCATCTACATGTTGCTCTTACCAGAAAGACAAACTGGCGAAGACTGGGAAGCTTCCAAAAAGGCAATGCTCTTTCGGAAATCGAAGAGTATTGGATAGAAACGTGCCTTTACTCAGTCTTTAAAGGATTAGATTAACCCTTAAAAGACGAAGCGTATGTGTTTTATATAAGGACTCAGTGAGTACCGCGCTGTAAACACTCTCCACTTCGGTTATAAAAACCAGTCTCTTAATGTTTTATAAGGCAAACGTTGCTGTTTGTTCTGAGATCCGTACAAAACACATAAACGCAATGTGGGCACCACGTAGAATTTTTTAATGTTAAACCTGGTCGTATGTAAAGTTACCGCTAGGCTTTGAAAGGTTAAGCAAGTGAGACGTGAGACACAAATAGCACGATTGAAAATAAGACCATACCTACTGTAAACGTCGCTTACAAAATCTCGTGCAGAAGGTGGTGACACATCCCTGGATAACATTGAAATAGGGCCAGTATGCACTGTGTCGTTGTTGCTGGGTGGCGAAGTTCAATAAAATAGCGAATATTTTATACCGACGACATGCCTGACGTTCCTGCCACGGTCACAGACCCGGTGACGTATTCAATCTCGGCTGGCGACAACCTGAATCCTAATGAATGTGTCTTCGGCATAAACAATACCACACAATGACCATAATGCGTTGGCTTTAAATACAACAGCGTACCGTTTTCACTGTGCACAGGATGGTTCAAAACATTGTTCCGTTCGTTGACAACGATAACGGAACACTTGTTCATACCGACGGTTATTCGGTTCCTAACGACGCTTTATGAAATGCTAAAGCACAGTGGTTATCACACGTATCGCATAATTTAAAAGAACTTTATTTTCCCACACAGTAGACTTATGTGTGTACAGTATAACTCCAATTATCCGCAATAATTCGGACCGCCAGCCTTTCGGATATGCAGAAAATCCGGATAATTGGATTTTTCTTTGAAAATAGGCTACATTGGCAAATTAAAGTGGAAAAAAGTCTACAAACGACTATTTTTAGGCTACATATTTATTTACGTACACATACAATATTAATATTTAATAATTCAATAACATTAATAACTTGGGAACCCCTTCGGTTGTTACTATTTACAGCACATACCTGCGTCTAAGCCTTGCGACCACGCCTGATTTGAAGTTCTAGACAGCCATAACACTTTACGATACTGTACTCGATCTGATAATCAGTAATGTCAATGCAAATTAGTTTTGTAGAAGTCTCGACAAAGTTATCTGAAGGGCCAAGCCGATCCGGATAATTGGCGATCCGGATAACCAGCGCCCGGATAATTGGAGTTGTACTGTACTATGATTCTTAGAATAAACATCGTAAAACTATTTCCGCCAACAGAATTAACTGCTCGGTCTTTGTCATGGACACAGAGTAGATATCCAGAGGTCACACCACCTTTGAACTTCTAAAAAAAATTCAAAAACGTGTTTTAAGTTGATTTACCTCGTTGTTTTATAAATATTACACAGCTAAGTCACCCATATGTCTATCGAACACAACTCACGTTGAAGATATAAGTCCCGTTACATGTTTCTGCTATTTAACTAGCAATCATCAGGCTGTATATAAGAAGGTAAAGGGATATTTCTAACTTGAGAGAATATCGATTATAGCTGTAAATTTTATCTCTCTACCTTCTCGTATACAGCTTGATGATGGCTAGTGAAATAGCCGAAGCATGCAGCTGGATGTATACCTTTAATATAAATATAAGTTGTGTTTGATATATGGTGGGTTTCTTCTTTTAATCAAAAACTCCTGTTCTTCCAAATTTCTACTCTCCATATGCTAGGTCTAACACTTAAAATTTTCCGTAGCATTTACCCCAGATTAAAGCAAAATTTAGCGCAGACACGCTGTTCTTAATGTCTGTCCTTTCTAGAGACACTAATCTCGCACCTGAAACAAAGCATACTCGTATTTAACAAGACATCACCGAACAATCGCATCTACTACACTCTTATTCCCAGCAGGAGAAGTTGTAGCAGATCTGTTCTTTCTCTATCTAGTGGTAACAGTTCGTGATAGTAGCAGTAGTGTCATCTTACATTCAGTCCGGAAACTATTTGGTCGCATCACGTGCGTCTTTTTCTCTTTCCTTGGTACATGAACTGCACTTTTAGTGTACTTTGCAACTTTGAGAGGAATGAAAATGCCATTGTGAAATGACAATCTCCATACGTCACGTTTGAAATTCTGAAATATGAGACTGATTTTCACTAACCATGCTACGAAAATTGTAGCACTGGAGGACACCCAACGTCTCTCTCTCTTTTTTTTTAATTTTCAACGATCATTAATAACAATATCACAGACATGTAACGTTGAAAGACGGACGCGGCGCCAGAACCAATAATACATGGTGTATGGTAATAAGCGATCGTGAACAAGACTGCGACATTATATATTGCAATATCTTAGAAAATGGTAAAGTAACAGGATGGTAGCCACATAAAAGTTATAATGGCCTGTTTCATTGGGATAATTAATAAGATACTGAAAACAGAAATGTGAAATTTCGTACGAAAATAAACCACAAAATATACCTCCAAATTTATTCAAAACATTGTTTGCAGGTCAGCATTTACAAACCTAGACATGAAGCAATCTTAGAAGTCATAGACCACATATTTAAAATACGCAGGATCCGCACTTTAGTAAAAAGTTATCAACGAAATTACAATCATATAACAATAATAATACTAACAGATGCGTATTATTATATATCTACGTATTAGGAAAGTGAGGTTTATATTCTGGTTGGAATTTCAGGGTTCAGAGGCCTAAAACTCAGTAATGCGTAAGGAGAAGCGGTGAAGTGGTGATTAACAAGAGAAAACCTAAGAAACTCGGCGAAAACCCTTCTTCAGGGTTACTTCGTTGACCACAAATCCTACACGACTCCATCAAAGAGTGATATAGACGTTCTTAATTAAGAATACAGCGTCAAATCGCCTGAATCGCGGCACAGAAAATTGAAAGTATGAATTCACCCCAAGACCTAAACGAAAATTTAACATAATTTTCTTTATTTTTACTTTATGGCATTACCTAGGTGTATGCATATTTGTTATCAACACGCTATTTTGTGACAAAGTACTCAAATGTATGTAAAAATAAAAAAGGCCGTACGATAAATTAAAAGGTGGAACCCAAACGTGTCGTATAAATTATGTCTGAGAAAAGCGAGGCCAACATGCGGTAACGAAGATAAGCGAGAAATGAAAGCCAAGATAAATATTAGCCGCTGCCGAAGAATGAAAGACAAAAGTATTAAGATGAAGGTGTGAGCTACTTTCTAATGATGCAGCACGTGAGACACAGCATCGGAAAAGAAGAATGCCTTAAAGAGTTTGGTTTGGATAGTGACTTCAACGCGCGACCAAGCTACGATCTTTCGATATACATATACATACATATGTGTGTGTGTGTGTGTACCGAAAGATATATGTAGGTATACAATACTGCTACCTGAAAGAAATAAACAACAGAAAAGTGACGAAAAGAAAGGAGTTTCGTAATCTGTACCCTTAACAAAACACTATCAGGATTAAGGGGTCAAGGGTCAAGGAAAAATTGAGTGAGGAATGAAATATTTTAGGAAGAAAGGGATGTTACTTGAACTTGATCTGGAAAATAGGAAACTGATATGGTACCGTCATATAGAAGGGCTAAAAGCAAAATGAAGATGATGAAAAAGAAGAAGAAGACAAGAACATATTCAGTACATTATGGAAGGTGGAGTTTTGGAGATCGAAGTTTGGAGAAACGTGGCGGACACAGTCCTGTGGATACTGAAGAAGTGAAACCCAATGAGGAGGCAAAGTCAGAATAATAATAACAACAACAAGAATAAGAAAAAGGAGAGGAGCAGATAAAAGTAAGCCCCGCTCACTTTCCTTCATAAAAGATTTCTCAACAGACGTTGGCAATTCTGCTGCCGACACTTCATGACATATATACTGTTCCCAATGCAAGCATCAACTTTCATCGGTAGTCACTCTGTCTTGGTTGAAGCGGATGTGTTATTGAGATAACGTTTAAGCTAAGGAGGGCTTATTAGCCGTGTTTGCATAATGCGACGAGACATGAATAAGCTAGACTGCTGGTGTTGTGCTGTCGGAGGTGCACTGAGCAGGTGAAGACCATGTTTAAAACTGAACGACGTTTCTACCTCTTATTTTCAACAGTATCTTTTTTGCATTACAATTAATTACAAACTGATCCAGCTGAATCAATCCAGTGCCTCGCCATCGAACTGGGCGACCCGAGGATCTGCGTTCAACTCAGACAGAAAGCAGTGATTTTTCTCTTCGCCACGGCCTCCAGACTGGCGCTGATGCTGACCCAGCCTCCTATTCAATGGACACAGAGGCTGTTTCCCTGGAGATAAAGCGGCCGATGGGTGAAGCTAATCATTCACTTCCATCTACTATATAAATCAAGAATACACGGTACTAGACCACCAATTCCCCATACGTCTTAATGAAACACAGAGATGCCCTTATCCTTAACACTTACAGAAGAACTTAACTGTGCAATGCAGCCCTCAGTAATACTCACTTTTGGATCACCCGGTGGCTGTGAATAGCTTTGTTTATCACGTGGCTGCAGACGAGGGCAACCGACTACAAGTAGTTTAACGAATGTCTCTCATTGTTCGAACAGAATATGGCGACAGGCGACAGGCTCTCTCCTCCTGACAATGACAAACGTTTAGCGTCACCAAAATCATTAATCATTTCATTGCCCCTTCATGGCGAAAATTGCACTAACAATGATAAAAACGTTTATCCCTCTTGCAATACGCTAACACTGTATTTGAAAACTCTGGGGCAGGACGAAAATCTTATTCTTTTATCATAACATAGATTCCCACAATATTTACTAAATAAATATACGAATAAATATATATCTTCCTTAAGGAAACATGCTTACGTAACACCCTTACAGCCTGTAAGCCTGCACGTCTGTAACTTCTATAGAAGATTCAATTCTTCTTCTGAGATGTAATGGTGTCTTTTTGGATATTTCCTGCTTTTCGAAGGATTGTATTATCATGAAGGCGCACGAAGGAGTGCACGCACAGCTAATCTCATTTTAACCTTGATATTACTTGCAGGTGAGAGGTCAGTTTCACGACACGGCCGATTTACTCGAAGGGAAGTTACCACCGGTACGCATTCGACACTGGGTGGGCACCAGAACCGGTCTGGCTATTCTGCATATGAGATAAATCTTATCCCTGCTGGCAAACGAACAACCGATTCGTCGGTGGCACAAACCGTAAACCAGTGACTACCGCGAAACAAGGGGCGTGGGTATAACTGTCAATATTATACATCACTTTCGTAAGACGCACTAATGCAAACAATTTTAATGAGTTTCATCTCCGTGCGTTAGATAATAAAAACAACGAAAAAATTACCAACAAAATGCATATTAAGTTTTATTTATCTATTTTATGCTAATTCACTGCTACACGTTTCGGCCCTTCTGGGCCATCCTCAGGGAAATTCTCAAGTAGTACGCTATATCACCGCGGTAGATGGTTGTCCTATTGTAGCTGGTTTTTTGATTGTCCATACTCGTACTTGTGCGTGTGTGTGTGTGCGTGTATATGTGTGTGTGTGTGTTCTTGGCTGGTTTATAATTTGATGACATACACGCCGTCCACATACATGTTAAGAAGTAAGGTGTGACCAGGTATGACTACGGCATTTTACGGTACAATGCGGTGTATTCTGCAAGATAGGTTCGCTCCTCTATTCCACAGCACTTTCCCCTCTGGACTGACTCCTAGCGTAAAGATTGTGGCAGCTGGTGACTCCCAAACTTCGGCATCCATCTACCTTACTACGAAGATCTAATAACCCACAAGACGATAAGTTTAACACTTAACGCAGTGACAACAAAAACTTTGTTTGTTCTTTATGGATATGAACCCTGGTTTCTCAAACTAAGGGACATG
Source organism: Coptotermes formosanus (assembly GCA_013340265.1). NCBI lineage: Eukaryota > Metazoa > Arthropoda > Insecta > Blattodea > Rhinotermitidae > Coptotermes > Coptotermes formosanus. The sequence goes on along the minus strand of BLKM01000587.1, from coordinate 1,321,918 downwards.
CATGGCCTGGAGGGGCTAGGGAAAATATCTGGACATCAGGGACAGGAAGTGGATATAACTAAGTAATGAGGAACCTCGTACTCTATTTTCCTCGACACATACTGTTAGAACAACCAAATCGAAAAAGATTGGATTGGCTATTGGCTGGGCATATAGCATGTATGGAAGAAGTAAAAGAAGGAGTGCAAAGTCTTGGTCACAAACCCTGAAGGGAAGCGGGCGTCCATTTGAAAGCCCTAGGCGTAGATGCGGGGATATTGAAATGGGTCCTAAAGAAACAGTGAGGGCATAAGTGGATTTGATTCGTTTGGCTTAGAATACGGTCGAGTGGTGGGCCTTGGCAAACATAGTACTGAACTGAACTTCCGGTTTCCATACATGCGAACAATTTCTTGGCTGACTCTGGTCCTTAAAGTTGGTTGATTGGTTGGTTGGTTGGTTGGTTGGTTGGTTGGCTGGTTAGTTAGTGAGAACCTCAGGGCTCATGCAGGGAACAGCTGCGTGACATAATGTCCTGTACACTGGCACAGAAAAATTCGTACCTCACCTTCATTTACTACACGTAAATATAGTATCGAAAGCACTACGAATCCATTTCTTACACTACCGATTTCAACCTCAGAAGTTACGAAATATCGAGTAAGGTGAAAATAGGTAAAATAATGAATGGTAAAGAGCCAAGAGTTTGGATGCAGGCGGTCTAGACCGTGGGTCCACTGACTATCCAGGCATTTTCAAGGAGACACTGAGGTGAACCACAAAGAGCATCGGTTGGAGTGGCTAGTAACCTAACCAAGATATGTACGAAGAACCAAAGTGCACAGTGTTAACGCTACAATAACCTGCTCGGGTATTGCGCGGAAATTAATCAAAATAATTTCCAAAAGTTCCATCAGAACACGGAACGACGGGTACGTGGGTTCCCCATCGCGTGAAAAGTATTTTGTACTTAGCCAAAAGAACTTCTATTGCATCGAAGCCACTAGATATTGCTTCGCTCTTTCTTTAGCCTAAACACATTTCCTAAGGACATTAAGGTAGGCCGATGATACCACCATGCTGTGTTTGCGTTTCCAATTCAAATTTTGAAGCTGTTGATCGAATTTCTTAAGAAACGAAGTTTCGAGTCTTCTGGGATGTTAAGCCATGTTGGCTGGTACGTACTCGTATTTACCGAGGTTTCGTAGGGTCGGTATTGCTTTCGTATTCAGTGTCATGCAGTCCAAATTTGGACCTTAACACAAAGCGGTCATTTAAAACGTCGGTAGCTATTTATAAGACGACATGGCGCCATATCTCAGAAGACATCAATCTTCTTAAATACCGCTGTGAAAACCTAAAAGCGCACTTCACAACAAATGCTGCGCTTTTGGAAACCACCTCTAAGTCATGCCTTTTACTTACCCACAACAGTAATAACAATATGGCAGGCGTGACAACTTGTGAGGTAGAACGACACTAGCGCCACTTGATCTAGAGTTCGGAAAAGACGTATGGTGACATCTTGGGATAATATGCGACTTTGTGGAGGCTCGTTCTTTGCAGAATGTAGATAAAACAACAATATGGCGGCAAAAATTTCTTTTCTCTCGTTACATGGCGACGACTAATGAACTACCCGAGCTAGGCATATGAAATGACATGGAGATAGATGGCAGACGTAGCTAGAGTGCATATAAGAATACTGTTTGTAAGCAAACAATTACGAACACTGTGACAATGTAACATTTTGAGGTTATGTCCGAAAAATTTTGTGTACATAGAATTTGTACTGAAGTAACGAGTCATACACAGAAAAAAAATAATAAGAATGATGGTGATGATAATGATGATGATGATAATAATAATATAATAATAAACTTGTAAGGTTAATAGCCTCTGCAAAAGAAAGGCAGGCTTCATAATTTCTGCTTTGATTTATTTGTTGTGTGAGTGACTACAACATTCAGTTTTGTAATTATTGCCAGTATGAAGAATTACTTCGATTTAAAGAAAGAATAATTTAGAAATAATGCGACTTTCACACACTCAAGTATGTTAGTGAGTCTTTGAGGAAAATATGTAATGCAGTCAAGAACTTTTAAAATAAATTCTCGAAATAGAATAAAAGTTTCATTGTAAGGGATATATATTATACAAACACGACGTATGTAATTTATATTAACCTTCTTTAAAATAAAATCACTCTTGCCGCAAGAGGGTATTTATGTACACAGTTCGTGATTATTACAACAAACAGCATTAACGGGCTGGCTTTTGTGACGGAAACGCAGCACAGGTCAACAAAGAGATGGCACCATAACATAAAAGAAAATCAACATTTAAAATTAATTTTGATACGCTGATTCCATACGAGGAAGCAAGAATGTTGCACCACGTCACAGTTTTGTGTTATGTGAATTGAATATTAAGCCAAAACAGCGCGTTTTTTGTTTCGTATTTTTTTTATTTTAATGTTCTTATAATCCGTTTCAAACAATGCGAGAATATGTTTAATAATTAATAAAATTTATCCTCACTTAAATTACACGATCATTTCAAGCTGCTTAATGAACGGTAGGCCTATGTACGTTCATACGTCTTGCATTTGAATAAGAAATAAAAAATAACAAGAAAAGTGTCTGCGTTTTGTCTCTGTGACTGGAAATTTTGTGATTACGGCACTGGATTTAGTCAACACGAGTTTATATTGTAATGTTACGAAGAATTAAAAAAAACGATTTCATTATTTAGACGAGCTTCAGTTTGCAGTGTTGCGATAGGTTATGCAGAGCAAACACTGGGTAAAAAGTAGCACGTACAGAATTTAACCCTTTAAAGACGGAACGTATCTGTTTTATATAAGGACTCAGTGCGTACCGCGCCGTAAACACTCTCCACTTCGGTTATAAAAACCAATCTCTTAATGTTTTATAAGGCAAAAGTTGCTGTTTGTTCTGAGATCCACACAAAACACATAAACGCAATGTGGGCACCACGTAGAATTTTTTAATGTTAAACCTGGTGGTACGTAAAGTTACCGCTAGGCTTTAAAAGGTTAATGACTTTTTGATAAGCTCGCCATGACGCTTTATGGGAGATATACTGATCTAGAGCTGGGGGCAGGATAATTTTCAAATGGATTTTGTAGAAACAACGCATGTGGTATAAAGGCGGGATTTTGTTGGTTGGTACTCCTGGTCCGGAAGTCAGTCCGTGAATGAGCTAGAGATCTAGCAGGCAGTGGGCGAGCCTGTGTTTGTACACTGGCTCCACGGGAAGGCAGAGTGTAAACACACGCAATATACTGAATGGGCTGACCATGTGACGTGCCCAGACTTCTGAATACGACCCACGCATGCGCAGTTGCCATATCATATTATTATGTGATTTGCTTAAAGGGCGTTACGTCGTTTTCGTGGATATTAACACCGTGCGCCTGCACATCGCTTAAAATTATAATGTGTTTGGTTTTCCCGCGCATTTGAACTGCCGAAAGGTGACAGCTATATTACACAGAAAACATATGGTGGGACATTACGTCATCGGGTTTCTTCGACTCCTGCCAAATCTGCCATCTCTAGCAGGGGCAACAGCGTGAGCCGACTTTCTAGCGGCGTCCCGTCGCACGTAGGCATCAACTGCCAGGCGTTGTTCTGTGATTATTTTGAAGATAATTCGCCCTTATTTTTATTTTGAAGATAATCCGCGCTTCTTTAGTAAGAGTTTTGAGCACGGTGATTAGTACGTATACCACCTGCCTTAACACTGTAAATCTCTGTATTTCTCCTCCTGCACTGTATTTATGCGTTTCATACGATAATCAAAAGTATCAGCTAGTCTTTGTAACGAAAATCACTGCTTTTCCTGTAAATTTTTGAATACTATTTACATATACTTCGCGGTTCATGACCAGCAAATTTTCCAATTAATCAGAAAAATAAAATTTCAAGGCGTTCGTTTCCAAGCACTCCTTCTTATTGCCCACCTCGCCAAATAAAATGCCACTCACTTGTCCAATGACTTCCTCTTTCACCCCTTGATTTACAGCTCTTGCGACTCAGCATATTGAGTTTTCAAAACTACCGACTCGGCGTTTGCTAACAGATTTTCCGCGAACATCCACGCTAGTGATCACTACTCAGACCGTGGATAAACAGCCATGCACGAAGCTGTCATACAGGCTGGGGTCCCCGACATTTTTTCATCTGCTGCGTGACAAGTGACTGGTACAAAAGTGGCGCCACAGAGGTGGCTCCGTGCGTAAGAGAGGCCTAAATATTTCTTGATATTGCCAGGATGCAAGAAACGCTGACATACCTTTCGCTTCCTAAGACGGATGGACAAGCAGACGGACTGCGTACGTAGGTAAACAGGCGAAAGGACAAACGGATGGGTGGACAGAGAGACAGATATTTTCTTCAATAAATAAATATGTAAATAAGTAAGTAAATAAATAGCCACATAAACAAATAAATAAATAAATCTGTCTACCTATCTATCTATCTATCTATCTATCTATCTATCTATCTATCTATCTATCTATCTATCTATCTATCTCTCTATCTATCTATCTATCTATCTATCTATCTACTATCTATCCATCCATCCATCCATCCATCCATCCACCCACCCGCCCACCCACCCACCCGTCTGTCTGCCTGCCTGTCTGTCTATCTATCTATCTATCTATCTATCTATCTATCTATCTATCTATCTATCTATCTATCTATCTATCTATCTATCTATCTATCTATCTATCTATCTGTGTTCTATATATTTATCTTGATTCGTCGTTTATTTAACAACGCTGTCATCAGCTCAGACTATGTAACGTCGAATGTTTGGACGATCAGTGAATGAGGAATTAGAAAAGGCGTGGAAGGCAGCGATCTTGGCTATTTTGAGGTAATGTCCCGGCATGTACCTGAAATAACTGGGCAAAACCACGAATGATCTGTCTGAAAAAGCGGTCTGCGGGTCCAGACAGACGCAGGTGGCAGTGCGGAGCCTCGAATTCCTTCCCAGATGACTTCGTGTGAGAATCATGGTGGCCGAAGTGGCGCTGAAGCAGGTTTATATCCCAGTTTCTTCGGTTTTCCGCAACTAATTATCATTCTACCCTCTCTTCATACTCACCAGTCTTTGCGCGATAGCCTTGACCGGTCTTTAACACTTTAAACACGAAACGCATTCTGTCTAATATAAAGACTCAGTGCGTACCGCGCAGTAAACACTCTCCACTTCGGTTTAAAGAACCTATCATTTGATGACGTGTAAGGTAAAAGTTGCAGATTGTTCCCAGATAAGCACAAAACACACAAACGCAATGTGGGCACCATGGAGAACTGATTAAGTTAAGCCTGGTATTACGTAAAGTTACCGCTAGGCTTTAAAATGTTAACTTGGGGACTTCGCCTCTGCCCTGGTACTTGCCTGATGAGGGAGTAAGGAAGTTTCTATTCTGCAGGACAGCTGCTACTAAATGTTTTCACTTCTTGAGGTTTCGAACTTGAGTCCTAAGAAAATGCGAATCACTGCGTTGTAGCAGCAATAACAATTTGTTTTTGTAATTTATCATTCAATTCTTGATGGCGTCTCTTTCAACGGCGGCAGTTGATTTGACGAGAAACACAAACACCGTGCGAAAAAGCCTGCCTCTAGCCAGAAATCAGGATGAAGAAGCACGGTGTTATTAAGACTAGTGATGTCATGGCCAGCAGTTCAGTATTTCTGAAACGCTGCAGAAGTGGGCGACTAGAATTGCGACAGCACCCTGACAAGGCCAAACAACATTGCGCATCACAACCATAACAACCACAACTCTTCTTTCATGATGCTAATTTGACTTACAGTTGCGATTAAGCTATGTCGCAGATATCTGGTATCCGGTGGGAGGCCGTGGCGCTGTTGGTTGAGGCACTGCGCGACAAACCGGAAGGTCGCGGGTTCGATTCCCGATGGTGTCATTGGAATTTTTTATTGACGTAATCCTTTCGGCTGGGGTCGACTCAGCCTCTAACAGAAATGAGTGCCAGGAATATTTCCTGGGGGGTAAACGCGGCCGGTGCGTAGGGCTGACAACCTTACCACCTTAAGAAATTTTGGAGCCTGAACTTCCTGGAACCCTCAGGGCCTGTTGAGGCCTGTAATGGGATTGCTTTACCTTTACCTTGTATCCTGTAGCTAATCCTGGGAACTTAACATCACTCCTTTTTGGAAGACTAAAAGAATCAGTCATTTCCTTCCTTATTCTTCGGAGCGTACTATTAGTGCGAGAAGCGACAGACACTTACAACGCATATGGAATGTATACAGTCTTATGCTGAAGTATTCAGTTGGCTGTTCGATGACAAATTTCATTCACAAGTCCTAGCCAAACACCCAAAATACTCGTATATGTTATGGTATCACTGTATGTTTCGATGTACGACAAGTCAACAGACGGGATAGCGTGGTCAGTATAGTGTCCAGGTTACACCATGTACTACCTAGGAATCGTGGCTTGATTCCTGGCAGAGGCAGAATACTTTTCTCTTTTTCAAAGCGTCGGGATCGGCTCTGCAGTTTGTACAGCCTCCAATTCAATACATACCGAAGGGTCCTACTCCAGGGGTAAAGCGGCTGGAACGTAAGGCTGATCACTAACGTCCATCTAGCACCGAGGTTAAGAATGAGTGGATTTGTACTTCCATTCCCCCACATTACTTCATTGCGTGTACACGGACAAGTTCACACTACCTATTACAAGTGATCCTGCGGTTGGTATCAGCACATACAGTACTGCACGTCTGCTATTGACTTCATGTGTTAACATATGAATATATCTTTGTATTTTAAAGATCCACAACAAATCCGTTACTGTAGGTTTATATTCAACTTCCTTTATCTTCCGGTCGCACTATGGCCCTGGGATCGACTCAGCTTCTAACAGAAATGAGTACCAGGAATATTTCCTGGGGGCTAAATGCGACCGGTAAGTAGGCCTGACAACCTTACCGCCTTCATATGCCGACTGTCTTGAAATGTGGGAGCCTCAACCTCCTGGAAACCTCAGGTTTTTAATAAGAACTATGCTCTATGGGACTTGAGTCTCATTAAAACAGGCTAGAAACCTGAGCACACCTTCATGTCATTCACGGATTTATAGGCTTTAAGATGGACAGTCTAGGCTTTAAGATGGACAGTCTAGGCTTTAAGATGGACAGTCTAGGCTATGAGCCTACGGGCTACCGAACGGTCGGAAACGCTCGATTTATCCGTTCGCCGCTACGTTCAGTACACCTCTGAAGCAATCCTAACAGGGATTAAAGTGGCGAAAGATCCACCAAAGCCTGTACGTAGAACCTTACCCTAAAAGCGTCGTATTGCGTAATGCGAGCGGGCGGGACTGAAATCCTGAGCGATAGTGCTGGCGCCTACAAATTAGCCGCACAATACACATATCTGCCAGAGAAGTTGCCGCAGAAGCCAGGCAAGTCTCCTGCTTCAAAGACCGATGAAAAAGCAGATACGTCTCCTCCACAGTATGTATCATTATCATTATCATTATCATCATCATATATTAATAGGTACGGTTTGTCCGCGACAACGTGATAAGGGGATCTGTCACCATGGCATGGCGAATCCTCCGGCTGCGTATGAACGAACGGCCCCCGGATATCGAGGGTAGCTGCAAATACATACAATAAGCAGTTGCGGACAGCCGATAAGTGGTGGTCCTCCAGATTGGGGGCTGAGCGAGGTGCTAAAACTCGTCACCGTAGAAACTTAGAATGTTATGAAACATGTCACAAGACCTCGGACTTGGACTGATTCTTTGGCAGAGCTCAGGATAGGGTCAAGTGGTCGGCTCTTGTGAATGCGGTAATGAACCTTCGAGTGCCATTAATGCGGGAAATTTCTAATCACAGAACATCCGTAGAATTTGGAATTTGTTATTGTTTTATATATTTTATCGTTTAGGTTTAGCTTTGTGATGAGGGTACTTTTTAAGGGATGTCGGGCATCGGTACTTCGCACGGGTGTTTTATGATAAGCTTACATATGTTATAACTAGCTTGTGTTTGTCTGGGTGTAGTGGTCACCTGAGGACGGAAGGAGTTTCTTACGAAATGTATTGTTTTTAACCGTGTATTTTTAAGTGTGTTGACAATAGAAAAAGCCCTACTACGCGTTTGTGATTCGTCAGAATTAGTTAAGTTGTTTAACCCTTTAAAGACGAAGCGCATCTGTTTTATATAAGGACTCAGTGCGTACCGCGCTGTAAACACTCTCCACTTCGGTTATAAAAACCAATCTCTTAATGCTGTGTAAGACAAAAGTTGCTGTTTGTTCTGAGATCCGTACAAAACACATAAACGAAATGTGGACACCACGTAGAATTTTTTTAATGTTAAACCTGGTGGTATGTAAAGTTACCGCTAGGCTTTAAAAGGTTAAACGCAGATAAAGGGACGCACAACAAACACAAACAACATGGAGATGGCATAAGCCTAGGGTCATTTGACGGGCTGTTGTTTACGCAGTAGTAAACCTCCCAGTTCCTAGAATTTCTTGACAGCATAAGCGAATACTGCGGCAGATTTCCAAGGTCTCTGGACTATGCTGGTTTAAACAGTAACACGTTTAGCCTGTGTTCGAGAAACATTAGTTTAGAATCTCGGCCTAAAAGCATCTGTTATGATTTGCCTGAAGATTATCCTGGTTATTCCTCACTGCCTCCAGGCGACACATGCCGAGAGAGCATATTAGGCCAGGACCCCAGCCGAAAGGATTATGTCAATGACAACGTCGGGAATCGAAACCGCGACCTTCGGGTTTGTAGCGCAGTGCCTCAACCAACTGCGCCACCGAGTGCCCCATTGTTTACTGTAGCAATCTACAATATATAGTCTGATCCACTATTTTAGTGGGACATTGACATCCCGTTGTGTGTTCTATGACATGTAAGTTGAGATCTCAACACAAACGTCAGTATTGAAGAACAGACAAGGTATTTTAAACGCAAACGTTTCTTCAGTAATTTTTTGCCTGATTTCAGGTTTCCCCCGCAATGTTGATGCGATATGCGCTCTTCTGGGGTATTATGTAGCGTCGAACGGTAATCCTTTACCAACGTTTCGGGACAGCTTATCGGCCCCACATTCAAGGGTCAAGAAGTCCGACTTCTTGACCCTTGAATGTGGGGCCGATAAGCTGTCCCGAAACGTTGGTAAAGGATTACCATTTCGACGCTGCTTAACCTTTTAAAGCCTAGCGGTAACTTTACGTACCACCAGGTTTAACATTAAAAAATTCCACGTGGCGCCCACATTGCGTTTATGTGTTTTGTACGGATCTCAGAACAAACAGCAACTTTTGCCTTATAAAACATTAAGAGATTGGTTTTTATAACCGAAGTGGAGAGTGTTTACAGTGCGGTACGCTCTGAGTCCTTATATAAAACAGATACGCTTCGTCTTTAAAGGGTTAATACGCCGGAAAAGCGCATATGTAAACTTCTTGCCTCATTATGGCCGAAACATGTAGCACAAGACCAATACGTGAAAACTGTTGTGATTGGCGGTTGTTTGTCCCATACTTGTCGACTGTCTTTACGCAAAACATAAATAAAAGAAAATAAGAACTAAACATTCCAGTCCGTCCATCTGCTATCTTAATTAATGCAGTTATGCTATAACCCACAGATAGTTGCATTAAATGAACGCCTGTGGTAGGCAGGAGACCGTACGACCAATAAATTCATCTCGGTAATTGCCTGCGTTTCTACACAGCGCACGCTGAGGCGATGTGGCTTATGCTCGTTCCATTCAAAACTGCTCCAGGTTAACATGATGCAGACAAAAGAGAGGGGGGGAGGCGTGGGGGCAAGCAGTGAAGAATGCGGTTCGCCTCGAGATGAGTGGATATACGCTCCTCCTCCCCCCTCTAGTCAAAAGCCATCTTACTACAGCCCTCGGTCACCATTCCGAACCCTCATTCATACACGACTCTTACCCTCTCCAGTGTTGCCAATAGCAGTCACTTGGTTAGTGGATGAGTGGCATAACACTAAAAGCGATATTTACTGTATTATTACGGCTACTTCCCGCACGAGTATGTGTGTGTGTGTGTGTGTGTGTGTGTGTGTGTGTGTGTGTGTGTGTATGCACATTTGTAGTTATTTTACAACGCTGTCAGTAACGCGAAACATTTAGTGCGGAATGACTGGACAATTAGTGAATAGTAAATGGAAAATTTGTGAAACGAAGTGAGAGTGGCCTGTTTTAATGCATTTGCCTGTAGGAACTCTGGAAATCACTAGAAACGTAAATCAGGAAGTTAGTATGACGGCTGAAATTCGAACCTGGCAGCTACAAATAAAGTCAGCACCGCCATTTACAATTACAGCATTATTACGCTAATACTGACAACCTGAAAGCTGTAATCATGTAAAGCACGGGGATTAGATGCAGCACCTGCTTAACGCAAAAAACGCCTGCACGTCCTCACATTCCAGTCCCATCTTAAGTACTTTCACAATAAACAGCCATTATTTCCCTAAACAGCAGCAATCGTTTGGTCTGTGTAAGGGAAACAGCGTACTTTCTGAGGATATCAATTCATAAACATTATCTGGGTAAACATCTGTCTTCAAAGATTTAAACCAAAACGAATACCAAAAAGTGGGCCGGGATAGCGCAGTCGGTATAGCAACTCGCTACGGACTGGACGGTCCGGGGATCGAATCCCGGTAGGGGCGAGATTTTCCGCAGCCGTCCAGACCGGCCCTGGGGCCCACCCAGCCTCCTGTACAATGGGTACCGGGTCTCTTTCCCGGTGGTAAAGCGGCCGGGGCGTGAGGCTAGCCTTCCCATCCCCTCCTCGTGCCGAGGCTCACGAACGGGTAGAGCTGTACCAACAAATTCCAGGTAGTGTGTTCTGAGACCACTACTGGGTTTCACTAGGTTAGACCAGCGGACAAATTTCTGACATTGGCGAAGACCTGGCGTTACAAATAGGCTACAGCCTGCGAGATTTGAGGTTCTCATAGCGTTTTTTTTTAGTGGTGAAGGGCCCCGCAGCAGATGCTACGGACGCACCGCAAACTTGAGGCTTATTGTGCAGCCCTATGAAGAAGGTGAGGATGATGATTATTTTTTGTCCTTTTCCTAGTAATGGAGCACCGGTGGAATGAAATTGACAGGGGAAAACCGAAGTGCTCGGGGAAAAACCTGTCCCCGTGCCACTTTGTCCACCACAAATCCAACATGGACTGACCCGGGATCGAACCCGGGCCTCCGCGGTGGGAGGCCGGCGGCTAACCGCCTGAGCCATGGCACGGCCTTTTCTCACAGCGTTGCTTCTGAGGATTCAGATCTTCTGGACATGAGGCTTTGTCTTTAGGTCGGTGGTTAGAAATGTAGTGCCTCCATATTCGACAGTCAAGATGATCCCAGAAGATGAAGGCAATACGTTCATCCGAAACGCTGGCAGCCACTCTCCCAAAAATACAGCGTCATTCATATCCCAGGAACCTGAATCCTCAGCCTATAGCCTACTGGAAGATACACAAGGACAAGAGCAAAACTGGGCAAACCATCTGGAGAAACGTGAACAGACCGCATTCTACGGATGGCATCATTCCGTTATAGACCCAGTGGACGACAGGACTTTGGACGACCAAAACCACGATGGAAATGCTAATATAATGTTGTAATTTACATAAATATGCGTTAAGGCTGAAGAGTGAATGAACCTGACGACATCAAGACAACATGCTAAATTTCCACTATAAATACAGTTGAACCGGTTATAATGATATCGGTTTATACAACACATCGCTTATGTCGTCAGATATTCTGCGGTACCAATTAATTCCTCACTGTTAATCATAACATTATACCCCTTGGTTATAACGACACTCCTTTATAACGACACAAAATATTCAGTCCCTTTCATGACGTTATAATCGGGTTCAAATCTATACAGTAACGTTACAAGGTTTGAGTGTTTCATGGCACTGGCGATTCATAGTGCGATATTCTGGGTAGGAGGCCACCCCAAAGATGGAGGTCGTATGTTGCTCTGAAAAGCGGACTGTAAGGAGTCCATGCACAAGACAATACACAGAAAGAAAAGTTTTAAGGAAAAGATGGATTCTATGGTGGATTCTAACATTGCTCTTAACCTGATGTTTGTGTGTATTACACCATCACCACCACCACCATCACCACCACCACCACCATCACCATCACCACCACCATCACCATCACCACCACCACCACCACCACCACCACCACCACCACCACCACCACCACCACCACCACCACCACCACCACCACCACCATCATCATCATCATCATGGTTCTAGTATACTGCAATTTTTGTAACATGAATCCCACTGTTCTGTTTCTGCAATTGGTTGTTGGTTCAATACATTAATAATAAATTATATCATCATTATCATCAGCAGTGTTATAATTATGCCACTATCTTAATTTTACAAATTTTAAATACCTTCTGTCCATATACCTATTATCAAAACTTGTAAATAATTCTGGCAGATATGTACAAGCAGCGTAATTGTTAATGATAAAGAATGTGTATATTTTAGTACAAAACATGAAGGAGAGAGATTACTGGGAAGATATTTGGTTAGGTGGGGCGATATTAAAATGGATACTGAGGAGATAGGCAAACAGAGTGTGAACTAGATTGAGGTGACTTAAGGATACTTCGGGTGGGCCTTTATCAGCACGATATTGAACATTCCGGTTGTGTGAGAGGTAGGATAAATTACACCGGCTGAGCAACTGTTAGCTTCTCAACAAGCACTGACACTATAACACGCTGTGAAGATAAACTAAACTTCCGCCATTACATGCATGTAATCAGCGCCATGCTCTGGCCGCCTTACCACCAGCGAAAGGGCCCCCTCTTCCCAATAGGCAGGGGGCTGTTATGGGCTGCACACCACCAGATCTCGAAATCCATTTCTCTAGTCGCCCCGTTATAGCACAATCACTATACTGACTGAGCTACCCGATTCATGCTCCATGTAATTATTGTTGATATTTTAACGTTTAAAAGGTAAAACCATGTTGTACGTGAATAAAACTAATAAATTTTGTTTCAGCCTTTACTGTGTTACGTAAGCCACTGCTGCACTGAGGCCCCGTCCACACGCCCTGCAAGAACGCACATACGAGAATATAAACAAACTCATGCAAGCAAAATTTATGAATGGACCGGTCCACGCATCGAAGCGATTGGCACAGTGGAGCCACGGGGCAGCAAACACTGGCATCACTTGACGCAGAGCCGAAAGGAAAGTGCGAGTTTGGATATGGCAACTTGTGAGAGTAACTTCTGGACCGCTGTGGTGCCTGCAGGGCATGGCGTCTTTGGGAATGGGTGTCTTTTGGAGGAGCTGTCATTAGGGCACGCATATCCAGGCGATGGAAAGAAAGAAAGAAAGAAAGAAAGAAAGAAAGAAAGAAAGAAAGAAAGAAAGAAAGAAAGAAAAAGAAAGAAAAAGAAAGAAAAAGAAAGAAAGAAAGAAAGAAAAAGAAAGAAAGAAAAAGAAAGAAAGAAAGAAAGAAAGAAAGAAAGAAAGAAAGAAAAAGAAAGAAAGAAAGAAAAAGAAAGAAAGAAAAGAAAGAAAGGAAGAAAGAAAGAAAAGAAAGAAAGAGAAAGGAAAACTAGGAACAGGTAAATGAGAGGAAGGCAGGATGAAGAAACCAAAAAAAAAGAGTAAAATTAATAAACAGCACTGGAATACAAGATAGATATACTACTAAAAGGGGCAAATGAGAGGGAAGTAGGAAAAAAGGGAACAGAATGAAATGAAAAGAGGACAAAGATGAGCGATGTAGAAAATAAGTGATAAAGAAAATAAAAATTGAAGAAAAACGGAGAAACGAAAAGTTTGAAAAGAGAAAAACGCGATCGATAAGGAAATTAAAATGGAAATGGAGCCAGAGAAAGCGAAACGTAAGAAACGACAATGAAATCAAGTACGCCGACTGAGCTGCATGGCTTGTGTCACCGAGCAGGCTTGTGTATATGGCTGCAGAGTAACGATGGGTCGTTGCCCTATGTCGAATGAAATCTGGCTGATTACCTTCTCAACACCGTTATCGGAAATTACAAGAAGTACCCACTAGCTAGGTCGATAAATTTATATGTTTCTTCAGAAGCTAACAAATCTTCAGGTCATCGAACGCGGAATTTCACATCCGTATTTACAGCCGTCAGCCACTTGCCGCTCTCCTGAACAAAATTAGTCCAATCCATTACTTCCCGTCCTGTTTCTTTAAGATCCATTTTAACGTCTTCCCATCTACAGCTAAGTCTTCCAAGTGGTTTCTTTCTTTCAGGCATCCCCACGAAAACTTATACGCATTTCTTTTGACCAATATATGCCAAATTGCCCGTCCATTTCATCCTCCTTGGTTTGATGACTCGAATACTGTTTCATGTGATCTGATGACTCGAATACTGTTTCATGAGATTTGATTACTCGAATACTGTTTCATGTGATCTGACGACTCGAATACTGTTTCGTGTCATCTGATGACTCGAATACTGTTTCATGTGATCTGATGACTCGAATACTGTTTCATGTAATCTGATGACTCGAATACTGTTTCATGTGATCTGATGACTCGAATACTGTTTAATGAGAATCACAAACCATGAAGCTCTTCATTATGCAATTTTCCCTCATCTCTGCACTGAAAACATACTTAGCTTTCTTTGCATTTACTTCTAGACCAACCTCCTTACTAGCCACTAACAAAGCTTCTGTTTTTAATACAAGTAATAAATATGTTTTTGTCCAGTGAATTAAAGTTGGGGAGTGTAGAGAAGGAGCTGATGTGTGCAATTCAGTTGAAGTCCATCCTGGTTTGCTTGGACTTTCTTCATAGCATATTCTAAAACAAAGTTAAAAAGCAATGCTGATAACGCACGTCCTTCTTTCAGACCACTCTGAATAAGAAATGTGTTAGAAAAACGTTTGCCTATCTGGATTTTAGTATACTTCTTTATTAACCCAATTCAGGTCATGGGAATGCTAAACTCATTGATAATATTCTAAAAACCCCACTCCCAAAAGAATCACAGCTTTCTTCAAATATATGAATAGCTGATGTACTAATACATTTTATTCCAGTTTTTCTCAAATATTTGACGAGTGTGCATGTGGTCACCACCTTGAATCCGCACTGATGATGCTCAATAATTTCATCTATATATGGAGTTAAATTTGACACAAGAATGCTGGATAAAATTTTGCATGTACTTGATGAGAGTAGGGTATGTATGCCTCAGTAATTACTGCAATCCGTTTTAGATCCCTTCGACCACTGAGGTTATTCATCCAAATTCCGAAGACAGTTGATAAGTTTATGTGACCCAGAACGTAATGTTCTAAGCCTTGCTCGAGTCAGTTCTGCTGTAATCTGAGCAGTACCTGGCGATTCATACCTTTTCAGCTTTCCAATAGCCATCTAAGGTTAAGAGGCACTGGGCTCAGACACTCGTAGCTCTGCTGTATGTATTTCAGTCTGCCTAACATCATTAGCCCCAAGTACGTTCAATAACTGACAGAAGTAATTCTTTCACCTATTTAAAATACTCTGAGAATCTGCAAGCAGATTACCCTTCTCATCATTTGCTTGGTTAGCTGTAGGCTGGTAACCCATTTAAATTCATGCACTCCTCTACACAAGCCTCTGATGTTCTTGTTCTTACTGTTTGTTTCAAGCTCACGAATTTTACCATTCAGATATTACCTGTTTTGTTTCGTGAAACGTCCGCTAACTTCACGTCTTTTATTGTTCAGCTTATCTTCTTTATTTTTGGCTTGGATTCTTTAACCTTTGCAAATTAGCCTGTTTCTTTAACCTACAAATTCTGAATATTCTACATCAAACCACGATTTACGCCGCTTGAAGAGTTTGGTATTCTATCTTCCCAAGCCCTAACAATGTCGCCACTAATTCAGTAACTCTAACTTACAGGGACGCTTACATTCCAACTTCCAAATCCAATGCCAATTTTCCATTGCTTAGGTCGTTCCGAGGCCCACTGTAACATTTCCTAATACCCGTGATTTCAGGCTACCGCGGCGATAATGATGAGATCTGCGCTCTTCTGGGGTATTACGCAGCGTCGAATGGTAATCCTTTACCGACGTTTCAGGACAACGTATCGGTCCCATCTTCAAGGGCCAAGAAGTCCAATGAAGCAGAAAGCAGAAAGGTTCACTGGACTTCTTGACCCTTGAAGATGGGACCGATATGTCGTCCCGAAACGTCGGTAAAGGATTACCATTCGACGATGCGTAATATTCCAGAAGAACGTAGATCTCATTTCGTAATACGCTGCCCTTCCTCCCAAGCTGGAGGACAACCATTTTTTTTTTTCAATCTGCAACACAAAAGTTGTCCAGACAGTACAGTCATCCGACAAACGATTAGATTTACTCATACGCTAATGTTATGCACTGCACCTCTCACATAATAACACGATTTTAAATCAATCAAAGGAGTGATTTTTATAAGGAATGATAATGGCAATAATCGCGGCTGGTAAAGCAGCAGTGACGATGAGTCATCAAGCATCTGATTAAAAGGTAACGGTAACACAGTGTTGACACGTCGTATGGCAGATCATGATTTCCATTAAAATACATCGTCCCGTGCAATAAAACTAACCGTACACCCACCTGCCTAGCAAGAGCAGACAATTGTGCCCCAGAACACACTCAAGCCAGCCGAGAGAGGTCTGCCCCTGAGCGGCCCTGCCCTGCGCCGTAATGTGCCCTCTGTCACATGTAAAACGGTAGGCACAGAAACGTGTCCTGTCCCGCGCTGCGTCGCTTACGCTACCCGCGTTCGTTTGCGCGCCTAGACAAAACCACGATATGCAGCTGGTACAAGAGGCCTGCACGAGGGTTCAGTAAGTATATTCCTGTTTGTCTCCGCGAGCGCGAAGGACTGATGTGGCCTGTTGAGATACCTCAAAGCTTATCTGTGGAAAGCCACAGAAAGAAAGAAAGAAAGAAAGAAAGAAAGAAAGAAAGAAAGAAAGAAAGAAAGGAAGAAAGAAAGAAAGAAAGAAAGAAAAAGAAAGAAAGAAAGAAAGAAAGAAAAAGAAAGAAAGCAAGAAAGAAAGAAAAAGAAAGAAAGGAAGGAAGAAAGAAAGGAGGAGCTGAGAAACGTGACAAGTGTAATATTTGACAAACGTAACGTCAGTTAGGATATCAGTTGCAACGCAAAGCATTGCCTGTCCCAAAACCCGCTGTGACCATCCCAGAATATTTACCTACTTTCCTGCACCTGGAGATCACACTGAAACGACTCAAACAGTGACCTGATATCAGCATGATATGTCATAAGGAGCTTAAGAATTCAACGTTACGGCGCCCCCTCTGTTATACGTAACAATAAAAGGCTCCACCACTTCAGAAGTCAGGAAACGCAGTGGGCTTATAACTGATCTTATAAACCGCAGCTGGTACTGTATGTTCTACCTGTTTGAACTCTAAATTTTGCAAGTTTCGAAGTTCTTATGGCAAAGAGGAGGTTCTGACCGGTAAGCAACTACGTTTTACCAGACCTATGTGACCCAACATTCCTGAAGGCTTGAATATGCATTTGGAATTTTGCCCATACACTATATTTACCTATTTGTATGATTCCCTAGAATAAACTACGTTGTGTCCCTAGAAAACTGTCACCGTTTGGTGTTTGTGATGGAGACGCATCTATTCTGAGAGGTGGGAACTACGGTTTGAATATTATGCATATGAAAATCATACGTCAGCCTATTAAACAGCACAGTAAACTCGTTTGCTAATGTATGCGGAACTGTTCCCAACAATGTCACAGCGATGACTCTTCTGACCCGTCCCATATTACTCTGACTCAGACTCCATATGGAATTCTGCTCGGCCTACAAAGGCGGATTTGTACCGTAAATGTTCCAATCACGCATATTTCACCTCAATTAAACAGCAAGATAAGCAATGTTCGAATTCCTATCACTAGGATGTGGCAATAGAACGTGGCGATTTTCAGATAGCTGCTTTGATAAATCGGGTTTAATACGAGAAATAAATATTACATAGGATCGGTAGTAAAATTTCATTTAATATTCACCATGGAGTGCCGAAACACGTAGGAGGAAGTAAGCAATAAGTGGAAATTAGTGCAAAAGTGGATTTAGTTGGCTTTTCTACACTAGTGAATAGCTACAGGACAATGCACGGTATGTACGTACAACATTTAAATTCATTTAATATATTCACTTTATTTTTAAAAAATTACGTTTCCTAAGTGCTCTAGCTGGCATGCAGTACATTCCTCTAACTGTGACTGGAAATTAACCGTAACTTCGCAGCAGACGTTTATCAGTGGCTCTAATTTCGACCCTGACGCGCCCTTTCGTCCCGTAACGTGACGATGTTCAGAATTCAACTGCAGCTAACGCACTGGAACGTCAGGGGCAAGTTGTGTGCCTTTGTGCGATTATGGTTAGTTTCCGATCACGATTGCAGGAATGTACGGCATGCCACGGAGACCGATTAAGATATGTAATTTTTAAGTAAAAGGCAAACATTAAATGCCACCTTACTACTAACATTCCGTTATTTTTTAATTTCTTATATTCAGCCCAATCCATCAAAATAGCGAACTGAAAATCGTTACATTCTGTTGCCGCACCCTAATAGAGACACACACACACACAGACACACACACACACACACACACACACACACACAGAGTCGAACTCGGTTATAACGTCATTAAGGGGACTAAATATTTTGTCGTTATAAACGAGCGTTGCTATAACCGAGGAGTATAATGTTACGGTTCACAGTGAGGAATTAATTGGCACCACAGAACATATATTATAGGCGAGGTGTCGCATAAACCGATGTCATTATACGCGGGTTCGAATCTGTGTGTGTGTGTGTGTGTGTGTGTGTGTGTGTGTGTGTGTGTGTGTATAGAGACAGAGAGATAGAGGAGACAGAGGGGCGTGCACACACACACACACACACACACACACATACATACATACACACACACATACATACATACACACACACATACATACATACATACATACATACATACATACATAAACACGTTTACTTTTCCGATTAACATTGATAATCAACAGCAGTTAGCCATAAGCCTGCCAGCACAAAGCAGCAGCAGCCGACTATTTTGGCCACAGTGTAAAGACCATAAGCACAACTGCAGTCACTGTACGTGGGTGTGAAGCTTCATCTCGCAGGTTAAAGGACGCACATAAAAGTATGGTGCTTGTAAACAGGGTGCCGAGCTGAACGTTCGTGTTTGGATCTAAGAGGGTTGAAGTGGTAGATGGAGTGAGAAAATTGCATATTTAGAATTTTCACAATTTGTACTCTTCACCAAAGTACGATGAAATCAAGGGGGATGAGATGGGCGAAGCATATAGCACTCATGGCAGAGATGATAAATTCATAAACTGTCTTGGTCGGAAAGTCTTAGGGAAGGTGCAAGAAAAACAGAAAAATCGAAGTTTTGGACGTGATTTATATGTATCAGAAGAGGTAACAGTGGTGGGCTTTTGTGAACATGGTGATGAACTTCCGGATTCCATAAAATGCGAAGAATCTTTTTACACTACATCCATTGAATAAAATGTAGATCTGCATTCTTCTGGGATGTTACGCAGCGTCGTGTTGCAATTGTTTACTGACATTTTGGTACTAAGGTATCGGCTCCATCTTCAAGGGTCAATGGACTTCTTGACCCTTCAAGATGGGACCAATACGTTGTCCCGAAACGTCGGTACAGAACTACCACTCAAGGCTGTGTAACACCCCAGAAGAGCGCACATCTCATCAACATCGCGGTGGAAGCCTGAAATCACGAGTAAACTGTAATTAGTTATCCTCACATATGTATTCAGTTGCAGAAGTTGTGAGAAAGCCACACAGAGAAATAAACACTGTGGATAGTGGCAGAAAGAACGTATGAAAAAAAAAGACAGAATGAGGGAGAGGAACGAAAAGATGGCGTTCTCTATTCGAACCGCTTTACAAAACACTTACGACTTTAAAGCAAGGGAACTCAGCTGGCGTATGAATCACCACGAGAGCACTCCAGCCTTTTTCATCGCGAAGCGTGTAATGAATGCACTCAGCGGCTAGCCAGCGGCGTCCGTCAAGATTTGGAGACGTGTCAACGTACAAGAGAAATCGGTTGACAAGAAGCAACATGACTCAGAATGACATCAGCTTTCTTATGTACTTCTCACTGAAAATTAACAAATAAACACACAATTGCTTTCACATTTGAGCTTAAATACACGCGGTAGAGTCCTCCCTGAGAAGCTAATAGTCGCTCACCTGACTAAAGAATTTTGGAATTCTGTGGAACAAACTTCACTGCGGTATGCGTGGTTTCATGCTTCCGCTGCAGTGCAGATGAGATCTGCGTTCTTCTGGGATGTTACGCAGCGTAGATTGGTAGTGTTACCGACGTTTCGGGACAACCTACCGGTCCCATCTTCAAGGGTCAAGCAATATAACAATATACTTTAATATGAGACAGGTTGTCCCGAAACGTCCGTAACAAACTACCAATCTACAAACCGACGTTGTGTAAAATCCCAGAAGAGCGCACATTTCATTCACTGCAGTATTCATCACAGGAGTCTGCAACTGCAGTCCATGCTGGACCAGTTGAATTCAGTCCCATTTTAATATTCCCAGGTGTCTTCCCACTATTACTCTTCCGTCGCATTTTCTTTAATTTCATCCTAAAAATATTTGTACAAATCATGAGGATCCTTTTTGTGCAATTTTCTCCAGCCTCCTGTTACTTCCAACCTACGTCCTAGCATTCTTCTCCAAAAGTCTCAGTCCACGGTCTTCCGTTATTGATGACAGATTGGCTCTTGCATTTCAGTATCAAGGTACAGTTCGGATATTATGACAGAAGGGGAAAAGAACGATTACGAACTAAATTTAATAGTTTTTCCTCTTTCGTGGAAAGTATTTTTAAATTGTACTTCCTTCACTAAATGTTTGATATCCGAAAGGATTTCTTGGCCACTGACGTCGGGTTGAATTCTGGAGACGAGATAATACACACAGGTACTGCTTGTCTCCTCTTGTTCCTTATATATCTACACATTTATTCAGACCCTTATCAAACGTTTACACTTCACAAACAGTCGATAACCTCTTCTGTTCCGGCTTCTGGTATTTTTCCATTCACTTGACGTGTTTCTACATGAAATCGGTGTAATGAAAATTCAATTTTAAGTCTCATTTTTACATACCTTTCCTAATATATATCTTTCCTACCTTTATCTCCTGCACTTCTTTCTTTCGTATTCTTTTTCCATGCCTTTTATTCCACCATCCTACTACAATTTCTGTTCCTTTTCCCCCGCCCTCTCATTAAGTTACAACACATAGGCAAAATATCGCTCAAAACACGTCGCTAGAGGGCGAAAAACACAGCAAAAATAAAGGCCACGCTATGTATGACGTCATTTAAGTGTTTTCCCTCGAGGTCCGCATGTGTGAAGACACGCAAACATACAGACACACATACAGGAAGTAGCGTTCATAATTGTAATAATGTCTCAAATCGAATTATCGAACAATGCCTCGAAGCAATTTGATGGCCAATGCCATCTGCTAGGGACTTGCTGCAACTACGTCCTATGCGAGTGTAAACACAGAGGCACTAAAGCACACAGGATTTTGCGTATAATGTATTTGCGAGACGCCTATATGTATAATACACATACGCGTGCGTAGCACATTTCATTAGGATGTGCACCAAGGGAATATTTTTAGTTTTTTTAAAAGGCGAATATTTATTGAACACTCAATCATATACTATATTACTTTCATTCACGAAACAAACTAGAGAAACTACAACTTAAATAAACTCTTTTTTAATTAACAATGAAACTCTAGTTACAAAATAGAAATTTAAAAAATAAGTAAAAAAATTACAAATGTTTTCCTTAGACCTAGTCAGATATCAGGGTGTGCTTGGGCACACGCGGCACACACCGTACGCTCGCCTATAATAACGTACGTATATAAATTTTAGTTACTTGATTAGTCACTATTCTCCAGCACGCAGTGCAGATTTGAAACAGTAAAAGTGCCACTTAAATTCCTGTGACAGTACCCATCGGAAGTCCACACTACAAAATAAATCGCACCCTTTAATGGAATATCCAGGGCGTGAATTACAGCTGCTGTTAACCCATGTCATGGCTTTGGTGTACGTACAGAGTGATTCAATAAAAATGAGAAACATTGTATTTTACATTTCACTGAACTTAAGACACAAAAGAGTGTTCAAATATATTTGAGTGTCGTCACTCGTCTAAACACACAAGTCAGTCCCCTTTATCGCGTTTCTATAATACACTGATATAAGCGTATTAAACATTGCTTACATTTGGCTGAGGTTTTGAAATAGATGACTCTGTGTTACTGAGAGGATTGTCCAGGAGGCGCACATAAAAACAGGCAAAAGTGTCGGAAGATCGAAACTAAGGGCATGCGAAAGCTGACGTGGCTAACCATTCACAGAAGAATTATTATTTTATGTCACCAACCCTAACATTCAAAACCTTCGCATATTGTCCAAAGATTGTATTTATGTTTTGTATAACTGTCATAATAAGAGGGATTTTCCCCAAAGAACATCAATCTATTGGTCTTTGTAATGGAGGAAAGGGTGTGTTTTCTATGGACTAGAAATTTCATTTTTAAGTATTTAGATGATATATTAAGTATAACGTAGAAGTCTGGGGAACTTAGAAAGAAGTGACGATAAAGTGCCACAAGCAGCAGCGCAGGTGTCGACATGACTGGTTATTTTACAAAAATAATTTTGTCGTTTCCTCCATCGAAAATTATGGTCGAATATTTTAACATCCTGGTTTTGTTTTCAGAAGGTCTGAAGTCAGATATTTGTCCGAAAGTTGTCTTGTCTGTGGTATTCCGTCGTCTTACTCAGCCTCTCGAGACAAATCATGCAACAATATCTCAAATTAGACCATGACTGCATTCTTCTACATGTTTGACAATTAGCTATTCACTAAACGTCCTAACATACTGCGCTGCACAGGCTGACTTAATGACAGCATAATTAAGTCAACAATTAATTAATAGCTTCTTGTTACTACCGGTATTTTTTCCTAATTGTGCCATAAGACATGTTCCTGGAGAGTGACGTCATACAAATACTCTTGGAGAACAAGTTGTTGTTTCCATACTAGGAGAGAAAATTGGTGTTTCCTTGGTATTCGTCAATCACGCCATCAAAACGTCTCGTCCAACATGTGTAGATAATGGAATGGATGTCAAGCGAGTAAATATTTAAAAAATGTGCCTAGGATAAAACTGTTTAAAAACGTCATGTGACTTAACCCCCTTCCTTCTTTCGTTTACACTGGCACGACAAAATGGCAGCATTAAGTACATAAAAAAAGACAACAGCATTGAACACCTTTGGAAGTACTCGCACAGAATATAGGCTACATTGCCACTCTAGATTTCAGGTGGTCTGTCTTTCGACCAGACATGAAACTTGAAGTCCAGTGTCTGGATCAAACCACAGGTGTGCTGAAGAGAAAGTACAAGCACAGAGAGCGAGAGAGACAGACAGAGCGATGTATAATGAACGACTTGGCAAGTCTTGACGCTTGTCCTCAGGCTGGATCTCTACTCAAGGCCTCCCGAGACTTTGAGTTGAAACTGCGCCAAAATGGCCAAGCAACTGCGTAAATAACGTGATGCAGCGGATAGGTTCCTTTTTAGCTGCAGCCTGAGTCAGTCGATTAATCACAAACCCATCGAATGTTAACTTGTTTTACGTGAGATTCGTGTTCTGGAACTCTGGGGCCACGCTGTCTGACGTCATGGCTTTAACGAATGTCCACACATACTGAAACCTGTTCCGAGTTGCGGATTCCGATCAGGAACTAATGCTATTATAAAGCAGCAAGTTCTTAAATAACCTGGATAGTGGCGTCTTTGAATGTGCGTAGACATATCCAAGAAAGTCTCTGTTATTGGCACTGCTTGACCTGAAAGCAACGCATCGGAGTGACGTTCGAGTTGACACGGAAGAAAAAAACGCTCCAGCTGGTGCACCTGCACTAAATTAAACCTCATGAAAAGATTTTTTTTAATCGTTGTGCTTGTTACAATTTTTCAATATCACCACTGGTTATTGGCTTCGTTTAGAAGATACAGCTGAGTTAGTAACACCCTTCGATATACAAATATGAGTTAGTGTAAAGCTGTTGGCAAATAGATAGGTAGAGGCACTCTTCAGGGTGAACAGTTGATTTAACAGTAGGCTAAAATGAGGAGACAAGTTAGCGACGCTAATGCGAGGACACGAATTAGCGACAAAATAGGTAAAAGAGCCGCGATTTTTAACGATTTGAAGAGAGATTTTTTTTAGCATGGCGCAACAGCCCCCAGTGGGCCAGGGTATTCCTCATTATCGAGTATTCACGATCACATTCAGATACACCACACTCGGTAGGACTCCTCTGGACGAGTGATCAGCCCGACGCAGAGACCTCTACCTGACAACACACAACACTCACAAAATACAGACCTCCATGCACTCGGCGGGATTCGAACTCGCAGTCCCATCACGCGGGCGGCCGCAGACCTATGCCTTTGACTGCGCGGCCACTGGGATCGACTTTGAAGACTGATATCCATTTGCTTACAATTAAAATGTTCAGTTTCCAATACGTCATGACATCAGGATGCATCGTGGCTATATGAAATGCGCTGCCATTCGAGTGGTCATCAACTACATGAGCATCGTACATAAAACGTTAGAACATGATAAAACCGCATGTGAAATTTGTACAAAGGAAGCATTAAAATACAAAGGAAAGATCGCTAGTACAAACTATATACTAGGCTAAATGACGCTGAAGATGACGCTGTAGCATCACAACGCGTTTGTCGTTTAAAAAGATATAACACGTGCAGGGTTTTGGTATATACAGAATATATTGTATGTACATGAAATTAGCTGTTAACTCGAGTGACTGTCAATTAGATGTACATAAGGAGAATGTGCAACGCGATTGTAATACGAAAGGCCACCAACTAGATGTCAGGACAACACTTCAAAATTTTGTCATTATGTATGTATGTATGTATGTATGTGTATATACATATATATATAGGTCCTTAAACTTTTGAAGCTCTGTGGTAGGTAAGTAGACACCACATACTTGAACATAAGATGGAACATTCAGTATTCTACGTTTGCCGTGCAGTTGCACCATTCAGTGACACGTCACATGCTGCTTCTGTCTGTAAAAGAGTTCTCCTTGATGATGGCTGAAAAGTTTCAGCCCAAACATGTAAGGGATGGGACAGAGTCGTGTGCAGTAGTTGGTAATTATTAAATCTGTATATATATTTCTTTGCTGTGGCGCAACAGCCCAAATCGGCCTTGGCCGCCTCCTTTTGGAGGTTTCTAGATCACACTCAGACACACCACTCTCGGTAGGACTCCTCTGGACGAGTGATCAGTCCGTCGCCGAGACTTCCACCTGACAACACGCAAACACTCAGAAGAGACAAACATGCATGGCGCCGGTGGGATTCGAACTCACGATCCCAGGAAGCACCCGGCCGAAGGCCCACGCTTTAGACCGCGCGGCTATTGGGATCGGCATGTGTATATATAAGATCCTGCATTCTGCCCACAGTGTGTCTTGACGTATTTCATACGATTCTCGCAACGCGGACAGTAATCATTCTCCCGAACAGCATTTGGTGACAGCAATGGAGATGCAGCGTCTTTTCGGTTTGATACGAAATACATTTTGAAATATTATTTAAATACCCTTCAGGTTTGTGGAGGGCCGTGTCATGGCTCAGGTGCTAAGTCACCGTCCTTTTGCCATGGAAGATAGGGTTCGATCCCGGAACAGTTCATGTGAGATTTGTGGCGGACAAAATGACATTGGGACAGGTTTTTCTCCGTGTACTTTAGTTGTCTCCTCTCAGTATCATTCCAGCAATGTTCCACAATCATTTCCATCTACAGAAGGACAAATGGGCGAAGCCTCGAAATCCCGCAGAAAGCAGTGCCCTTTCGGAAATCGAAGAGCATTGGCTATAAAAGTATTTCCGTTTTCTTTACGCTTCGAAGATTATATAAAATCCGTCCCACATATTCATGTTGACCTTTTCGAAAAAGCTAGAGAAAGATTAGAGAAGACGTGGGTGGTGCGATGAGAGACACTATTTGGGCGGGAAGGAGAAAAATTTACGGCTTTGATGGTTCTCAGGCAATTCCCCGCTCGTCCTGCGGTAAACATAGGTTGGATACGAGATAGAGCGTTGGGAAGTGAAGGTCAGTTGACGAAAAGTGAGAAGCTTGGGTATGCCGCTGGGTAGACAAGTTAAATATTCGAGCTAAATTTTGTATTTGGAGGGCTGCAGAAAGACGAAATTTCGAAAAGGTTGGGAGGGTTCCACTTGGATGGAAATTTTGAAGTTAACTTTGGGATGACTGCATTAGAAGCAAGCAGTGCAAAGCAAAATTTGAGTACCAGCACAGTGTTGATTCTAGGACCGAGTAAAAACACCGAAAACCTTAATCGAGTTAACGCGTTTTTTTCCGTGGATTTCCTCTGTCACGTTCAGGTAAATTATGTACGAAACTTACGTTCATACTTCACAGAGAACACATCTCATCTCAGTTAGAAAGACAAACCTGCTAATGCTGATTGGGAATATGGTCAGTATTTATTGTAAGAAGCACGCAAAACACAAAAACACAACGTGGCAAATGAAGTAAAAATCTGGGGCCCCCCCCCCCCCACGCGGGGTCGGAGGTAGTTCGGAGGCCGGCGACGTTAGTCAAGACGACATACGTCGAGAGAGATTTTTCCATAAACGCCATGTTAAAACAAGGAAGGTGGTTCCAGATAATCTATTTGAATTAAAAAAAAGAAGACATATTCGTACTTATCAAAAATTTACAAAAAATGTGATATGACCAAAAAATGACAACTTAAGCAGCACACACTTCCGCTTGAACTGTAGACGGGTCACCTGGGTCATCATCTCCAATGTCCCTCACTACACGTGGCGAGGCAACAGTCTCTGAAGATGACTTGAAGAAATCAAGCACTGAAGTCTGGCGAGATAATGACCTCAGCTTCTCTCTCAGAACCTCCGCAAAGCAAGCAAAGGTCCTCGCAATTATTATTTAGTCGCTGTTGGCTGCTCGTTCCAATCGGCGTCCTCAGACATCCTCACGCCAGCTCCAATGAATCAAAGCAAAACCGTCAGTCCTCTCCGTAGGTTCAGGTTCCTCGGGTTCTTCAGCTTCTTCAAGGATGTTTTGCTTCCGAATTTCAGCAAGATGATACAACGAGAGCTCCTGATAATGGGAATGCAGCAACTCGAAGACATCTTCAGCACCGCGTGTACGAATTTGCCCGCTTGGCTTTACATATTGGGTCTGGGGACAAGCGACGTAAGTGGGAAACGACGTAAATCGAGACGACGTAAACCGGGGGTGACTCTTAGTGTTACAGCAATTGGTACCTACATATACGTGTATTTACCAGAGGGTTTAAGGTATCGAGGGTATGTAAATGGACGGTATCGATTCCTGTTATACACGAATTGTTAAACGTTCGTCTAAAATCATCGACTGAACACTTTCCAATCCACAAGCGTAACTTGGGGGGGGGGGGGGGGGGCAAGGGGCGCCATGCCCCCCCTCCAGTAGTTTTTCAACCTAGGAATAGTTTATTTAGTTACTGAATTGAGTAATGGCAAATACAAAATAGACACAACCAAGAAAATGAAAAAACGCGTTTTATGGGACCAATTGTCCCCTCTTTCAAATTTGACTCCTTTGTAAAATAAAGTTCTTAATACCCATGGTCAGTCAGTCCCCCCACCCCAATGTTATTAGGCAAGTTACGCCTATGTTCCAGTCTATTACCATCTTCACGGATGCAGCACCGTCTAGTTTTGCTGATGGGTACTCTGAGGAATGAGGCAGCGTCTTCCTCCGAGACCTTGGAACCTACCCACAAAACTACGTAACATTCCAGAAGACAGTATTCATAAGTGACCTCCGTGCTGACATGTCCGAAAAATGTTCTGAAAAAAGGAATTATAATTAACGTCCCATAAAATTTCAGTAACATCTCCTATGTCTAATATTGACAACTTACGTCATTTGAGTTATTTTTTGATACGGAGTCGACAAGGTTTAACTACTAATCCTTTTTTCATTAACTTATTAATGACCTTCAACTACAGTGGTACAGTCGTACCACCCACTTATATTTAAAACACAAGACTTTGATCACAGTGTACATTTAAGTGTTTCGTGTGGTTCTAAGAAGGAACAGAGATTTTTCTCCACACCGCACTAAATACTGGGTTGTAATTAGGCCACAATGTGACTTTTGTGGTGTAAAAGCTGCATTCGTAAATGTTATTCGGATAAGTTTTTAAGATTCAAAGGGTTAATAAATGAATAAAAAATTTAGACTTGCATTCATATGAATATTACGAGATTTGAGGTTCTCAGAATGGTGTTGGTGAAATTCACGTGTTCTGAGTTAAGAAGCCATGCAGACTTCCCCGGAGAAGCGCCATCTTCAGGAAGAAAATATTTTGTGGACTACAACTCTGGGCATGGAACCACGAATTTCCTACCTAAAGTAGGTAACAGTTTATTAGTCGGCACCGTGTCAATCCCTTCATCGTATTGTTGTTTGAAATAGAAAGCAAACTCAGACTGCTTTGTAATGCGCGTCTCTGTGTTTCTGATATTGGAGATGGGCTTTGAATGCATGCTATAAGCATTCGGGTTTTCACGGCGATTGTTGCTAAAACAGTGGCTTAGTAATAAAAAAGACGGCCATCCTTTAAATTGGAGAATTTTAGGGAATGCAGCATTGTCAAATTCAGTACCATAGCAGAAATAAACATAAATGGATAATAATTAAGTAAATTAGGCAATCACTTTATGACTTTCAGGTTCTGACAGCAGTGAATATCCAGATTACAGATTAATGAACACCAACCGAAGCATAAAAGCATAACAGTCTGTATTAAAACCGTACAGATCCCCACATATGTTTCGACATGAATGTAATCTTCACGGGATCATCACTAGTACACAAATCCACTTAAACGTCCATGAGGTAAAAACACACACTAAAATATTAACACTTGAGAACTAAGCACTGTTCGTGTGATAAAATGTTAAGATAGTTAACTTAAATGTTAAAATATGCAGATATCATTCCACTTGTGTGGGGTTCGTCGAAAGTTTCATGTGTATATATTTCTGTTTGTAGTACAGGTTGATCTCCTTTATCCATAATGCTTGGGAACGGAAATGTCCCGGATTTCGGATTGTTTTAGGATTTTGGAATACTTACATATTATAATGAGATGGCTTGGGGATGGGAACCACATCTAAATGCGAAACCCATTTATGTTTCATATACAGCTTTTGAATATATAGGTTTTATTTAGGGTATAAAAACAAACTCAGCATTGAATTTATTTACAACTTCAAACTGAGCAATGCATTTATTTACAAGCATCTACGTCTGTACAGCATTGTGTTCATGCCGGCGCGCAAAATGTTTCGGATTTTGGAGGTTTTCGGATTTCGGAATTTCGGATAAGAGATATTCAACCTGCATCATTTATACCTACAGAAATAAACACACGTGAAACTTTCGACGAACCCCACACAAGTGAAGTGACATCTGCTTATTTTAACATTTATTTTAAAAATCTTGGTTGGTGTTCATTAGCCTACGATAAGATGCACGGTGTGAATAATATAAAATCCTGATTACAGTCTTCTGAGATGTTACGCTGTGTATTATGGTAGATAGGTACCAATGTTTCGGAGGAAAATATTGCTTCCACCTTCAGTGTAGGTAATTATTATTTTATAGTCAGTTCTGTCTGGCACACTGAAGCACTTGCAGTAAGGCACAATTCATAAGTTGTTTCATGTCTATAAGTCACTGCTGCGCAAAAACTGCAGCTCATACCGTGAACAGCAAAGTGCAGCGGGGCGGAGCCACTGTCGTCCTAAATTGTTTCACCTCGACCCTACCGGAAGCGTTGGCAACAGGGGGTAGTCTGAACATTGTTAAGGGGATTGCTCATTCATGCGACCTCCCACTATGTTGAAGAGGTCTTATCCCCTGTCACTTGTGCTACCATTAGTACAAATCGATGGTTTACAGCCCAAATACTGTGTGTGAGGTGACGTTAACTACGCCGGGAGCATTCTTCTGAGTTGTAACACCGTGCACCTCAGTCCTGCGTCCTGAAGATGAGGCACTTTTTCCGAAATGTTTGTACCTATCTATATCAAGCCACATTCCACAATATGGCACGTTACACAAACATTGTTACGCCAAATAAGCCTATATATTTTTTCACTAAATCCACAACAAAGACAAGCCGAAAAAAATTCCTGGTTTGACACAGGAATATACCTTATTATTTTTTGGTGTGTCCGCAAAATTGCTGAAGGCGACTCTTAGTTTCATCATGTTTCCCCCGCCTATCTGCCTTTCTGTCCGCATAAAACAACTCGGCTCCCAATGAACGGATTTCTACGAAATTTGATCTTCGAGTATTTTCTGAAAGTGAGTCGAAAACATTCAAGTGCGGTTAAAATCTGAGAGGAATAACGGACACTTTACATGAAGACCTCTGTACGTTTATCATCGCAGTTCGCTGAATTTTTACTAGAATGAGAAATGTTTCAGACCAAGTAGTAGACAAAGCCAAACACATATTTTATATTCAATTACTTTCCTTCCGGAAATCGTGCCGTTTATGAGAAAATATGGATAAAATATGGTAGAGACAGACAGGTCACAGATGACAATATAATACGGCACAGAAAATGTGAAACAATACAGACACACACTCATAATATTTAATACTTACTGCTTTTCTACGGCAAAAATGGTTACGCGAACGCGCCTCAATGTTACGTAATGCGTACATTGCCTGTCTTGTTCCTATCAAAAAAAGTTTCTTGTGGCTATTTGTGCAGAACGACGATATTTGTGAAACACAAGCAAGAACTCGAGTTTAACGAAAAATGGGCAAGGAATACACACCTTAGACTCTTACAAAAATATATCAGAAATACGTTAAAAATTCTGAAATGCGGTGTCAGAAAAGGATGGAGAAGATCAGTTGGACTGATCATGTGAGAAATGAGCAAGTACTACGTACATAGAATCAAGGAAGAAAGGAACAACGTACATAAAATGAAACGAAAGAAGACTAAATGTATTGGTCACATCTTGCCTAAAAACTGCCTCCTGAAACACGTTTCTGAAGGAAAGATAGAACGGACGAGAAGACGAGCAAGAAGACGTAAGCTGTTACTGGTTGACGTTAAGGCAGGCAGAAGATAGCCTACTAGAATTTGAAAAAGGAATCAATAGATCGCACCCTGTGCATAACTCGCTTTGGAAGAGGCTATGGACCTCTCACAAGACAGAGTGGAAAATGAGTGAGTGAAATATTTAAACTTTAAACAACTGAAATAGGACGGACACTGGGCGTCCGTCTTGCAGAGGGAAGTAAGACTTATTTGAAATTGGTCCCCTCGTTGTGAGGTGATTCGCTGAAACCGAATGGCCAAAAAATGAAGAAATACTAGTAACACTGGACACATGTTGAAGGAATGGACGACAACAAAACGGAAGAGATGAAACTGGGGCGACCAAAATTATACCGAGATTTGGATAAAATGTTTTCTGGCTAGCAGCCGCGACAAATTGCTTAATGGTGAATAAACCAACATTTCGACGGCCATATGCGCCCTGGTCATCACGAGATGGTCCACGGAAAGTTGGCTTATTTACCATTAAGCAATGTGACGCAACTGCTAGCCCGAGAACATTTTAGACGCCGTGAAGCCTTTAAATTATACATCGAGATTTATATATGCTCTCAGTGGCGTAACCCTATAAGAATAGAAAGACAGTAATGGAAAAGGCCACAATTGCATGAGTTTAACGACATTTTATCAACTTAATGGGTTAAGAGCATTGATCGAATAATGCAGTAGTGTAGGTAGCATTCCCATTAATGCAGTAGTGTGTGTAGCATTCCTATTAATGCAGTAGTGTGGGTAGCATTCCCATTAATGCAGTAGTGTGGGTAGCATTCCCATTAATGCAGTAGTGTGGGTAGCATTCCCATTTCTTACTCGGAAGCTCCACAGATCATAAACCTTCCCCCGGACTGGATATCCGGAATGACGGATTTCGTGGTTTTCTTCAGCCGTTCGTGACAAGCTGAGACTTGCCACAAACTACACCATGACCATTTTCTTCCCCATATTTCCAATTCACTCTTCGCTACTGATCCTGTTGCTCGACTGATAGCTTAGTTAAACCGCTGTGGATTTTATGATATCTGTTCACAACTTTAATGTGAATATTACGAATTTGTTGTGAAGTTTGGTGTCACAACCCAGCATGCAGTCTGACGAGTTAAACTTCACAGTCGTCACCGTTTTCAGAATCTCAATAGTAACAGTGCGAGAGACAGAGAGAGAGAGAGACTAGTGCGGAAGTAGTCCAGTTAGCGAATTGGGCCACACGTGGCCCCGCTACAACGCCAATGGGATTAGAAAGCCAAGATAGTGCACAATAAACAGCTGCTGACTTAAGGCAGGGGGCATGAATGGCGGTTCGGAACCCAGCTCAGCTAATTGGTGTTCTGTCATTGCGCTCCTAAGGTCTCTAAGAAAAGGCACGTCTCTTTCCACTTACACCCGTTTCATTCTTCTCGTTCACTCACCTATTAATAAATATTGCAGCAGCAATAACCATACGTTCAGCACCGCTAATACAAATATCCTGCACGGGGCACGATTCTACGTCATTTCCATCTACTTTACATCCTCACAGGTGCCCACCCAGAATTTTTTCTTGGCGGGAGGCTGACCCTGAGGCTATATATAATTTGTGTTTGATTTTAAAATTTATGTTATAAAATCATGTTTTAAGTACAACATAACAATGTCTGAAACTGCATTTATATACATATGAATATAACCACATGTTCCATGAATCAGTGTCTTATCTTCTTGTTTCTTTTAAATTTATTAATTTATTTTTCAAAATTCTAATGTACTAGTCATCAGCCGAATTCAGGAGCGGATTTCTGCTGAACGGGAAATCACGTAAAACTTTTGATATCATAATATCTACAAAACCTGTTTTTTTTTTAATTTCGAATTTGGGGGATGTTGGGAGGCTGCAGGCCGGCAGCCCCCCTTGGGTGTGCCCCTGCTTGCACATTTGCAGTGCTGGCTGGAATGGACAAAAATTTACAAGATACTCGCCAGGTATATTGGATCCTCGTAACACCTGTTGTTCCTATAGGTGATCGAAATTGTTCACACACACACACACACACACACACACACACACACACACACACACAAGCATACAGATGCAGGCACAACCTAAAAATTCTTGCGATTTTGCTCACTTTTTAAAATTTTTTCAAAAACTGCAAGACTTACAGGAAAGTGAATTTGTTATAAAATACTCTTGTGTTTCAGTTTACTTACTACTTTATCCGAAATGCGTTTTTTAATGTGATAAAACATTTTATCGACTAACGCTCAAAATCCACCGAACAACTGCGTGTTGGTCTTCATGCAAAAAATCAATAATTTTTGTACAACGTTAATTACGATTGTAATTTACCAACCAACTTTACCAAAGTTTTTAAATAATAAATATGAAGAAAATTTGTTCATCCGTTCTCCGAGTTTTTATATACGGACAGGCAGAAAAATGGGCAGGAGTGGCGAAGCTAACAGAAAGATTTCTCAAATTTTGCTGCGAACGCACCAACTAGAGAGCACTTATCACGAATGCAAACAGAATATAACATGACAGACAGGAGTATGCCAACTTACCCGTGTGTATCCGCTGATGAGCCTTCAGGTGAGAACTCTTCGTGTAGACTTTAGTACAGCCTGTAACAGGGCCAACAAAAATACAAATTACGCAATGGATCATATTTCTCACAAGCAGATTCAAATAAAAAAAAACGGCGAGCCACAAACACTTGACTTTAGTCACACTCTCATCTCTGTTACGACATCGTGTCACAACAAACAAGGCCACGTTAAGCACCCCGAACTCCGTGAAACACATTACAGTGACACCTGTCTATAACAGAACCGCAATGGACAGAAATAAGTTCCCTTTAATATATGCACTTTAAGTATGGATCACTGGGACTCCAGATCATCCGGAGTGTAAAATATTTCCACTACAGACAGGCTTCCGTCATGCCCAGGTTCCGTTTAAGACAGGTTTCACTGTACACCAAGGCCTTTCATTACGCCCATTTGTTTGACGCCTTTATGCTTTAAGGCCCTTACCAGTTTACACCACTTTTTAATTAAAGCCCTCTCATTTTCGGTTGAACGCTCTTTGGCTGCTTTATTTCCATTTATTTAATTCGCTCTTTCTTGGGGTATATATTTCTCTTCATGGCGGCAACTGACATATTAATGCAGCCCATTATCCCCAATATTTCAGTAGTAAGAGGCGCTGAAGCATCCGATCCCACAAAATCCTAGAATATCCAAGACCATGGGACGATGATAAAATAATTACATATCAGTACAGTCTTATAACTTTGGAAGAAGATTACTTAAATACAAGCACGTGAGAGATTTGAGGTTCTCACAGCGGTAAGAGTGAAAATTATGTGTTTGGGAATGTGTGGCCGTGTAGTATTTTTGGAAGATACCATCTGCAGATGGAAGCAACAGGTTTCCCCATTCCCTCGACAACAATCTACATAAGTAACGCTTGTATCCTTAATATGGAAGCACCACTTCCCTCCAAACCTTGGCACCTGTCTACCAAAGTACACGGTGCCGTATCCGAGAAGATAGTAATCTGTATTATTAGAGACCAACTGATGCACTTATTAACACTAAAACATTCATAAAAGCACCCCTACGCGTTTCAAACTCACTTAGTGTTCATCTTCAGAGGCATCACACATTCACTGATTACACACAATCACAATATGGCAACAATCTGTTACCATATTGTGATTGTGTGTAATCAGTGTATATGTGATCCCTCTGAAGATGAACACTAAGTGAGTTCGAAACTCGTAGGGGTGCTTTTATGAATGTTTTAGTGTTAATGATTGCATGAGTTGGTCTCTAACAATACGTATATGAAACAATGCACGGTGTGAATATAAAACCCACATATACTGGAAACCCTTCACTGCCGCCTGACCTTCACATACATACATACATACATACATACATACACACATACATACATACATACATACATACACCTCTGCTGTGACTGGGCCGATCACAAAGACAAGTACCACTATTCGCCACGAAATCTGATTTTGAACCATAACACAGCCAAGTATTTTATAGAAGAGGCAACATTATTTCTGTTATTCCAGAAAATCCCCGCTTTTATTAGTTCCCTACGTTGCATTAACGTGTTCACAAAAGCTCGCCACTAGAACCTATCCTGGACCAGATCACTCCAGTCCACACCGTGTCTTTTATGCACTTGAATGTTATCTTCATAAATACACCGAGATAAAGTGGCCGAAGAGTGGCGGTCACCACCCACCTCCATCTAGCGCCGAAGTTGCAGAAAGAGTAGAGCTATATCTCATCTTCCCCTCTGGATCTCCATGGCCTGTTCTAGGGTGAACTTTTTACTTTATTAGACCGAGACCCCTCGGCCCAGAAATCAGATATCCTGAGAGAGTAATGGTTTTCCTCAGCCCTTCTACGCAAATGTTAAGACAGTAGGCCTACATCCAATTAAGCTGCTAACATTTCCAAGTTTATTCAATTCACTATTCACTAATCATCCTGTCACTCGACACTAGATACTGCGTGCTATTCACGGCGTCAGTAAATAAACCGTAAACAAATAAATACGTAACAGTCTCTGACGTGGTGACTATTTTCGTGTTTTCCGTCTTAACATGTGCTCTTGAGCTATGTACAGCAATCTGGTATGCACTGAGACAGAACTCAGTATTAATCAAACTGCTGGTAAAGGCGCATTTTGTCCATTCCATTTTGAACTGTCGTCAAAAGGCCCCTTGTCTCACAACAGAGTGAGTGTGAGGAAAGGTGCAATAAAAGATACAGTTGTTCATGCGTTTCATCTGACACCACCTCGGAGAGTGCAGGTACTCAGCCATGCATTCCTAACGTAGGCACTAGATGGAGGTCAGTGGACTGCTGCCTACAGTCCCACGCACCTGGGCCTGGGTGGGCCCCAGAGCCGGTGTGGATAACTAACAAACTCCATGGAGCAGAGGCCTTCTTGAGAAGCTAACAGTTTCTCAACTAGTCAAGAAATTCTCCGAATTTTATGGAACCCGGAAGTTCATTACCGCATTCACAAGAACCCGCCACCTGTCCCTATCCTGAGCCAGCTCAATCCAGTCCATGCCCCATCCCACTTCTTGAAGATCCATTTTAATATTATGCTCCCGTCTACGCCTGGGTCTCCCACGTGGTCGCCTTCCCCTCAGGTCTCCCCACAAAAATCCTGTATGCACCTCTCTTTTCCCCCATACGTGCTACATGTCCCGCCCATCTCATTCTTCTGGATTTGATTACCTGAATAATATTTGGTGATGAGTACAGGTCATTAAGTTCCTCGTTATGGCCGGTGTGGATGCTGAGGAGTAAAGAAAATCCGTATCCATGGCGGGGGTGGGGGTGGGGGGGCGGGAATCTAATTGCCCGGCCAAGGCGGAAGCCTAGTCACTTGATGATGATGATGATGATGATGATAATAATAATAGATTTCATCCTTTCTTGGAACTGCCTACCGATCAACGTCGGCTATAACTCTACAGTATTGCACAGGGAAAGCCGTTGGCAACATCGAACCAAAGCAAAAATAACCGGGTTTTGAAGGACATAAATCCAACAGAAAACATAAAAATGTTATTAACGCGTTTCAGTAATTTCATATGTTTTTAATAATTGCTCACCATATAATAGGGGCAATATCAAAATGGGAATTACTTTGGATTGGTCGGACAGTCACGCAGCTCTGCACACGAATTTCAGAAATACGAATCAGACTTGGAGAAATGACTTTCCTCCTTATCCAGTTTCCGTGGTTTTCGAGTCGCCGGATGCTACTACAGTGACTAGGCTTCGAGTTGGACAAATCAGGGTTCGATTCCTGGCAAAGGCAGAAGCTCTTTCTGTGCTCCAAATCGTCAAGAACGGTTCTGGGACTCACCCAGCCTCGTATTCACTGGGTGCTAGGTTCTTTTTCCCCGGAGGTAAAGCGACTGGGGCGTGAAGTTAACTTTGTTAATTAACCACTTTGTTATAGTGGGCTACATAGCCTCAGCTACTGCTAGCGTCCTTAAATACATGATAAATAAATTAGACTTTTTCAGTCACGGAAAAACGCAGGACTCACTTCAATTGCTCTTAGTTTCTTTGTAGTTGTGCGGTGGCGCCAAAATCTCCATACTGGGAGACTGGTTGCTGCATTAACGTGTTTCAAGTTATAAATGGAGATTATTTTTATTTACTTGTTAGATCAACTGCAAATAAATATTTCAACAAATATACAGCCACTGAAAACTTAACGGCCCGAACGATATCTGTCAGCTTGGTCAAAGCAAAACTGGGCTGGTAACGTGCTTCACTCATGCATACGGAAAATAGACTAGACGCGCAGCGGGCCATTTGAAGAAAGAAATATATTTTAGGTAAATAAATCAAGAATGTATTGGTCCTTTTAATGTTGTATATACATAAATACGTAGGCCTACATTCACTTAATATTTCACTGAATCCAAGACATTTTTGAGTGTTCACATAGCATGCTGCAAGTGGCCTTCGGTGTTCTACATATTCTTGTCCGTTTCCGAGACCCCAAGTGTAACATTTTCCGTTGCGATAATGCTGTTAGGGCACTTTAATACTGTAATGTGCTTGACATTGTTCTGAATACACATGTCAGTCACCGTTACTGTGTATCGAGAGACACGTGTTAAAAGAGTTTTCAACATGATGCAGCCGATAGCATATTTAGTGTTTACCGTCAGCTGTATGGTTCTTGGAATTTTCATACGCGTAACTTGGCTAACAGCAATGGGGGGAGGCGGGACGGGGGGAGGGGAGGGAAATCCACCAGGGGTATTACGGAGGAGTCAAGTCAGAAAAATGGGAAGATTCCTTCGAACCAGTCCTTCATATTATAATGACCTTAGGCAAACAGCACAGAGAAATTGCAGTGCATTTCTTCCTTTATAAATGGATGACTCAGATGCCTCTATTCTGTGTCACGTAAAACGCAGGTTTTTTCGTTTCTTCTGCCTTTATACCGCCAAAATAATCGTTTAGAAAATATTTCTATTTTTTATTGCCCCTCTTCATCTCTGTAGTCAAAAACAAAATTCTTCGACAGAAAAAATATTGAAGGGGCAATTGCGCCCATTGCACCCCCCACCCAAGTTAGGCCTGTGGTTCTTTTGATATGTGCGTTATTTGTAAATACCACAGAAAACAAGTCTGGGAGTGTGACATCTGCGGAAGTGGATTGCAAAAATCCCTACCAATCAATCCTTTCTCTACAATGTTTTCTATTAGTTTACGGTTTTAAATGGATCATTCTATATAAATATTTGTGATAAAGTCTATGCACTTCTATAGCTTATCTAATGTGCCAACAAATTTTCGTCTCTAGTAGTTGCGAAACACGTTGACACTATTTTTACGACACTATTCCAACTGCAAAAGTTATCCTTGTTACGATCATTGTAAGGGGGGTGCCAGTATCTCGAGATTCTGCATCGTATTGCGAAGAAAACATGTGAATAGGAGACACCTCAAATATGACGTACGAGTGATACTCATTCGACCGCGATGCTACGACATGGGTTTTACACATATAATATATATGTGCATGTATGTAGGGCTGTGAATATCGCCAAGTGAGATGACTAGGTGACCATAAATGGTAGGAGCATCTAAGGGACTAGTAGGACACGGCCTTTGTATCTTACGATAGTATTTATAGATCGGTACTGTTCGGATAGCAACCACGAAGACGATCTTGAGATAAGGCTGGACTTTTCCTGTCATACTTAATCAGCGTGACGTAAAACCCCACCCGGAGCGATGCCTGTTTTCCGCATTTTGAATGAGAGCATGCGTTGGAAATAGCGCTGGTTTGAACACGTGACTGAAAGTAATATCTACTGGGCCTGCCATCAACTGAGTCACCCATCCCTGTCTAGTCGCTAGTCACAACTCTGTTCTTGACTAGTAATAAGGCCACTTGTCTACACGTTACGGCCTCATTCTTCCATTACCTGTTCAAATCTTTCTTGATCCACTTAAATTTTGTCGACACGCTCAATTCAATGGATTTCGTATTCCCAAATTTGTTCAACATCGGTTGTGGTTTTAATTTTTTTAGTACTATGTTTTAAATTGTCTCTTAACATGTAGTTTCTTTTTTGGTAATCGACAAGTGTGCTTTTGAAACACAAAATGTTGCCCCCAGATAAAAGAGGTAGCATCTAATTTTAATCTTTTAAAGACGAAGCGTAAACTGTTTTATTTGAAGACCCAGGTCGTACCGCGCAATAAACACTTTTCATCTCGGTTATAAAAACCAATCAGTTAATGTTATACGTGGCAAGAGTTGCTGTTCGTTCTAAGATAAAACCAAAACATATAAATACAGTTTGGGCAGAATGTACAGTTGTTGAATGTTAAACCTGTTGGTGCATCAAGTAACCAGTAGGCTTTAAAAGGTTAATGTCGCCGTACGTTGTATAGTCCAAGTATATTTTGCTCTTCCTGTCCTATATTTAATTTCAGCAGCTGTAATTCAGTTTAAAAATTCAATAAATTCATATGAGAGCTACAAAACAAAACAAAACGTTGTGTTCAAATGAGTAAAACCGTTGCTTCGTATTCCGGAGGGTCCGAGTTCAAACCCCAGTCCAGATTGTCCAGGCTGTCCTGATTGAAAGTTCTCTTCCTTATCTTCGTTTTCCTCACTAACTTCAGAAAAATTCCGGGAGAGTGCTCCACAACTGCTTCCTCCCACATCCCTTACAATTTATCATTTACCAATCATCCTAACATTCTACACTATATAGGCTGAGGTACTAAACAGGTCGTTAAATAAATAAATAAATAAATAAAATACAACAAAGTGCAACTGGTGATTTTGTCAACAAATGGCTCGAACTGTTGTCATTACATTGCTATGACGTAGAGAAAGTGTAGCTCTCACGTCTGTAAATGCTAACTGCGTTACAGACAGGAGTCTATGTTACTCCTAACACGTACAGCGGATATGGGAAAGTATGTACAATTTATTTTTTTCGTTTACACAGCAATGTGGGAAAACAACTATGCTTAGAGACTTTGACCCAACATCAGGGTTGTCCAACATAAACTCAAACTAAATAAAAATTGACCTATATTCTCTCGAAAAAGCCTCTTATGTGGTGTTAATGTGTACATTGGTCACAAAAACGAATATATACACACACGTTGGCATTTAGAAGATGTTACTGAATAGGAACTTCTTGGAGCACAAGTTTATGTAAATAATATTTAAAAAATTCTACATAAACGGTGCCCAGACAGTGTGTCATTGTTCGAATATTTATACAGATTGTCTCCTCTTGTCTCATCGCCCCTAAGGAGCGACTATTGTATCATGTTTAAACCCGTTAAACAGCGCGTCAGAGCAGAGAAACTTAATATCCTGGTTAACATCCGGGTTAGCGTTTTTGGTTCTTCAATTACATCTCCAACGATGGTCATCACTGAGAAATAAATAGCCATAAACCCTTGCAAGTTCATTACATTCAACGCATGTCTGCAGTGGAATGGGAAGCAGAAAGTATGAAATCAGTAAATATTTTGCGGAAGAAAGAAGCACGAATTCGCTAACCCAAATTTCCACCGACTGGAACAGTAGTAAAGCAAGGGAATATTGTCATACTTGGTTGTATTTTCCATATTTTTTCACCAGTTAGGAACAACGTGCCGTTTTTGACAGTGGTACTGGATAACGAAATAAATGTTGAAAATCGCCGCCTTAGATGATTCACAGATTTGCGATGTTAAATGAGCGGTCGAAGTATTTGCCAACAGTTTAATGACATCACATGGCTTAATTACACGTTTCGCTACATTTTAATTTTCACGGTGAAAAGAAGCTGCAGTAACAGACGATACTTCAAACAGTAACCAGTAAAGGCAAAGTTCACCCTAGAACAGGTCGTGAAGGCCCAAAGGGGGAGAGTAGAGGTATAGCTTTACTCTTTCTTTAACCTCGGCACTAAATGGCGGGGGGTGGTCAACGCCACGCCCCGGCCGCTTTGCCCCCGGGAAAGAGACCCGACACCCACTGCACAGGAGGCTGGGTGGGCCTCAGAAACAGTAAAAAGTAGCGAGATATAATTAGTACTTCAGTAATTAAATTGCGGCCCTAAGAACACTTGTCAATTAACTGAGATACTAATAGCGATTTTGGTCTACGAATAAACCCAGAGAAATTGCCTGTGTGTTTATTACTCGTTACAAGAATGCAGCAAAAATCATAATACAAAAAATGATACATTCGGCAGTGAATATATTAAACAAAGAATACGATTAAGGAAAATTACGAGCAGAATAAATTCAGGAAATGCTTGCTACCATTCAGTTCACAATCTTGTCTTCCCGTCTGCTATTTAACGACCTAGGGATTAAAATACTCGATAATCTTGTTTGAGTGTGGATGTAAAACTTGGTGTCTCACATTGAAGGCACAGCACAGCACACCAGAGGGTGCGGAGAAGATATTTGGTCCTGAGAGGTAGGAAAAGAGAGAAGGCTGGACAAAACTACGTAATGGGGCGCTTCCTGATTTATATTGATCGCTTCTACTGTTGGAGTAACAGACAAAAAAAACTGAG
The DNA here is from genome assembly GCA_013340265.1 of Coptotermes formosanus. Classification (NCBI taxonomy): domain Eukaryota; kingdom Metazoa; phylum Arthropoda; class Insecta; order Blattodea; family Rhinotermitidae; genus Coptotermes; species Coptotermes formosanus. Next base: position 1,279,836 of record BLKM01000587.1, on the reverse strand, counting down.
GATGGGGCGAGATGAGACACGTAAAGAGCACTTTCTCAGAACCTAGGGGAAGAAGCAGGTACGAGAATATTATTAAAATGCACCTTAAATTGAGTGTGAGGGTGTTTACGGGATTTGAATGATTGCAGATAATTATCCTTGGGGGCGGGGGCGGTTATCTGAATGCGGATGCAAAAGGTATGAATTTCCTAACCAGCTAAGAGACTGTTTTCTCGACAGCGATTCTGCTTCAAGAAACTCTGTGCACCTTTTAAAGCACAGTGGCGACTAGACACAGTAGACAGTTCAGCATTACAACACCTTGCATTGTGCCCACACACTCCATTCATGTGTTTCGTATGATTCACACAATAAATGCTTATTATTTCCCTACACAGCATCAATCGGTTTGTCTTCGTGGTGGAGACAGTGTTTTCTTTGGGGAAGGAACTGAACGCTTTACGTAGATTAACTAAATGGTAATTCGAATAAGTACTAGAAAATCACACTTTTCATAGGGCCAACTTAAAGAATACCAGGCCTTTTTCTCGCATGGCCAGAATGGAGCCTGAACTGTGAATGGTAGTTCTACCCATTGTCGTCTGTACGCGTATTCGTTGATTACACTACAAACACAGCAGAGTGCTCTGTCAACAAGCTTCCTGCGTTGCCTGATTTCATTCTGCCACACAACACACACCATCCGTATAGAAACAGGCCACATCCAGGGGTACACAATACACACCATCCGTAAGACGCCATGTGCATGACTTTTTAACAGCAAAAGCGAAGCGTCTGTGTGCTATTTAACGACGCTGTCGGTTGGCAACATTATAATGTATTGCGTCGACGATGAATGAATGAGTATCGAGCACTGGTGGAATGATAATGACAGGCGAAAATTGGAGTATTTACAGATTAGCCTGTCTCAGTACCACTTTGTCCACCAAAAGTCCCATATGGACTTGCCTGGGATCGAAACAGTGCCTGAGCGATGACAGGTCGGCAACTAACAGCCTGAGCCATTGCACAGACAGCATCGGCGGAGAAACAGGCCGTCCCCACACAACGGACAGCATCAGTCCACAAGCTGACCACACCGAGGGTTACAAAATGCGGTCTACATTTAGGAAAGGTTTTATTTAATAAGTCGTCGTCATAGTCCTCACCTCTTCTACCTACTCACAGTACGTGTCGAGGTTGTTTATTTTCACTTGATCACACTCAGACACACACCACAGTCGGTAGAACTCCTCTGGACGAGGGATCGGCCCGTCGCAGAAACCTCTACCTGACAACACAAACACTCACAAGAGACAAAAATCCATTCCCCCGGTGGGATTCGAACCCACGATACCAGCAAGCGCTCGGCCGCAGACCTACGCCTTAGACCGCGCGGCCAATGGGATCGGCTTATTTAATAAGTTAAGAAGGCAAATACGCTTGTTTAAAGGACGGCCAGGCTCTCAGTTACCATCGCCTTCTCCGATCAACAAGTTAGTTGCTTTGTTCGTTAGTTTGTTGGTTCGTGTCACTCATTGGGTTATTCAGACTTCGTTGAAAATGAAGAAGTGGGTTTGGCAGTTGATAAAATCCGTGGTACAATGTTTGCTAGTTATGGGCTGGATGATGAAGCTGCCCGTTCTTGTAAGAAACAACGTAACGATAGAAGCCAGTAGAGGAAAAGCAGTGACGTCCGCATTGTCGTAAATTACGTCTCCCAAGAACCATTGACAAGTATCCTCCCACCTACACCTCGGTCCTTCTAGAGGTCAACTTCCAGCACATTTTTAAGCAACTGTCGCCATTTGCCTCTTACATAACCACCTTTAGGAAGAAATATTTTCCCAAGCATTTTAGTCTCAGAAGACGTCAAACGTTTTCCCTTCTCCCCCGCAATCCTCAAAATTTCTTTGAGGATCAAAATGAAAGAGGTTATTATTCAGTCAACGGGGGGTTTTCATCTGCATTTAAACGTCAGGCCCCTCTTTAAGTTAAGATGGTGCATGGCTCTTTAACTTTCAGTTTTATTTACCGTATTTTTTAGACTTTAAGGAAAATCTGTCCGGCTTCGTCTTGTGAGACTTGTCAGTGGTTAAAATTTCCCCTCAATGGGTTACGAGCCCGGAGAAGGGTACGTCCAGTGGTAGGGTTGCTACCTTCAACCTCTGGACAGACGTGATTTGGGACGGCATTTCTTCCATGCCTGATGAAACAGTTACCGCTGTGATTCGGTCGTCATTGCCTCTTTTGTGCGAACAGGGTGTACCACGAGAAGGTGACGATGACTGATAGGAGAGGCTGTAGTATTACGCATCACTACCCCTTATACACTTGGACAGATTGTAAGACAGACCAGAGATTGCAAAGGAATTAAACAGAACTCCAGTTTTGGACAAAATACAGGGCTACAGGAGAAACTGGATACATGTAAATAGAATGCCCCGTAACAGACTACCCAGGAAACTGAAAAACTTCACACCAAAAGGCAGAACGATCCGGGGAAGACCAATGAATAGACTTCTGGATAAGTGAGAAGGGAACGTGTCAACACGTGGCCCAACTCCATGGCAGCTACTTTACGATGATGATTACTAGACTAGACTTCCAATCATGAAGGACCACACTTTTTCCTGCCATGAAAGTTCGAAAACCGAATCCGAAGACGTTCAAGCGAAGCCAATGATTGATACGTTGTGTGTGAGTATGTGTGTATTTGGGGGACAGGAGTATGATGAAAGAAACGCATCTGTGGTACACGACAGACGGGTCAGTGTCAGCATCTGATCACGACTTGCGAATCTGGTCCGCCGTGCTCTCTTTCTTATCTGCCAACAGCTCCATACCATTGCTGTTAACAGCAAATACGCCGATATGGTAAAGTACGAGTAAATGGTAAAGCTGTCCCTGTGCACGCCCTGAAAGCGCGCAAGGAAGTGGAGCTACAGCTCCAATCATTCTACACCTCGGCACCAGATAGAGGCGAGTGGTCAGCTTCATGCCCCGAAAGCATTCGAATGGTAAAAGAACCTCCACCGGTACCCACTGAAGAGAAGGCTGGGTGGGCTCCATTTGGTCTGGCTGTTTTGGAGCAGAAGGAAATCTCTTGGCCCTGCTAAGACTCTGCCTTTCAGCCCCATAGCCTAGTCGCTATACCGAATGCGCTATGCCGGCTATCAACAGGAATACGTGGCTGCAGAAATCCGTAAAGTCCGTACTCATTATATATTATACTTACTTTTTACTTAAGTATCTTGTCAGTAGCGCATCCCATGGCAAGGACTACTCACAAACAATAAAAGTTTGTGATAGCAGGTGGTCACAGGCTAATTTAAGATACTATTACGGTATGTGCCTGGAGAAAGTGACGAAAGCAAAGAACAATGTCAGGTTAGCCCATAGCGAGGCCTTGGCAGCAGCAGACTTTTATGAAGACAATATGAAAACAAGCTTCAGCAATTTTGGAAGGTTTCCAGAGAAAGGGGTACTGGATCAATCAACGAAGGCAGTAATCGCAGAATTCTTTTTGGAGGATGCCAGGAAAATTGCGAAACAACTCAGCAATAAGGAGAAATGTCCCGGCCCGTAGATACAGTCGAGAACTCCAGTCACTAGCCCGCGATTTTTGGGCTGATGGCCTCGGTAGCCATGTCATTACTGTTGCTTGCTTAATGTTTGTTGCTTCGCAGAAGCTATACTAGTAAGAAGGCAGTAGTTAATGCTATTCTTATCGTAGTAACAGAACTCACCGAGGAAGTCGCAGTGGTGAATTCTCCTCTTCTCGAGCTCCGGATTGTTCCTCCTGTTGTACTTCGGGACAATGGGCGTCGTCGTCACTGTCGGCGATGCTGACGTTGGCACAGGGGGCAGGGCTGCACCGTGATGATTTGGGGTGGGGTATGGGGGTGGTGGTGTTCTCCTGGGAAGGTTATTGCCCGGAGATCCGGGTTCAGAGTTCGGAGGTGTTGGGGGCGGCAGGTACACGAGCCTCGACATCGGGAAGGCGGGGGGCGGCAGGTTGCCACTGTTACTGAACTTGTAGCTATGCTGTGGTGGGAACTGCTGCTGTGAACAGTTACTGCTGTTGTACGGGGTCGCGGGGTTTGTCATGAGATGCATTGGCTGTAGCGAGTGTTGGGGTGGTAACTTTTCGGACTTTACGACAGGCGGGTTCATGAGGGGTAGACTGGAGGGGGATCCGCAAGGCGCAGCCTCATCGGGCACCTCAAGTTTCACTGCTGCCAGCATCTCGGCGTTCTCCGGGTCCAGTTTCTGTATACTGGACGTAATGTCCTCCCAGAGGGGTGGCTTGAGAAACACGTCGTCCTCTGAGTGTGTACCCGGCACTGTTCGCATGGACACATAGCTCATGCTGTTGGTGTGATGGTGGTGGTGTCGCGGGGGATGGTGAGGCATAGAAGGCGTCTCGAAGAACTCGTCAATCTGCGACGCCGACTCACGCCGTGGTTTGATCTCTAGTTCAGCGGCTTCAACAGCTGCAGCCGCCTGCTCAAAGCGCTGAAGTCGCTCCAAATCCTGTTTGCACAGGTACGCGTCTAACTCGCTCGTCTGTAAGGAAAAATTACTTGCATTACCAAACAGGACTATTTGTCAGCTCTTGAAAAAAATACACAAAACGAGCTCCAGAAAATCATCACAGATAACAATCAGCAGTCTAACAAGATTCCTGTCTTATAGGATGTAACGCCACATGGTCAGTACTCAAAATTTCGGAAGGATCTTCTGCCTCCATGTCCCTCGTGAAGGCAAGTACACGGAGTCGCATTTCACACGACATCGATCTTTCTACTCAAAGACGTGACAGGAAGCTACGCAGGGAATACGGAAGTCTTCTGGAATATAAGCCGTGTCGATTGGTCAATTGCTACCGGTGTTTTGAAGACTCGCAATGTCTTCAGCTTCAAGGTAGTCCTAGAAGAGTTGCTGCAGGTCTAGAGGATGGGGTTGGCACTAACCCCATCTTCCAGACATGCATAATATTCCCAGATCTCCGCGAGCACATACTCTTCTTGGACTCCTTGTCCATGAACTTGAAGGCCCAATGATGGTGCGAACTGTTGGGAACTATTTACCTGACGACACAGCGCAACTGCCCACCAGACTTACCGCTGTGAGAACCTCATCTCTCGTGTTACGTAGTGTTTTATGTGCGTTCGCAAAAAAAATTGCAAAAATACGTCTATTAGCTTCGTCATGCGTATCTTTATCAGTTTGTCTGCTTGTAAAGACACGATAACCAGTAAATAATTTACATGACATTTGATATGGGGGCAATGAAATACACTTGTCTAACAAGCTATTAAAATTCCAGTTAAAATGTAACAAAAACAACGGGTACTGCGCGGGAAAACTTATAAGCGTAATTCTTATGCATTTATCAGAGAGCAAATGCGTAGAATAAGGGCCGATTCACGCTATGTGTCACGTTTCCGTTCCGTCACGGAAAATCACCGTTCGGTAAAATTTTCTTATATGTAATTTAAAGGGTTTGTTCACACTGACAGAAACGTCTCCGTCCCGTCTCCGTTTCTGAGCGAGAATGATTGACGTGATGGGACGGATCCGGACCTGTCTCTACCTGCTCGATTCCGATAGCGTGAACAGTTGTCCGTCTCCACCAATACACTTCGAGCGTCTGCTTGCAACGAGTGCTGTCAATTCTTATCTTAAAGATGGATGAAAAATTAATAGAATTTGTTCGTAAATGCGAGGAATTGTATGGCATGGGAAATAACAAGTATAGTGACAGTCTCTGGAAGGAAAAAGTCTGGAGACAAGTAGGTGAGGAGTTGAATAAATCAGGTAAGTTTATTATGTTTTTATTTCAAATTTTGAACTTACCACCATTCAGTTACTACCAGAGTTCTAATAAAATAAACGCAAGCCTCCGAAACTGTCACGTGCTGTTCCGGAAGGTCACTGCACACGACGGAGAGTGTGAACACAGAGCATTCTGACGGAACGGTGATGGAACGTTGACGGAACGGAAACGTCACGCATAGTGTGAATCGGCCATAAAGGTGTGAAGAAGACTGAAAGAAGGTCGCAAATTTTGTTCTATAAACCACAACCTCCCCCCCCCCCATCAGACTTCAAAATGAGAGAAGGCACCTTATGAAAAGCATATTTTTTTTTATTTGGCGTTCTTTGCTAATTTTACAACACCGAATTTTTTTGCAGAAATTTTGAAGAATCTTTATTACATGTGGTGTTCTAATATGTTCTTTGTAACACATTTCGAGGGCCAGTTTCTCTAATTTTGACACACTGGCAGTCAAAATATTATTCCTAAATACTACAGGGTTTCAATATTGGAATTTGTGCATTACTGTTTATGGAACATGCAAAGCATTGTCTGTTCGAACGGAGATTTTACCTTAGCGTACGTGAACAATTTAGTATATTATTATTATTATTATTATTATTTATTACTGCAATTCTTACTGCGGATATTCAAGTTTATAACGAAGAAACTGAAATTATCAAGAACAGAAAACATTCCTACATGTTTCGACTATTTGTCTATGGCAACCTTCAGGGTGTATCAATACTTTAAAGACGTATACAGCGTTGTTATACAGCTCTGTCACATGTAAATGGTAAAATATACAATGGCGGTAGACCATTAAAACTTCTATATAGGCTACAGAGTTATATAAATATATGTTAATTTTTATCATCCAAGAGAGTGAAATCTTCTGCATCCAAACATACTGACATAGTGGTAAATTATATATATTGTTTCAGCACGTTTAACTTACATCGTAGTTATAATTTATGTACGAACGTCTAATCATTTTATTTGCCATGTCTTTGTCACCATCCGGAGCAAGATACTTTTCTCTTCTCCAAGGCCCCCAAACTGAATCTGCAGCCCACGCAACCTCCTATTCAATTGCCACAGCGGGCCATTTCCCCGTGGATGAAGCGTCCGTGACATGAAGCTGACAACTCACATCCAGCAAAATATAGTGCAGTGGACGGTTTTTGGCCGGTGGAGGAGTTAGCGGAGCTGGCGCACGGACCTACTGAGTGTGGTGAAGTTGCGAGGGGTGGGTGTTTATTTGCTTGTAACTTCAGTTGTACTTACAGAGGAGGACAGAAGGACTAGACCAATCATGACGCTGTCGCTGCATTAGTTGGCTCGCTCTTAGCCTAGTGTTTGAAAATTCCACTGGTCAACAACAATCCACTGCACTATACCAAGCTCAAGAATGAGTGGAACTGTAACTCCATTACCCTATACCTATGGCTTCATGACCTGCACAGGAACAACTTTACTTTTCTGTGCCATCATTGTTTTCCAGCGTAACTCTTATTTTAGACCTGTTATGGAATTCGTCCACCATTTCAAATGTCTTCACATCCTCATTTTTCTTCTGACTGATATTTTGAGGTCTATCTTTGTATCCTGTCAGAGCTCACCCTGTCAACGTCTTGTTTCCATTTGCAGTACTGTTCTATAGACGTTTCCCTTTCTTTGTACTCTGAAAAATACAGGGAATCCTGTCTTAAAGGAAACCGTGGCATAACCGAAACCTGTCTTTAGTGAAAAGCTTTTACATTTCCGAGGATCTGGCGTCCGGAGAATCCAAAACTCGAGTACGCGTATGAACTGGAACCTGCCTGCAAAGAAAAAAATGTTAGTCTCATAAAATTCATGTAATACAGTGCCCGCGCACCAAAAAAACCTGGTCTCGTGTTATATCCGACCCAAGGCCAGAGAACGGTGCAGTTGCATAGCAACACGTTCCGTTGAATGGACTGCTCCTTTTCTCGCCAACATCCTTTGCGTTGGTCCAGATATAATAGCTCGTTTTTCTACTGCTCCAGCCAAAACAGCAAATCCCACCTCGCAATTAACGGCAAGGCTATCAACTTCGGCAGATTTCTTTAATCGGCTGATAGTTATTTACTGTTATCAGTATCAATTTTAGGGTCGTTAGCATCTGACGTGCTTAAATTAAAAAAAAATAGATGAAGGGTGTAACATCAAGAAACGTACGATATATTTTGAGGAAACATTAAATACAGCCTGCCCAAAATTTTGATAGCTCCCATGTAAGAACATATTTACAATCACATGTACTGTAAATGCAAAATATGCAGCAGAAGCGCGTAGTCAGGGCTGTAATTCCGGCAATTACAAGAGACTTTTCCAAAACGTCTAGACCAGCCCTTGGTGAGGGCTCTTTCCTCGGAGGTAAAGTGGCCGGGGTGTGAAGCTAACCACTAATGTCCACCTACAGCCGAAGCTAAGGCTGAATGATATTATACCTCCATTTCCCCTATATGCCTTCATAGCGCGTACAGGGACAACTCCACTTTTACATTTTTACAGCGGGCTTAACACATAACGCCCACTGATATTAGCAAATTTACTCTCCACTCATGCCGATATTCGAAGTAGCCACAGCCGTTAAGGCGATGTGCAAGTACTGAGATAAAGTTTTTGGAAATGTATCAAACTATTATTCCAGTTTTTCCTTACCTACACAGACGAACTTTAATTTCTTAATTCATTATTATTATTATTACGTGTTTAAAATTTTAGCCGCTACTGTTATAGTAATAGGGCAAGGAAACATATCCCAGATACCAAGAAAATTGGTTCACGCGTTGATGCATGTAACTCGATTCGAATCTTGATTGGAACATGGACTATTCTGAATGAGAAGTTTCGTGGTTTTCATCAATCGCCCCAGAAAAATTTTGGGATAATACATCACACTAGTCCACACCAGTTACGTTGCTACATCCCGAATACTTTCCATCACTGAGTAATCATCCTATTACTCGGTACTGCATAAGCTAAACCACTGCCATCGTCATTAAATAAATCTTAAATAAATCGACATGGCCAATCTTGGACCAAAGTGTGCTTTGCTTGTTGTGACAAAAAATAGCAGGCTATTTGCAGCTAAAAAGAGGAGACCGGAATTACTTGTGCATAAACATACTGCGAAATCAACTTATGATTGTCACTCTTCACTACTGCAAGACGGATTAAATTTTAGCATATACGCAGAAACAAGAAGTGAGTAGAGAAATTGCGTGCGAAAGCCATATTGAAGGGCGATCAGTTCGGAAAAACTGGGAGAAAAGGATGAAAGAACCAATTTGATAGGATGTGAAATAAGTGCACTCCACTGGTGGTTGGTGTCGATAGTGTTATATATTTCACCTACTGAGAGTTAACAGCAAAATAATACAATATTAGGCGGATAGCGAATTGGGAGAATGTGGGCGGGCAATGTCGTGGTACTATGATGGAATTTTCTTGGACAGGAAGGGAAAAAAGAAAACCCGTCTCCAGCTTGAGATTTAGGAACAGAACGTTCCATGTACATACAAAGCAGGTCAACCGCGACGTACGTGAGCACACAACAGGCGGCCACCGTCTTCTGAACGCAACATTGTTTGGGTCGAGTGAGTACCATTTGTGTTATGGTTACCTAAGGCGTGACATTTGTGTGATCGCCATCCAAAGAGTGACATTTGTGTGACGGTCACCTAACGGGTGACATCTGTGTCATGGGCACCTAACAAGTGTCATTTGTGTAATGGTTACGTAACAAGTAAATTAATGTGATCGTTACGTAAAGAGTGACATTTGTGAGACGGCCACCTTACGAAAGGCATTGTGTCATGGTTACCTAACTATAAGTGCGATTTGCGTGCAAGTTAACTAAAGAGTGTTATTTGTGAGACATTTACTTAAAAAGTGCCATTTGCGTTATCATTACCGAAGTAATTATGTATAAAAACAGTCAAACAGCCAACAATGTGTTTTACCTCACTTTATTCAATCAAGAGGTTAAACTACTGGTTTCGGTCCGTATGCAAGACCATCATCAGGTTTTCACTTCATTGTTGATAACAAAACTCTATAACTCTATAACTCTTAGCCCATCAACTTCAGTGTATCCAATTATATTAACTTTTAACCTATTTTATCCATGTCTTTTAAGTATACATTCATGTACATTTTTAACCTGCTTTGTAAAAGTGAAGGCCTCCACTTACATGATATATAGAGTTTTGTTATCAACAATGAAGTGAAAACCTGATGATGGTCTTGCATGCGGACCGAAACCGGTAGTTTTAGCCGCCTGATTGAATAAAGTGAGGTAAAACACATTGTTGGCTGTTTGACTGTTTTTATACATAATTGTTTAATATACGCCAACGGGGATGTCCAATATCAAAATCGTTACCGAAGCAGTACGCTGCTGCCGCACACAATGTATGCATCTCTGCACATTATTAAAAATTTTGGTCAAACCGTCTTGCAGAAGAAATACCATATCCTACTCTCGAGTAAATTTAACTCGTAGCGATTTAAAAATCCAAAATAAGACGTACATATAATTCATGTAAGCTCTTAGCAAAGCGCGACGTTCACTGCACCAATTTGCACGAAACTCACAGTTGCAAAACACCACTAAATGAAGATGTCCTTTTCCGAATTTCATCGAAATCCTTCACGAATGTGGAAAGCACGGATAGGAATTCATTTACGCCCTTAAGTAAATTATGGCAATTACTGAGTTTATTTTCAAGAAATTCTCTCCAGCTCTGCAACATTTGTACAATAACTCCATAACGAATCTCATAAAAATCCGACAGACGGTTTGGTCGCCGATACTAGATCACAGACAGAAAGCTGGAAGGACGTCATCCTCAAATAGGACGTCCCTAGTTACTTCGCAAAGAACGCCTAGGGAATGCGTTGTTCAAGAAATTCTTCTTGCGAGACTGGTACTCTCTTCATTGGTCAAGGGACTACCTCGTATTTTATGAAACGGATAGATGCATTACCGCTTTTATAACAGCCTATCATTGCCCGCCATCCACAGCCGGTTGAATCCAGACCACAGCATCAGCGTCATATTTTAAACCAATTTTATTTACGGTTAAATCTTTCACGTGGTCTTTAACCTCCAGGTTTCACGATCAAAACAGCATGTTTTTCATTTCCGCATCCTTGTGTGCGTCACGATCATTTATGATTTGATGAACCAAATAATATTTGTGTCCGCGTATTTTCCTCAGTACACTGCTCTTCCTCCAGGGTAAAATATTTGTTTCTTCTTTTTTTAATGACGTATCAGTAATTCCCTTGTCAGACTACGCAACGACGAATGGAAGGGTAATTAGAGAAAATACACTGGGAAGGGTGTAAAAGGAGGAGATCGTGCGATAACTTGAGAAACTGCCCTGGTGTTTGCTTAGAAGGACTGTGGACGTCCACCAAAATCTCAGAGCTAAGGCCTGATTTGATCCCAGGCCAGCCAACTACACGAAATGTATAAGGCGTTATGTTTGTATATAGTGACGGCTGTACTTTAAACAATTAAACGCCACGCTTGAATATTAGCCTGGCCTTGTTGATATAATATAAAACAATCACACGAACACAAGTGGTCCATAACATTCCTGTTTAACCTAAGTTAATGACGCTTCCTTGTTTACGGTAGAGCGAGCAGAAACCGCATTTATTGTGCAGTTCGCGCTGACGTCATCACATTCCTTTGGTTTACATGACAATTAGCCGGATCGTACAAATGAAACATGAAATATACTTTCCAGGAAGAAAGAAATAGCTATATTTTGACAGTCATATGGAAACAAATAAAAGAATTCATAACAGTTCAAGTAATAAACAAGGCCGAGACGGGAGTAAACTTGCAGCTACAAAAACAGCACAGATCGTGTTTCAGCCTGTGAATAGCAATCGAAGAAAAAGAGTCCGTTATATATATATATATATATATACATATATATATATATCTTAACGTAGTGATATTGGCGCACACATTAAAACTTAATAGATGAAATACAGGCTTCTATAATTTGACGTGTTAAACTGTTTATAGTGGCAGTCTAATCCTTGTCTTTGAAAGTGAACAAGAAAGGAACGCACAGACTGGTCGTGTTCGTTTTTGTTTAGATGTCTGCACAATTCAACTCGAAAACCGCTGAATAGATTTAGATGAAATGTGAATGTTATTGCATGGTAGTAAGCCCCAAATTTGTAATTGTTAGTTTCGTACAATCGGTAATGAAAACGTGGTGCAGGCACTATCTTGTGTGGTACGAGTGACACTACCAAAATGCGGTAACTCTGGTAAATATAGTAAGCGTATTTTAAGCATAGTAAAAACAAAAATTATGGTAACGAGAGTAACTGAAGTAAACATAATGATGAAATTCAGACGTTTGTGAAATATACATGGGCTGGTTGGAAAATATGTTTACGATGGAAACAGTCTGGGTCATTCATGTTCATTTCTAATACGAAACCGCAGACTTAATTGTACCGTTTTTCCGGACAGTCCCAGCCATAATTGAGACATCTGTGAATTTGCGGCTGTGCTTCAGCGCCGGAAAAAATACGTTTGCTCGGCGACTAATTCCCCTGATATAATCAGAACCACTACATGTTAAGAAATTCTATGCCGTGTAAGCTTATTCTCTGACCGACTCTCGTACAGTACACCAAGGCCTTGTTTTAAGCCCGTTTGTTTTACGCCTTTTTCCTCTAACGCCCCTTCGTTAAGTAACCTGCATTCACTTGAACTTAATTTCTTATAGAAATATTTTCGATTTACGTCCACTTTTTCAGGAATGCAAATAGGGCGGAAAACAAGAACTTGGCGTATTACAGTCTCTTGCAGCTAGCGGTGTTTACAACGTTGCGATGTCAGCATAATCGTACAGGTCAAACACGTGTGTATAGAACGCTCTGGCGGATGAAACAGGTACTGCGATCCATGCGTTTTGCGAAGAATTTGAGATCCCAGATCCTTGTGTCGGATGCAGAATGGCGCACACTTCCGCCTTTTCTATCTAGTCACTAACAGAAACTTGTTTATATATTAACGCGTTTCAGCCGTTGAAACAAGTGTGTGGTGCGTGTTAAGGCAGACATTAAACTTTCTTCTGTCTGTCTGTCTGTCTCTTTCTCCGCCCCCCCCCTCCGCCAAGCTTGCAGTAATTAATTAGTGCATGGAGGGTCTAGCGGAAAACGTTTAATTGTTTTGAAAGTTGTATCTGTGCAGCCATACAGGGTTTTCTTTTCTTACACCAAAGATCAGACCACGAAAGCCTGTTCTGAGAGTCAAAACTGACTGGACCATCTTTTCTCACGTTTTCCAATTTATCTTTTCCCTTGAGCTCTAAAACTTTGGAATTTCTATCAAAACGCATTGTTTTATTGAATCTACTGTCGTAGAAAATACAAAATAATTTCAAATGCCTATATTTACTGACGTATTCCATTTACCGCAGGAAAAGGGTCCCGGCACCTCTTGTACAAGAGACTGTGTGGGCCCCAGGGCCGGTCTGGACGGGGGCGGAAAATCTCGCCCCCACCAGGATTCAATCCCCGGACAGTCCAGCTCATAGTGAGTCGATATGCCAGCTACGGTATCCAGGCCCCTGAACTCAAGAGTGTGTTACCATGACGGTGAGAAGGTTAACCCCGTTCGACATACACAGTTACAGCTTACGCATAGAAATATTTAGAAGGTCTACTTAACGCATTTTATTGCGCGAATAATGGACCCGATAACAACGCAAAAAATAATGTGCTCATTACACACATGCTTCAAACCGGTATTAGCACGTAACGCTGAAATATGGACGCTTACGAACAGAAACAAAAAACTCTGAAGAGTTTAAACGTAAATACTTGAGAAAACATGACGTAGTAGAAATATAAATTAATTCTATTATGTTATAATTTAAAACTCTTTAATGGAGTTAGAAGACAAACTGTTATAGATGTCTGACCACGCAAAATTAAAGAACTGAAGAATAGTGTTGAGAAAAGTATTCAGATTAAATTTAAAGAAAAGAAAACCACAGAAGAAGCTACGCACTGGGATAGACCAAGAGTCGAGGAAAGAACTGGCAGGAAAAGACTGGAGGCTTTTCGTCCACCAAGCCTTAAGGAACGAAAAATATGCTAGAATAAGGAAGTTAGTATAACAGCGCGTCTGCAAAAAGAAACAAAAAATGCTTCATATATATATCGACGGGTGTCAACGCACCTCATATTAAAGAAATTTTATCGACTTTTGTCAACATAATTGGTGTACTTTAAACAACTGTAAACAAGTCCTGTGATCACTGTTGGATGTGTGTGTGGTTTGTAAAATTGTAACTATGCCTGAAGATGAACTAATTAACGGTTCGAAACACGTAGGAGTGTAGTTTGAATATTTTAGTGTATAATAAAGTGTGCATGTGGTTAGTTTGTGAAATTCTATAAACCAAGAAAGGTTGCAACGGATAACTTTTGCTAAATTTGAAACATTTTACTTCAGAGAAGATAAACGTTCCAGTATGTTCCGGAGGCTGTACAAGGAGAATGCTAGTTTACGAAGACCACAAATCCACAGTTGTTTAATGAAAGTTATTTAGTTCCACAAACAAGTCAAAGCAAACTGGTTTCCTCTCTATTTATGTTTCAGAACTTCAATTAGCTTCATTTCTACGATTAGAAGCTAACACACTGGAATAACCATCATCATTATCTGTTTTTGCTTCGTGGCTCTGATCACCGCTAAATGCATTTGTTACGTTTTATTGCTAGGTTTACTTTGGGAAGTCAATAAAAATAGAAATATTTGACACAAAACACATATCTATTACCCAGAAAATGTCTTAATTGGCCGGTTGAGCTCTGACAGACACGTTCCGCCATGGTCGCAAACACAACTGCACTTTACTGATAAGATGATGGTGACCCGACCGGGTGTGTCAAATGGACAACCGCGAAGTAAGAGCAGAGCCCGAAGGCCAAACACTATCAACAAAAAAGTCCATCAATGGAACCTATACTGGGCTAACTGAATCCAATCGTGCAAAATTATCGCCAAAATCTCTTTAATTATATATACTCAGAGCCCACCCAAACTGGTTTTTATTGTATTGCCCATACCATGTATGATTATTAGTCAAATACAAAATTCGTCCAAATAATGCACTATACTCTAATGTCTTTACGTTACAACATTTACAAGATTTATATATTAGGGCTACATGTTTCGATCCGGTAGGATAATTCTCAGGGATTCACTCCAAATTAAAAATTGTATTCAATTTTCAATTTTTAACGAGTCCCTGATGATGATGATGATGTGATGGGATCGAAACATGTAGCACTAACATATAAATATTGTAAATGTTATAAATACATTAGCCTACAGCGCATTGGTTGGACGAATTTTGTATTTGCCAAATTGGTTTCTTTATGTATTTGAATATTCGGAAGACCTCGGAGCCCGGTTTCGATTCCAGGACAAACCAAGTGGAATTTCTGGGACATGCCGCTTGGCATTACAGTTATATTTTACCACCCATTTTCAGTGACGAATTAAGTTTTTATCTCAAAACAAGTATGCTATCGTGCATTATTGAATGCAAGACACAGTCTACTTATTCCCAGTTTCACACAAATTCCATTTACATCGCACATACAACAGCAAATGCTGCTTAACCCTTGAAGATGGGACCATTCTACGCTGCGTAAAATCCGAAAACAGCACAGAAAACAGCACAGATCTCATTTACAGCACGGCGGAATCCTGAAAGCCAGTATTTTTTATAAAGCAGTCCCATTACAGGCCTCGACAAGCCCAGAGGGTTCCAGGAGGTCGAGGCTCCCAGATTTCTAGACAATCGGCACATGAAGGTGGTAAGGTTGTCAGCCCTACGCACCGGCCGCCTTTACCCTCCAGGAAATATTCCTGGTACTAATTTCTGTTAGAGGCTGAGTCGACCTCAGGGCCATAGTGCGACCGACAGGACACTGACACCATCGGGAATCGAACCCGCGACCTTCCGGTTTGTAGCGCAGTGCCTCAACCAACTGCGCCACCGCGGCCCCGCAAGCCGGTACATTCCCTTTAATTAAGGCCAGCCAGGCGCTGCTTACGACTTTTTACTTGTCTTCTCGTCCCTTCTATGTTTCCTTCAGTACCGCGTTTTAGATTGCAGTTGCTACGCAAGTTGTAACAAATCCAGTTAGCCTTCCATCGTTTTATTGTTTCCTCCTTTACTCTATGTAATACTTCTTCATTTTTCACACGATCGGTCCAACAGATCTTTTCAATCCTTCTCCAGCTCCACATTTAAAAACTTTGAAGGCAATTCTGATTATATTTTCCGAAGTGTCGAAGTGCCAGCACCACAAAAAACTTACCCCAAATGCAGCATTTCACTAGTTTCTTTCTTAATTTAAGCCCAATTTAAAAGATAACATCTTAAATTAGAGAAAAGCGACAACGGCTGTAAACGAACAGAATGTAACAGAATAACAATTATAGATCATAATCAGAGAACATAAACATATTTTACGAGAGTGTAAACAAGACGCTTTATAGCAAATAGAAGAAATGTTAAGTTTATCTCTTTTTTTAAGCACAAGATGCGATATTTGCTGTCTAAGGTATGTCAAAGTTTCAAGAACCAAGACAACTCAGTTATTACAGTGTTTAGGCCACGACCGGGAAATAGGAGTTCGGATTTCGACAGAGGTTAGGGTTGTTCGTTCTGTAACGAGTTCAGCCCAGATTTGGTGCTCACTGTGACATGTATATCATTTTCAGCAAAATTTATAGCCCGAGAGAGAGAGAGAGATGTGCTCAACGTACATACTTTCCTACCATCTCCTGTCTCCCTTCCGAACTTGCTGTCTTTCCTCTGGACTTCCAATATTTACTCTTGCTTGATCTTGCGACATGAAATCCTCTACCAAAGTACGTCTCGGTCTGTGTTCCTAAACTTGGACCAGGAGGAGGTTAGGTCGGAGTCCCTGCTCTGGCCTTCCGAGTGAGTATGGAGTCTTGTTTTGTGTCTGGCTCTATCCACAGCGCCAGGCAGGTTTTGTTTGTTTAGTGACTTGTTTTGTTAACAACGTGCAGCGAGCCACTGAGTCGGACATATTTGTATTGTAAACAATTCACTGCCGTATAATTACGCCACCTTCATGTTACGAGTAGTTTTTTTCCAATGGCTCGACAGACCCAGTGGGCCAGGGCCTCTTCATTTTGGAGTCGTCGCGATCAGACACACCACACTCGGTAGGACTCACCTGTACGAGTGAACCTTCAGCTTATTATTATTTATTAAATGCTAATTATTTCTTACTCTCGCGTTTATGTTCTTTGTGGAAACTCGCAAACCTTTTCGCTTCCACGGTTTCTTTGGGTATGACGGCAAGGCGAGGAAGGGCACCAATGCCTCGTAACCCACAGCTTCGCAGAATATTTCCCTGGATTGTAGGCAGCCGGGACGTGAAACAGATGACTGAACTTGATCCAGTGGCGAGTTGAAGAATGTGTGGATCAGTACCTCAACTCACGTAACTAACTCCACGGAGCAGAGCCCTTCTTGAGAAGATAATACTCCCTCAACTAGCCACGAAATTCCCCGCATTTTATGGAACCCGAGAGTTCATTACCATATTCACAACAGCCCACCACCTGTCCCTAACGTGAGCCTGCTCAATCCAGTCAATACCCTCAACCCGCTTCTTGAAGATCAATTTTAATATTATCTTCCCATCTACGTCTGGGTCTTCCAAGTGGTTCCTACCCTCACCTTAACTCACCTACATATTTTAATAACGTAGTACTTAACTAAGCAAGGGGACGACCCAGCCTTACCTTTACCTTCACATTTCCTTTATATCTCTGATTTTCTATACTCGAACACAGGCCTACCAACAAGACGTGAAAAGAGTTAGAATTCTCCAAACTTTTGTGGAACATGACGTCATAGTCCAGGAGACCGTAATCTTGACACGCACTGCCGTGGGGCCCACAGCAGCCCGGCACTGGTCGCTTACTCCCGAGATACGTAGTGCCAGGCCAGTGTTCAGTGATGAGGACTGCAGGCATGGCTATGGACCAGCGTTATGAATGGCAGTACCTTGAAGTGTCTTGAACACTCAGGATGTCGAGAGCTGTATACAGGTGGTGGCAGAGCCATTGACAGGGAGAACTGAATGACTGGACACTTGTTATGTTGTCATACAGCCGATATAAATAATGGGGGTGGAAGAGAAAGGGGGAAGAAGATTATGAAAGAAGGCAGGAAAGGAAACTGAAAGGTGGATTGAGTTCGTCTGTGTTGTGACACCTCCCCATGTTCAGGGTCGAAATGATTGTAATGAAGCTGCATCCATACAGACATCCATTCTGCATTTCTTCGACAGTAAATGGAATGTGCAAGCAAAAAAAAAAAAAAAAAAAAAAAAAAAAAAAAAAAAACAGAAATGCCAAAAAGTGTACAATTTTTGCAACCGATTTGAGCTCCAAAGGACAGACCACAAAGATTTTCTCCTGTTTCTCCTTGTCCTCCCATTCCCCACTCTCCTCTTCATGTTATTCTTACAACTGAAAATTCGGGCTGCAAATCAGTTCGGACGTTTAGTAGTGTTACAAATTCATCTTCCACTACTGCCGATCCTTCCCTATCTTTCTATTCTTTGGGATCCTACGTCTGTAACACTATCGCAAAGAAGTCCATAAAGATTACCGCGTGCTGCTTATATGTTAAAAGGAAATTCCTACTCTACTATTCGTAAATAAGTGTTTCAGTTGCTGTGGTCGCGTGCATCGCGTCGGTTAGGTTGACTGACAGAAGGTATTGCTTGGCGAAAACGAGTTTCAAGAAGAAACTGGCAGTCTCCTTAGAGGTTAATACTACACAGAAGAAACTGGCGGTCTCCTTGGGGGTTAATACTACACAGAAGAAACTGGCGGTCTCCTTGGAGGTTAATACTACACAGAAGAAACTGGCGGTCTCCTTGGAGGTTAATACTGCACAGAAGAAACTAGCGGTCTCCTTGGAGGTTAATATTACACAGAAGAAACTGGCGGTGGAGGTTAATACTACACAAAAGAAACTGGCGGTGAAGGTTAATACTACACAGAAGAAACTGGCGGTGGAGGTTAATACTACACAGAAGAAACTGGCGGTGGAGGTTAATACTACACAAAAGAAACTGGCGGTGGAGGTTAATACTACACAAAAGAAACTGAGCACAACCACAAGTAGCCTGAAACAGTCCAGCCGGTAACCCGGCCACGATTTCAGAGCTTGAGAGTTGGAAGGGGCTAACATCCTGTCAAGGTGGTCCAGCCTGTGATGATTTACCCTCAACGCGAATATAAACGCCCGGATTCTATAAATGGCGGAAAATTTCTTGAGCACCTGAGCCACTATCATCCTTTTATGAAGACTCTGCTTGATGAAGCTAATGGTTTTCTTTCAAAGTTACATTTCTCCTCAGGCACATTAACCCTTTAAAGATGAAGCGTATCTGTTTTATATAAGGACTCAGTGCATACCGCGCTGTAAACCCTCTCCACTTCGGTTATAAAAACCCGTCTCTTAATGTTTTATAAGGCAAAAGTTCCTGTTTGTTCTGAGATCCGTACAAAACACATAAATGCAATGTGGGCACCACGTAGAATTTTTTAATGTTAAACCTGGTGGTATGTAAAGTTACCGCTAGGCTTTAAAAGGTTAAAACGTTTTTGAATGAAACCTGTCGTAAACTCCGTATAGTTAAACACGTGACACGTTACGTTTCTTATTCAGAATGTTATAAAAGACGTCATTTTTTGCCAAATTTGCTATAGAAGGTGCTACTGGGAAGGTAAAAGCAAAGCAGAAGAGATTGAAACTGAATGGGAAACACGAGTTTCTGCTTTAATGTGATGACGTTACTATACTGGGTGAAATATGAATACTTTTAACACAGACCGTAACGTCTCTCAGTCGCTAGAAACAAAGCTGGTCTAGACGTAAATGCTTAGAAAGTTACGCGTGCCGTATATTGACGTCTCACAAACAGACTGTAGGATAAAACTGCAAAACAAAACGGCCAATTAACGAGTTCAAAATGCGGCGATGTTAACGACATTAACACATACAAATTATAATCACTAACAAATTAACAAATAAGCTTAAATTCGCCGAACGCTTGCCACCATTTAGCTTAGAACCTACCGTCGTGGCGTCTGCTGTCTAAAAACGTAAAGATTAAAATACAGTCGAATCCGGTTTTATTGACATCGTTTTATACGCCTCGTCTATAGCGTCAGATGTACTGTGGTGCCAGTTAATTCCTCAGTGTTAACCGTAACATTATACTCCTCGGTTACAACAACACTTGTTTTTTAACGATACAAAATATTCGTTCCGTTTCATGACGTTATAACCGAGTTAGACTGTACACAAAATTCTAATTGTGCCTGTTTTTTACGGATATGAAACTTGGCTTCTCACACTGATCGAAGAACAGAGACTGAAGATGTTTAAAAACAGGATGCCGATTAGTGGATTCATCTGCCAACCGCAGTGACTAAAGACGGGATCATGTAATGAAATTTGTGTTCCATAAAATGCATGGAATTCCTTGAACAAATGAGCAATTCTTAGCTTCTGTAGATGGAATTTGCTCCATGGAGCTGGTTTGGTAATTATGTTGCTGCTCTCCATGTCAACTGCATATTATGTGTAAACAGGAAGTGTTTTGGAGATCTCAGCATAGAGAATATGAAGAACGTCACAGAACTTCGATACGCAGTCCAATAGTCACAGCCAAATAACAGAAGGAAAAAGCATTGATGTGTATCACCATTTGTTACAGCAACCAACTCGTGCACTGAATAAAATACATTCATGAGCTATTACAAAAAAGCCCTACATGTTTCGGCACTGAAGTGCCA
Source organism: Coptotermes formosanus (assembly GCA_013340265.1). Taxonomy (NCBI): domain Eukaryota; kingdom Metazoa; phylum Arthropoda; class Insecta; order Blattodea; family Rhinotermitidae; genus Coptotermes; species Coptotermes formosanus. Next base: position 1,259,083 of record BLKM01000587.1, on the reverse strand, counting down.
TCACCAGGAGGGCGTTCAATACAACTACATCCTGGTCCAACACACCAGGCTAGTTATTATGTTGGCTTTACGCCACCACTTGACACGATACGTTGCATACACTCCACCAGGACGAGACTTCTGCTACGTTACATGTTTCTATGCATGATTCATACAGTTGTGAACAACTGCAACACCTGGAACGACTTACTTTCAATACTTTTAATACTGTTAATACTACACAATTTTAAACGTATGGTTATTAATTTTAGGTATTTTAGAATTTTAATGGTTAATATTTTAATAATTTCTCTAAAGGCAACATAACTAGATAGGTGTGTTGGAGCTGCATTCCTTTCTTTTGAACGCCCCCCCCCCCCCTGCTGATAACACTCAGCGCTGAAACATATAGGGGTCTTTTATAATAGCTCATGAATGTATTTTATTCAGTGTGCGAATTGGTAGAAGATGCACATAAAATTTGTATCACCATGTCGATACGCCGACTGAAGAAGATTATAATTACAGAATTGCCGATTTCTTTATGTCTCCTTGCATACCACCTGCTTTGCATGTCCTCGTCTAGTGTTCGTATCACTTTCAGAATGTACACCGATTATTTGCCTAGACAGCGTTAACCATTTGAACCTTGTAATGCAGACGTAGTGTTTCCTGTGAGGTTCGAATTGAATATTTAAATGTGGCTTAGAAGAATGCGAGATATGATGTTCCCATAGCTGTACTGATGAAGATTTAGGTCTTCTGGGATATGACGTCATATTAATTGGTAAATAGCTTCTGACGTTTCGGAGAAGCTTGCTGCCTCCATATTCAAATTCTATGCAGTCATAGAACAGTGATAATTAAGACGAAAGTCAAAGTTCTAAGAGCACTTTTAGTACGTACTACAAAATCCACAGTGTCGCTTCGCCTTGAACGTATTTCTTCTTTGTTTTCACCTTCAAAGTTCACATCTTCATGCTCTATACTATTACTATATTGAGTGAAAGTTCTCACTTGCAGGAGTTTTTTCCTTTCTTCTGTTTGGAAGCCAGGATAACTGTCAGTATAGTCTCGTGCTGAATGACTGAGGTATCATTTTCGATTTTCAGCAGGGGAAAGGGTTTTTATGTTCAACAAAATGTCCACAGCGACACTGCGGCCAACCCAGCCTGCTATTCGTTGAGTGGAACGCCTTCTTCCCCGGCGATAGAAAGGCCGCAGCGTACTAATTGCCTCTTCTAGTGCCGAAGTTAATGCATGTAGCTATGCCTCCACTTCTCCATATACCTTCACGGTGTGCAGCAAAAAAAAATTCATCTTTACTTATTATCCTTTTATCTTTGCCGCCCCATGTCCAAGACTAAGCTGGACACACGGGTTTACTGGAAATAAGAGACTGGCTATATTCGGTTTCGTACCAGTCGAAAAGCGCACTCACAGGAGCGAACCCATTAGCAATGCCCTGCCCTGTCCTTTACAATTCGTTCATGTGTTCCGGCTCTTGAAAGCCAAGCGAAAGAACCTGTCCATCTAGACGCAATTTTACGCTACGTCTAGAGCTTGTCACTTATACTGTTACTAGCATAAACCGGCTCTATGAGTCCACAACTTACTATATTTGAGGTTTCCCAGCGGAGTCGCTCAAGAAGTCCAGAATTTTCGGTTTGGAAACGATAGAAAGAATTGCGTATGTAGCAAATTTCCCTGCAGTTTCAACCTACACAACGAACGACTTACGACAAATTCACCCAAAATACAATCAGATATAAACCTAAGAAATACAGGAGTTAGGGAAACGGAGAAAAAATTGCAGTTACCTTCGAGGTCAGAACGGACGTTAATGTTTGCGCTTTGAAGTGCTGATAAAGAACGAGGAAAAGGTGGCTGGAACAGGTTTTACTCTCTGTACCTTGCAAAAAAAAAACGGTAAAGCAATCCCATTACAGGCCTGGACAGGCCCTTAGGGTTCTAGGAGGTTGAGGCTCCTACATTTCTAGACAACCGGCACATGAAGGTGGTAAGGTTGTCAGCCCTACGCACCGGCCGCCTTTACCCCCCAGGAAACATTCCTGGTCCTCATTTCTGTTAGAGGCTGAGTCGACCCCAGGGCCATAGTGCGGCCGGAAGGATTATGTAAATGAAAACTGTACGTACCTTGTAGTCAACATGAATAGGTTTTACCATTGTTTCATGCATCAGTGTTCCGTTAAGTGTAGCATACTTTCAGTAATCTCTTATGGCTCTGGTGAACACCCAGTCTTCTCGCCTGTGTAATATACACGCCGAGCTGCAATTGTTCATTAACCAATGCTTTAGAATTAAAATATGCGTACTTCTTCGCTCTGCCGACGGGTCCTTGTTTTAAATTCTGCAAAGCAGTTACAGACTTTTCGAAAAGGCAGGCCTACAAGAGAATTGCAGGAATGAATGTCAAGTGGGTTATGGCAGTGGTTGCCAGAGTGTGGTCGACGAGACCTGGCCGGCGATTCCGAGGTATTATTTTGTCTTCCTATTACAAGTTAGAGGGGAAAATATTGTATTTAATACTTCTTAATATTTTACAAAACCTGGTTATATGGAATAATGGTATAATACAGTGTGGGGGCACGCGGCGGCGCAGTTGGTTGAGGCACTGCACTACAAACCGGAAGGGCGCGGGTTCGATTCCCGATGGTGTCAGTGGATTTTTTCATTGGCATAATCCTGTCGGCCGCACTATGGCCCTGGGGTCGACTCAGCCTCTAACAGAAATGAGTATCAGGAAGGTAAAGGCGGCCGGGGCCTAGGACTGACAACCTACCACCTTCATGTGCTGATTGTCTAGAAATCTGGGAGCCTCGACCTCCTTGAACCCTGCTTCATAATACAGCGTAATTCTGCTCAGTAAAACGTAAGTTCTTTTCCTTAGATTTTCCTGGTCTTTGTTTTATTATCATTAGTGCTAGGAAAATTAGAGTTTTGTAATGGATTTTCACAATGACGTAATGAAGTTTTTATTTATTTGTTTTTAGCTAAAAATATTTCTTGTTTGCAAATATTCGAACTTTAGTTACCGCGAAATGTAGGGGTCTGCGAGTTGAATTATCCTTGGAGAGGGGTCTGCAGAACGAGTGTTCGTTTTCAAGGGACCCCCGGTATCAGAAAGCTTGAGAAACACTCAGGAAGCAACAGCTTCTCTTCAGAAATTCGAAAAGCCGCCTTGCTCATTTTATCAGTAATCTAAAAGATTTGCGTTGTTGGCGTACAGCAGCACCATGTGTTTACTGTGTTCATGAAGATAGATAAACTAATTCAGAGTCATTAGAATATTACCACGATTTGTTGACACACATCCATGCTGAATGAGTACACTGTCACAACGGAATGGAACATTCTCAGGCTGCCCGCAAGGAGACGGCCAACAGGTAAGATGGGTAACTGCGAATGTGATAAATAAGCATTTGCGGACAGCCGACAAGTGGTGGTCCACCATTCTATGTGCTTGTTGGTGTTAGTGTAACGTACAATAAAAACCTAACCTTCACAGGGCCTTGGAATCGCTGGGCTTTTTTGTACAGGGTTATGAACCATCGCGTTACGTAACAGACAATAAATTTTTCCACCAACTGAGAGATTATTAGCTTCTGGAGAAGAATCCCTATATTTGACATTATTATAAAGAAGGATTTACAGCACAAATGAAATTTTTCAGATTGCTTTTAAGAATGAAAATGTTAGACCAACAAACGAATACAATAATTTGAGAAAAATAAACACATCGATGAAATTCAGAGCTACAAAAATAAGTGGCTACAACATGTTAAAAGGATTGACACACTCATGAATACACAGGATGGAACTTGACTACACACCAAAAGGCAAACGCAACATAGGTCGAACAAAAAAGATGGAGCGGTCAACAGCATCTTCAAGATTTGAGTTTTCACAGGACAGGACCGAGATGTCCTACATCTGTTTAGGTTTGTGATTATGATGATGATGATTATGATTATGATTATGATAAAGAATGACTGCACTACATGGAGTTAGTGACAATTATTTATCGAGGGTCTGCAACTGCAGCAGACTACGATGACTTACGGGCTTTTAGTTCAGTGAAACATCCCCCATATAATTAGGTAACGGTGTCCACAGACTGCGCAGCTGTAATAACTATTAGCGTGGTGCAAGTGTTTGTAGTTTCATTAGCACGGTCATAATTTTATGATTTTCCTTACTAACACAACGCACATTTCATTCCTTTGCGGTGGTTGCTAAGGCTTAAACTAACGGCCCTGACATTGTTAACATCTCGTAAACGAAGCGAATACAGTCAGCGGGAAAGTTTAAGTGGTACATGTGCTTGAATGCGTTATTATGCTTTGTCTTTGTCGAATTTCTGCCTGTGTATTTATGTGAATTGGTTAATGTTACAACTGTCTATTACTTTAAGAAAAACCTCTTAATAAGTAAAGCTGAAAATTCTGAAAACCTCGGATTTAAAATATGTTCTAACAGGAGAGGATGCGTAACTTACGGTACGAACTGTACGAGGGACAGCAGCGGTGAATCACGCGAAGGGTTGCAAAAAAAGACTGCCACGAAAGAAACTGTCTATTCTTAAGTGAGGATAGTTCCTGGTACTGATTTCTGTTAGAGGCTGAGTCGACCCTAGGGTCATAGTGCGACCGAAAGGATTATGTAAATGAAAAATTTCAATGACACCATCGGGACTCGAACCCGCGACCTCCTGGTTTGTAGCGCAGTGCCTCAACTAACTGCGCCACCGCGTGCCCCGCATTCGGCACTGTAGCCATGTTATTTCAGTTTTTAGATAAAAATGCGCAAGTCCAAAATTTGTATACCCTTTATGTGCATGAAATGATGCTGTTCCACACAGCTAATATTTTTAAAGCACTATGAATGATCATCTCTCCGCGTACCAGAGGTAAAACACGCATACTTAACCTCAGCAGACTTTTGGCTTCAGCCGTCTATACCTGGCAGGAGAAGTCTAGAGTATATTTTATATGAGGCCAATGATCTGTTGACAGCTACTGTCGCTACAGTAGTATAGGGAACCTACAGGGAATGCTACCCTTTAAAGCACAGTGTTACGTATGAATATACGCATGCAGCATACCATCTGTTTTAACATTATGAAGCCCCGCATTTTCAGAAAGTGAAATGGTACAGTTAGGCCTAAGTGTTTCCTACATAAAAATAAACAAGGATTAATTTCTTCCTTGTATTTGCAATCGGGATGCAGTGTTTTCTGTGAGCACAAACTGCATTTTTAAATGTTTGTACGATTCTCAATATTTTAATGGTTAAATAAGTGGGCCATCAAAATTCTTGTAGACTAGCCTGAAGACGAGGGACACGTGGTGCCGAAGTTGGTTGAGGCACTGCGCTACAAGCCGGAAGGTCGCGGGTTCAATTCCCAATAATGTCATTGAAATTTTTCATTTACATAATCCTTCTGGCCGCACTATGGCCCTGGGGTCGACTCAGCCTCTAACAGAAATGAGTACCAGGAATATTTCCTTGGGGGTAGACGTGGCCGGCGCGTAGGGCTGACAACCTTACCACCTTAATGTGCCGACTGCCTTGAAATCTGGGAACCTCAGCCTCCTGGAACCTCCAGGGCCTGTCCAGCCCTGTATAGGGAGAGCTTTACCTTTACCTTTACCTTTACCATTGCCCTGAATATGAAGGCAGCAGTCACTTCGAACCATTTGTAGGGAGTCTTTTTGAACCAGAAGATGGATACATCAAGTTTACCCACAACGAACGGAACTGTTACAAATCGACAAGGCGTCACGGCACATAAAGCCGTACGCCTCATGGTTAATGAAGATCTCAAAGTGTAACCGTGGGAGTATTCCGTAAGGACATTATTTTACCTGACAACTGTCACTAGTCTCGTAACTCTGTTTGCTTAACTTATAAAACTTCAGCGTTGAATCAGAAGCTTGTTCCTCAGATGTGACGTGTGTCTGCGAGCCAAAGAAAAATATCTGCGGTATCGTCTTTTAACATCGAGGCTAAATACTTCACATTAACCGCAACATATTGAACTAAAACGCGTGTAAACCGACTCACTACAAACTGGGATAACGGCGATCGCTGCAATGCCTGCCGTCACGCGAAATGGTCTAAGAGATCTAGTGATGCCAATTGTCAGATAAAGTATTGTCCCTATGTACTGCCGTCGAAAACTACACAGGCAGACATACGACAAAGTAGCCTTTACGACACTGACTATAAAGAAGACCGTCCTCAGATACGTGGTGCCGCGTAGCCTGGTAGAAACGTGCCGACGCTTCGTATGACAAGGGAAGAGAGACAGCGAGAGAGAGAGAGAGAGAGAGAGAAGTGTCTTGTTTGATGACGCTGTCAGTTGCGATGATTATATATCGTCGGTGGTTGAATGTAAAACATGCTTGTAGCATTGGTGGAATGATATTGACAGGTAAAACCGAGCCACTTAGGAATAAACCTGTCCGAATGCCAGATTGTGTACCATAAAGCACACATTATATTGAGAAATAAATTTCATTTGTAGTAAAAGATCATGCATAGAATATTTTTCGAGGAAAGAAAGAAGTGGAATACAGTGGTTGTTAGAAGGGTTGTGGAAGTTGAAATGAACAAGAAGAAACACAGATAAAAGAAGATGCTCAATATGCTTAGGCGATGAGGGATGTTAAACAATTACTACTGGCTTGTTTAGAAATTAGAAATAGGAGAATATTTTTTTTATTTCTGAATCAGGAGATGGCCTACAGGATAATAATCAAGTAGGATATTCAGGCAGGGATTTAGACGAAGTCAAACACAAATTATTTAAAAAGACGGAAGATTTTATATACCATAACTACCAAATGGTGATGGACCGCCATTGTGACAACACAGTGTTAATCTGTAGGTAGTTGCATAGTGAGAAATGAACTCACATACTATGATTATTATTATTATTATTATTATTATTATTATTATTATTATTATTATTATTATTATTATTATTATTATTATTATTATAAGGCGCACATACACTGGCCTGGGATTGAATCTGGGCCTCCGTGATGACAGGTTGGCGACTAACCGCCTGAGCCACAGCCCGCCTTATGTTCCACGGAAACCTACTGTCTGCTGCACAATGAAGTATCAGCTTCCTCCGAAACGTTAGCAAATGTACACCGCACTATTCGACGCCACATCACCGCATCGCAAGGCAGGTCTCCTGAAGCACGCTGCAGAACAAGAAACACTCTTGACAGACGGGGCAACCCTGAAGGTTTAGCCACGCACTCGCAGTGAACTACGCATTTAGCCGGAACGGGATCGTGCTTAAGTGCGAGGAGACCCCACGTGTTGAGGTCACCAGGTCGCGTCCAGCTCAGGGTTCTGTTTATTGTAAAGTAACGGTGACGAGAGGCAAATGACACAGTGCAGCCAACCCATGATCAAGACATGCATTACATCTTCGTGCACATCACTAACACAGTGCAGCCAACTGGTAAGGAATTACCCTATATCTGTGTACAGCTCAATGTCAACAAATTATACCGTGCAAAGACGTTATTCGGTAACCGCTACTGAGTAGCTGATAGTTGCACATGTGGTCTGAAATTCCTTGACCAAAGGTCCATTAATATGCATACAAGAGTCCACAAATGGGCCCTAAACTGAGCCAAATGAGTACGCTCCACACTCTCAAATAAAAGCCAGTCTAATATCGCCCTTAAATGTATCAGCATGGGTTCTGCGACGCTTTTATACATTTGTTTCTCGTCTGTATGAAGCTGAATGGAGTTAAACGAAACCCACATCTTCTGTTTTGTCCACGTGTTTAGGATAAAGAGGTCACGGAGGAAGGTGAGCAATATGTACAAAACTTTAGATGGAAAACCTGTGAGGAAGACCAAGTGAGACACCTACGGATAGATAGGCCTACACGGCAGTGAGTCTTGTTCCCTTGTACACGTGTTTGATAACGCACATGGAAACGTCCGTTGATATACTAATGGTCACAGGCAAGTAATCTTTTGCGAAAGCTCGTAATTTCATGCAACCTAGTAACTAATTAATGACATTATGACATTACTTGTAACAGATGCATGACACGTGTCGTAGGTCGTAGGTTGTTGACCCGTCTTCAGTGACTGTCGGCGGAACATTCGGTACATACATTCACATTTAAGTACGACTGTCAAGTGTGTCTGTCGGCCTCTGTAGTCTGCGTCCAAAAACTGGGTCTCAGGAAACTGAGTCTTGAGACAGACGTAAAGTAGCGGCACGTAGCTAAAAGAGACGACAGGTTGGCTTGCCTGCTCTCTGAGACGCCGTCTGTTGAGTATTGTCAAAACTGCTCCGCGGCAGAACAGGCGTAGCTCAAAACGAGAAAAGGAAATAAACTGTGACACAAAGAAATGCCATTAGCCGTAATACCTTCTTCAGAGATTTACTTGAATGAAAACCTGTCAAGAAATTTACGTCCATAATTGCTTCTATTTATTTACCGTTTCAAAGGCATACATTTCAACCTATTAATCACCCAAATCACAACCAACACTTCGCTTTTTAAAAAGCTATACAGGCAACCAAGTTTCGGCTGAAGGAGCCATCATCAATCCACATAGAAAACACGAACTGAAAACTCTACATGTTAACATACGTATGTAACATACAGAGTTTTTAATTCTTGGTTTCTGCGAGTCCCGATAATGGTTTCTTGGGCCGAAACCTGGTAGCCTGTATACGTTTCTAAAAAGCGAAGTCTTGGTCGTGATTGTGTGATTAATAAGTGGAAATATATGCCTTTGTATCTGCACACCAACTGGGATGTTTAATAGTCAAATTATTTACGGTTTGTTTAACAACGATGTCAGGAACTCAGGTTATGTGGCGATAACACGAAGATGGAGTAACTGGTCAATCGGCAAACATGTGTAAGGAAGCCTTCGTTGCCTAATTTGAGAGGCTGTGTCAGCATTTGTCTAGTGGGACGGAGGAAGATCACGGAATTATCAGTAAGGGTAGCCAGTGATTAGGCCGTGGTTCAAACCGAATGTGTTACCGCTTGAGCCAATTGAGCCAACTGCTCAGTTGCCTCGACATTCAAAGATAATCACCGTTCAAATAAAAGCAACTCCATACTAGTCACGTCTTTATTACCTTCGCTTATATGTAGTGTAACATTTTTCTTACGCATTCATTCCAATTTAACACTCAAAAGTCTGACCCAGACGGTGTTCTCTGTTGAGAAACAGCAGCTAATTTCCGTAACGGTATGCCATGTGGCTATGGGAAAGTGACGGTGCAGGGGATCTTGAACATCACACATTCCTACCCTTGACTTTACCTCGTACTACACAGTTCTCTAAGACTTGACAAAAGTGGGGAAACAAATTCTGATATCAGACAAACATTGAAAGTTACAAATATAGCTGAATAAATGCAAGGACACCAAGAGAACTGGCGAAGGTTTTCGTCTGTAATAGAGTCCGCCTTTTATAGATGGCAGCATTGCGCTTCGGAACGATGAAACGACGGGGCGTAGGACGATCATAACGACGAAAGACATAAAAATACCACGTTTGGATTCAAAGGGACAGAACTGGCCATTCTAGGTCTATAGAGTTCTTGATTTTTGCTGTCTTTAGAATGTCTCTAACAGGAAGTTACTGACGTCGGAGGAACATGCCGCCTCCACGTTCATGGCAGAAAGGTAAGTTAATGGTCATGATGATGGAATAATCTTTGTATTCTTCACTGCTCTCTTGATGGTTCTACACGATCTGGGCAGTTACGTGTACTAGGAAATAAGGCGAAAGTATCTCCACAAGAAGATGGCGACCCGTGTCATGCCATACGCTGCTTGTACAGCAGCTAGACGGAGACACCTTCACACACGTTTTGTTAACTACAGCACGTTCTGCTACGTAGAAAAATAACAAAAAGAAACGAAGAATGAAATTGCGACTGACCTAAATTCTACAGCAGCCACATGACGGTAGTTAATTTGCTGTTAAGTCGGACTTCCTGCGTCCACATTCCATCAGCAGCAGTGCTTGAGGCACAAGGTGATGTTACACAAGGCGGTGTTACATCGCGAACACCATAAAGGAGGACTGACTGGTCAGTGACGATGTCGAATTAGCTATCGACGGACACAAAAACGTCAGCGGCGAATTAAAGACCCCGACATACCATTATTTCCTCCGTCTGGAAAGAATCACGCCATGTTCGTTGCTGGTTCACCCGCTTCCATAACAGATGTGGCCTATGCATTTGATGTGTATGCTGTTATCCCTTCGGACTACTTTCATCGCTGACTTCTAGTTGTCAGTGTTGTGTTCATTTTCTTTTCCTCAGTGGATGTCTAATATTGTTACGGATTCTACAAGATTAACCTGGTTTGAATTGTCGTATTTAAACATCAGTAACGTAAACGACAGGTTACTGATGACTTCTAGAATAATTATGCCCCTGTGTTTCCTTGCGATTGTGGTCACCAACACGGTATATTCTTGGATAGAGGGAATAAAGTTTCGAATAAAATATTACACGAAAACCATAAGCCTAATATTAAGTGTATGGTTTTCCTGAAAGCACGAATCTGAAGTAAGTATCCTCCAAATTGTAAAGTTTTCTTGGAGCTGCCTCTTTCGCAATTTCCCCAAAATCTGTTTCTGAAAAAATGAAGCTAAACACGCGACTTTTCACTTGCTGATTGGCCCACGTATCCGAATCGCTTTACAGCTTTTTGTTATAGAAAGCGTAAGGGTTAAGCCCCACAACGAAGTAAGTGGGACAACTTTTTGGCCAAAAGATTGTGCCACCATGGCCAATCAATTCGTCTCTTTAATAATCATCAAGGCGCACGTTCAGGTTAAAGCGTGGAGTTGCGTTATCACACAAAAAGAAGTTAGCTCAGACTTGTTTGTTGTTTTAGTTTTAAGTGCCTACGTCATTCTGCAATTATATATAGGCGTTCTTAAATATTTTCAGCCGACTTACCCTTTGGTCTCAGAGTGAAACTTCAAAACCTCTTTGAACAGACAAATGTCAAGCTGTTTCTTGCTTAGAAATACTCGTAAGAATCACGAAGTGAAAACGCATGAGGAGGCGGAGGCGCAGACACGCGTATCATTAACTTCAGTAACAGAAGAAGATAATGTCAGCTTCACGTGCCTCCTCTTTAAACCGGAGGAAATTACCTGCTATTTATTAGATAGGAAGCAGCGTGGACCCTAGGGCCGGCACGGACGCAGTAATCAAGATAAAACTTTCTTGCCTCTGTCGACAATCGAACCTCGATTTCTAGGTCTTACATCTCGTAGTCTAGTTACTATATTGACTGAGCTATCTGATTAATTTTTATCTCAAACTCCATATTGCAACACCTCTCTTGCAACATGGCACAGCCGTGATTTTCTGGACTGCACATGAATCATAAGAAACAGAGAGCCACAGAACTTGTCCCAGCTTTTCTGTATTTCGCTGTGAATCCTTTATGTAACTCGACACGCTGATCTGCGGACAACGTGTGGTATTTATCATAAGCAGTGCTTTATTACAGTAATCCAAGCAGTTGCCTCAGAAATTAATTTATTCCATCTACTGGGTCTTTAATAAAAGCAAGACCGGTATTCTGAACGTCGAGAAATTGCTGGGAAGCCCACAGACTAGTAAAGACCTGAAGTGTGGGTTGCTGTAAAACGTGTAAGTGATACTTTATGTTCCCCGACGAACGCACGTTCTCAGTTACATCAGGGGTTTCCAAAACATTTCCGAGGCAATATTATGTACTGCTTTGTAGAGACAGCTATATTCTTGTGGGAGAGCTTCCTCCTTCATGTCTTCTATTTTGCTCCAATTATTAACCTACTAGTGTCATTCCTGTCAAGAATTTAACGGAAAATCTTTACGCCTTATATGCAAATCCTTTTTACTTTGCCATCCTATCAGAATTCCTCTCCTCCTTCCTCTTCCTTCCCTGACTTTAATGTTAACAAAACGTCAAACGACACAGGCTTCAAGCGAACAGCAATGAAGAACATCAGCCTGCTACATAATACGTTATACAAACGTTTTCCACCACAGTTATTTGCACCATTACATCATCATCTACAGTGAAAAAGGCTCATGTATTTAAACGCAAGGGTTTCATAACATTGTCAACCAAATAATGGTGCCACATTTTCTCCCCTTCCCACCCACTCCCCTTTCTTATAAATGCAACATAAACAAACTTCGTCCTCCTGATTCGTATTCCGGAGTTCCAGGGTTCATATCTCGGACCAGGGACATTCTGTCCTTGTGATATTTTAGAGACTCAACAGACAAACACCGGGTTAATATTTCAGATTAGGCCATGCTCCCTTCCTTCCGCAACCTCTTCAATACATTTTCAACCTTTTAAAGCCTAGCGGTTGTTTTACGTACCGCCAGGTTTAACATTCAAAAATTCTACGCGGTGCTCACATTGCGTTTATGTGTTTTGTGTGGATCTCAGAACAAACAGCAACTTTTCCCTTTATAACACATTAAGCAACTGGTTTCTATAACCGAAGTGGAGAGTGTTTACAGCGCGGTACGCACAGTCCTTATATAAAACAGATATGCTCCGTCTTTAAAGGGTTAATTAAACATGCTAACATTAGACGCTGCATAGCAAGGGCTTGTAGTAGTCTTTTTTTAAATAAACCACATAGAAAAGAAACACCGGAACTGCCTAGTAGAAAGATCGCCAACTGTAGTCCCAAAATCCGCTTTACCCAAGATTTATCCTGGGGTTACAGTGAGAATGTTTCTCTACACGCACTAATACTTGACGATATGGATGCAGTTCTGTGAGGAAGAGTACATTTCTAACTTTAAGTCAAGTTCAGAGTAGGTCATTCTGTTAGTGTTAGATTTACTTATCGGTGCTTCCATGCGAAGCCGCGGAAGAGCTCCGATTAAGTCAATAAGCATGTAATTTCGACAACAAATGAGAAGTGCAGTTTTACTTCGTCAGTGTTAAAGGAAGGTGTTTCAGCAAACAAAATGTCGGGGGATATTTTAAAACAACCCACAATGCCTCTGACACAAAATTACGCCAATTCAGCTGCATGGATTAAACTGATTGTCATTTTAAAGGGCTTCCTGAGTCGTCTGGCCCTCTGACAAAGTTAATCGTGCTTTTGCCATAAAAAATTTAGAATGGAAAAACAGTGAAGGGGATGAAGTCTGCAATTTTGAAGGTTTCTGCAGCAACGCAGAGATCGTGTCTTATAGACAACGGTTTGTAACCGTCAGCTCGGCTAACACCGTGACAAGAATAACAGAACTCAGAGATTGTAAACAGATCAACGAATGAAAGTCTTCTCTGCATTACAGTTTGACGAGGCCGCGGATACGTCACGCTGTGTTCGAATGGCGCTCGCTGGTAACCTGATGAAGACAGAATGTCTCACACTTGTTCCCTTGAAAGAGACGATGACAGTCAAATACAATTATCATGCCCTCAAACTTTATATTTATCACACCACTTTAGATTTCAAAAATTTGAGTCTACATACCTACTGAAGGAGCATCACCGACGGTAGGTAATAAATGGATTTATAGAAATGAGCAGGCAAGGTCAGTCATTCCCACTGCTGATCACATTAGCCTACACTGTATTATTCAAAGAATAATGTCTGCGTAAATTTATTATTTATTTTAATATGTAATGAACTTGGTAATTAGAGAAATTTTATCCGTTGCGTACGCTGGAAGCGCAGCCTTTGCAGAGTTCTTCTAGAAGACGCCAATTTTATGGTAATGGAGTAAAAGTTGTTGCAAGCAGCGTCGATCTCATTGCATGGATTCACAAACCTGAGAATCCAAAAGTGATTTGTTTGCTTTATCTATTGTTCCTCATGGATGCAGCTCTTAACGCGTTCAATTTTAAAATCCTGGTGAAAGACAAGCACGTTGCTGAAATGGCGAGTTCAGTGACTGTACTCAAAATCGAATTGTCTTTGTGGGTACGTGATGTAAAGTTGAAGGATTCTAATTAATTTTGCACATCTAAAGAGCGTCACAACTGAAACCGTTTATGTAAAATTTTCATTCCCCAAACATTTGTGAGACATATTAAGAACTAAAATTAATGAAAATACCGTCAATTACAACACTTGTATGTATGGTTATTTGTTGTGATTTTATACTACATGTTTCGGCCTCTTTTGCGGTCATCACTTATACCTAAATACAAAACAAATATTACAAGAAAGGATAATTGCAAACATAAAATTTTAAGGTTATAATAAGATCTTATTCTTTACAGTTGAACTGGGATGGTACGAATAAAAGTCCGTAAGCGTCATGTAGGTACCCCACACGGGGTATTATAGCTGTGATTTCAGAAATTTAGTAAAGCTGAAGCACTCACATAATTTCCTCTGAACACGTTTAGTTTTATGTCTTAGAGACAGCGACATTAGCTGGAAATATATTTCAAACTGACACCCAGAAAAATACTAAATGCTGACAATTACATTAGTCTACGGTATACTGTGTGCTAAGAGCAAACGTTTGAAACAAGTGTTGACAAAATTAAGTGCCAATTCTATGAGGGACTGAACTGCGAATAAAATTTCTTTGCATGAACCTATCTCTTTGGGGCACTGTTTACAAACACCATAAAACATTAGTCAAAATACAGATCAAGACCTGTTGCTTTAATCTCGATGATTTTATGCGAAATGCGGGGTGTTCATGTTTCCGGTTTTAGCATCCTGGCAGAGGAAAAATACTGTGAACTGTGGCGTTGGTAATGAGTAGGGTGCCTTACAACTTACGTATTAGATTTGAAATTTATACACAGGAAACGTTATTTCGCGACAGACAATGGGCGGAACCACGATAATAAAAAGTGCTCTGATTCGTAGAGAAGTCACGACGTAAATCAGAGGGAATTCAAATGTTACGTAAACAGCCGAGGGGGACAGAATTCTAGCAAAGCTTAAGGTTTAATATATTTGGAAAAGATCATTAACCTTTTAAAGCCTAGCGGTAACTTTACATACGACCAGGTTTAACATTAAACAATTCTACGTGGTGCCCACATTGTGTTTATGTGTTTTGTACGGATCTCAGAACAAACAGCAACTTTTGCCTTATAAAACATTAAGAGACTGGTTTTTATAACCGAAGTGGAGTGTTTACAGCGCGGTACGCACTAAGTCCTTATATAAAACAGACACGCTTTGTCTTTAAAGGGTTAAGGGAAGAAAATGGGGTCGGTTTTCAATTGAAATATTCTCCTAGCGTCCATCAGCCAAGAAAAACTGGCGTAGAGTAACACACACATGTAAATTTTATTCCCATAGCCGCGAGGGTTATTGCCTTCTGAGATATGACGCTGAGTATTTTGGCAGTTATGTGCCAAGGTTTCAGACGAATACGCTTGGCGGTAGGTGATGCACCCGACACGTTTCCAGGAAACGGCCATCTTCATGATTACCGCCATGTTGACTTACAGGTGCGCTCTTATTAGACCAACAAGTGCATACACTGTCTACATGTATATATTTGTAACAGTATCACCCTACATGTTTCGACGGTCAAGCCACCAAAACAGGGCAGAACGGAGCTTGTGACTTGGTGCCCCCTGATGATAGTGACTTGACCGTCGAAACATGTAGGGTGATACTGTTACAAATATATACATGTAGACAGTGTATGCACTTGTTGGTCTAATAAGAGCACACCTGTAAGTCAACATGGCGGTAATCATGAAGATGGCCGTTTCCTGGAAACGTGTCGGGTGCATCACCTACCGCCAAGCGTATTCGTCTGAAACCTTGGCACATAACTGCCAAAATACTCAGCGTCATATCTCAGAAGGCAATAACCCTGGCTGTCGCGGCTGTGGGAATATCGATATCTTGCGCTAGTGACCCGTGCCACTGAAGGAGTAGTTTCAAGTGCCGTGTGCCAGACACGAATAGAGGTGCTTGGATTGCGTGGCCGTTACATCAGCTGTAAGCACTCGTCACGTATCTCGCTGATCTCTACTGAAGCATGTTTTGCTTTGTTTTACTCAGGCTTTTGAATCAAAATTTGGTACAGTGCTAACCCTAAGGAATTTAAGGCTCTTCTGGACGCAAAAATTTCGTATTTCAGGAAGATACTATTTTAAATAAAAATATTCGCCTTAAAGGTGTACGCGTTTATGGAAGAACAGTTTTTTGTATATGGAAGTATAATTTTCCTCCGAAATTTCGCTGCCTTTCACGTGTATTCGGAAAGGCGTGTTCTTATCTTGAATGTTTCCCACAGTTCCCTGCTCAAGGCGAATGCAGTGATGGAACCTTCGAATAAGCTACGCCCGTCCCCTTCCGAATCCTTGCCCACTCACCATTTATAACAGTTTTATAATTTTATTCATTTATATATACCCACCGTAGTTGAGACAGCGTCATTAAATAAACTAAAAAAGTAACAATTTAGCGTGCGCGCACGCACGCACACACACACACATGCTTACATACGCCTCTTGTAATTCCTCAATAGTCGTACATTTCTTTTTAGTAACGGTGACGCCTTTGAGTCACGCCGTGTACAGAGGCTGAAATCCAGTGACTCACCGCCATGTGTTATTCACCTCTGCCTAAGACAGGTTTACATCTATGTCCAGGTCTAGCACCGGCCCCTTCTGTAAGCTCTACCTATAAAGCTTCCTTCTTTGCCTGCAGAACATTTTTAATAAAACACAGACTAAACGCATGAAAGCTAGACGCATTAAAGAGAGGAGGAGGTCTACGTGCTCCGAAATATTGCAAGTTAACTTTAAGTCCACATTCCTCTCTTAATGAAGGTAACCTGGACTGTGTGATCATCACATTATCCGCTCTTCTGCCTGTTCCCCATTTACAACAATGAACTATTTTTCGGAACTTCGTACGAACATTATACTGACACAGCCCATACCAATGTCATATTTTGTATTGTATTTGTATGTTTATTGCATTTGTAATTGTATTTGTGTGTAGTATGTGTCCTTTATTGTTTTTGTAATTTTGTGTGATGTGTGTTATTTTGTGTGTTGTGTCTTAGTGTAGTACCACTGGCACCGGGTACAAACCCATTTGCAGTCCAAATAAATAATAAAAAATTATAATAATATATTTTCGTTCTCTAAAATTAGTAAGAAAAATATGCCGGATAAGCAAATATTTTAGGTGGAAGCGACAGAAGCGTCAATTACTACGGGGTTCTGAGGTGATTTGTAGTAGCAGGTCTTAGATAAAGAGGCCACTTACGTTACGATGTCGTTTGTAAATGTAGAATATGAACACGCTGATTGTGCGAACGTTTCTTTCAGCTTTCGGTAAATTTTGTTTATAAGTCAGTAATTAGAAACATGGCGGTATGGCGAAGATTTTAGGTTACGTCACACGCATTTAACTTTGACAAAATCTGTAGTCCTCCTTAAAGAGTAAGATTTTTCTGCAAAGCAGAAATACTAATACTACTACTACTAATAATAATGCGTAATAACAATAATAATAAGCGGAATGTAAAAACAAAGGTGACGCCAGTAATAATAGGAGCAACTGGAACCATTTCAAAATCCTGCAGAGGATCCTTGAGCAGCATACGAGGAAAGCACGATATCAAGGAACTGCAGAAAGCAGCTATACTGGGCACAGCACACATACTGCGGAAAGCGCTAATGTAGAAGCACAAAAGAGTTTAATATTGAAGACAGCGTTATATGCACCATTAAGAGTACGTGCAGAATGGCTGCGACACTGTATACCCTAGAAACATGGTTTGTTTCAGGTATATAAGTGTGAATACCCTGCATAAAGGAGATGATGATGATGATGATGATGATGATGATGATGATAGTAATAATAATAGTGTAGGAATAGAAATCTGTACAGGAGGAAATTTAGGCTTTATGACTTCGGCTCTCATCTTGTTCTTTTATCCTGACTTAGCCTGGCTGGATGCCACGAATATTAACAGGTCTGTAACATTAAGAACCCCACAATTATGATTACTGCCCACTTCACTGGGGATCTCTAAAAAGTTCGATGTAAATTCCTCAGCCTTCACGCTCCACGTATTACCGTGTTATTACGTTACACACACACACACACACACACACACACACACACACACACACACACACACACACACACANCACACACACACACACACACACACACACACACACACACACACACACACACACACACACACACACACACACAGACTCGTGCACGCACGCACACACAGACTCGTGCACGCACGCACAATCCAAAAGTATGAAGAGAAACCTTCTTACTGTGTTTGCTAGGTGCCCATTATTAAACAAATAATCGACTGGAACGTGATGCAGCCTGAACCATTTTTAGTCAGTTTCAAAAACAATTTCTTAAAATCAGAATTTTTACATTTTTTTTAAACAGTGGAACAAAGTGGGCTGTTGAAAAATATAAGAAAGCAATATATAGCAAGGAAAGATAGATTTTTAAAGGATAATGGGATCCAACATTATACTGCGATAGACATTGTACTCCCAATAGAGTAACTGTTTTTTAAACAGGTCTAAAGCTGCTAAGCCGTTCTGAGATGTTAGTGGACTGACCGTGCCGATTGCAGCTGTGTACAGTGTTAGGGGGTTCAGCTGTCAAGAGAACTGGCAATTATAATACTCTGAGGTGCCCAGAAAACTAATCCTGTAATAATCTTTGGTTATGTTAACACTGATCTTTACGAATCCTACCCGAAATGCGTTGCCATGGGACGTCGGATGCTGGAGGAATATGGCGTCTTAAACACACGGGCGGAAGTCGGGGTAACCAGCGTAGATATAGAATTCGGCTTATTAACACTTTAAAGACGAAGCGTATCTGTTTTATATAAGGACTCATTGCGTACCGCGCTGTAAACACTCTCCACTTCGGTTATAAAAACCAATCTCTTAATGTTTTATAAGGCAAAAGTTGCTGTTTGTTCTGAGATCCGTACAAAACACATAAACGCAATGTGGGCACCACGTAGAATTTTTTAATGTTAAACCTGGCGGTTCGTAAAGTTACCGCTAGGCTTTAAAAGGTTAATGCATTAAAGACATGTAAATATACGTTTTGCTACAGCGAAAACACAAAACTTTGCATTTTTCTTACGTATTGTATTTCTGTGTTTTGTATGAATAATACCCTACACAGCATTTAACAGTTGGTCGTTTCTGACAGACGCATACTCTATTCTCCATGACGTAAAAATTAACCTTTAAATCAAATGCAGACTAATTTTGATCTTCAGTATATATATGTATGAAATGTATGCATACATAGCGTCACTTTAGCTACATCAGACAGAGGGGAAATATGTACTTTGCACGTATCTTGTGCTTCATCTTTGTCTACAACTATTTTTCTAAATACTGCAGCCTACGTGTTTAGCGAGATGCGGAAAGAAACGTGTGCAGACCTGAATGTAAAGCGCACGATATTTTAGTCTGATTTTAACCAAAACTGGAAAGGTTTAAAGAAATCTTAGTTAACGTGCAGTATCACATTTAATAAAAACCTGTTCAGTTGTAATCGAATTGCTACACGCAAACAGACGGAGAGACACAGACAGACAGAAACTGCAAAACTAATAAGTCACGCGCAAGTTCGAAATATATTTAATTACAAGTGTAATGCAGTTGTTGTTAATGTACAGCAGAATCCGGTTATAATGACATCGGTTTATGCGACACCTCGTCTATAGCGTCAGATATTCTGTGGAACCAATTTTTTCCTCAGTGTTAGCCACAGCATTATACCCCTCGGTTATAACGACAGTCGTGTATAATGACACAAAATATTCAGTCCCTTTCATGACGTTATAACCGAGTTCGACTCTATCTGCAATATACATCCCCGTCTTTTGAGAAGTCAGTCAGTTGTTTCGCTGCCTGCATTATAAGTGTGTACTTTGGTATTTCTAGCACTAAACTACCACCTCCAGCAGCCTGCTCTGGGACACTCTGTTAGTGATGTTAAATGTGAGATTATTCTGTCACAGTGTAGCCTTAACTAACTGAATCAATGGAAGAGGATCCATTTTGAAAAGGCACTACTTCCTCAAACACTGGGAGGTTTCGCACCCACAGAAAACATCCGGCAAAATTATGAGTAATTAAAGATTGCCACCAAACACAACTAGATTTATTGTATACGTGTATTCTGTTAAAAAGCTACATGTTTCTCAATGCTTTGTATAAAAATACAAAAGTAAAGTTCGCATCCTTTTATATTTTTATATAAAGCCTGACTATGTCCCTTCTGGGCTAAAACATGAAGCGTGTTGTTAGCAGAACACTGTTATACAGTAATGAAGTCTGATGTTGAACGTCCCAGTTCGTGTATGTATACAAGGTACAAATTGTCAATTTCTCAAAGAAGAAATCAGTCACAACCAACACTTTTTTTCTTTTTATTTAACCTTTTAAAGCCTAGCGGTAACTCTACATACGACCAGGTTCAACATTAAAAAATTCTACGTGGTACCCACATTTCGTTTATGTGTTTTGTACGGATCTCAGAACAAACAGCAACTTTTGCCTTATAAAACATTAAGAGATTGGTTTTTATAACCGAAGTGTAGACTGTTTACAGCGCGGTACGCACTGAGTCCTTATATAAAACAGATACGCTTCGTCTTTAAAGGGTTAAAGATTACTGACCTACCACGTTTCGGCTTTTTATATTCATCATCAGGCTTTATAAAAACATGAACAAAGAAACTCCACTTAATAGGAATGGGAAGGCCTTCCCCTTCATATTAAGTGGAATTTCTGAAACTCGAGTGGGCGTTGCCAAATGTTTATAGAAGCGCAAAATGTTTCGAACAACAAAGGTTGTAGACAGAAATAAAGTAGGCATTTCATGTCCAATACACACTTCCAATTAAGTCTTGCTCTTTCGAAATGGTTAAACAAAGAGAATGAGTGACCCATACGTGTTACGTTACGCGTATATTTCCAAAGATTTTCAAAGTAGTGCGGTAGCGATGTTAGTTTTAATATTACAATGTATAGAAAACAAATATCAACTTAGGATTTTCTTGTGTTGAGGAAATAAGTTATGTACAGTTATCAATAAAAAAATAAAGAAAATATCAAACTAAATAAACGCTGAATTTTCGCGCAGGGATTAGATAAATGTAATGCACTGCAAACGCCGCGTCGTCTTTACGTAACGCACGACTTTTTGTGCACATATTGATATATTTGGACGATGTCAATAGTCTTGAACAAACATCAAGCCGTGTAAATAGCAGGGGGTGAAAGATAAGATACACGCTTATTTCTGGCACATATAACGTAGCGTTTTTTGAA
Organism: Coptotermes formosanus; assembly: GCA_013340265.1. Lineage (NCBI taxonomy): Eukaryota > Metazoa > Arthropoda > Insecta > Blattodea > Rhinotermitidae > Coptotermes > Coptotermes formosanus. The sequence goes on along the minus strand of BLKM01000587.1, from coordinate 1,237,737 downwards.
CTCACCATCCTCAAGCACAAACACATAGTGCAATATGTCGCTCATGCGCCTCACGCAACATTAGGACAATATCCGATGTTTGTTTAATTTCGTCTGAACAAGGGCAGACAATTTAATCTGGTTTGCGCAAATGAAATATCCGCCTGCCGACGCGGATGGCCATCGCGGAAGTTTGAAAGTTTCAGCAGTACAGGAAGTTTACGTATAAATATAAAATTGAGGTGCGTTCGTATAAGCATTTTTGTCGTGGAAAAGCAGTAAGTATTACATATTCTGAGTGTGTGTTTGTAGCCTTAGTTATCCAGCATGCAATGCGCGTGCGCTGTAGTATATTGTCATCTGTGGCCTGTTTGGATTTACCATATTTTTCAACGTGTCATAAACGACTCGATTTTTGAAGAAAAGGTTACTGAACATAAAATGTGTGTTTTGATTTTCTCTACAACTTTTGTCTGAAACATTTCTCCTTCTAAAGAAAATTCAGCGGGATATTATCATAAATGTACATAGGTCTTCACGTAAAGTACTCCTCATTTTTGTCAGGTTGTAACGAAACGTGAATCTCCTCGACAGATTTTCGAAAAATACTCAAATATCAAATTTCATTCAAATCCGTTCAGTGGGAGTCGAGTTGTTCCATGCCGACGGAGGGACGGACGGACAGACAGACATGACGAAGCTAACAGTCGCTTTTCACAATTTTGCGAACGCGCCTAAAAATGCATCTAGGCGCGAGAAATGTACAAAACTCAGTCATCAACTAGCAGAACGCGCTTTGGCCTGTCCGTCATCCAGAGTTTTCTGCCTTCTTATCCATGCGGCCATTTTGTTTTTAACTCGAGAACATATTACGTCATCATTCTTCAATAATAGCCCTATATACCCTTTTAATGCTTTAAAGCACAGCAACAACTGCACGTACCACCTGCTTTGACAGTGAAACACTGGATTTCGTTCGCATAATGTATGTGTATTCGCTCGCACATTGTCCGTTACACTTTTCACAATAAACAGCGATTATTTTCCGAATCGTCATCATTCAGTAAGTTCTTTTAACACAGATCCAACGATTTTTTTCTTTGTGGTTGGGGCTCAATTTTTAAAATATTACTCAGATGAGCTTCAGACTTGAAGGCGTGTTAATCTTTTCGCTACGTTTATATACCGTAAAGTACAGACTCAATAACTGGAAAAACGTCTAACAGAAACTCAGACTTATTAATGTGAGGATGTTTTATGACATTATCAGGCACGCTTCATGAGGAGGGGGGGGCGGGGAGGGAAGAAAGAAAAGGGAGGCCTTATGTATAAATGACGTCTGTCTGTTCGTCTGTGAACGACTATCAGCGCCGAAACCGTCAGTTTTTTTTCTGAACTCGACATTGAAAACTTTAGCTAAAACGCGTCCGGAAATTTCAATTTTGTGCCACAATGACTCAAAAATGTATCCAATTCTACAACTTAATGAATAGCACGAGTCGAAGCAATTACAGCTGAATTAGCTCCCGCACACCGTAGATTTTGACCTGTCTGCATCCACACGAATAAACAAGGTTTAAAATACCTTCATAACGAAGAAGATTAACAAGGAAAGGAATACAAGACCGAACGTAACAACACAAGGAGGCACAAAGCCACTAATACTCGCACAGGGCGTTCAAGAAAAAACTCTCAAAGAATAACCCGCAACAGAAAAGCTGCCACATACACGCTGTATAAAGGAAAGAATGCTCCACTACTCAACCTTTAACGAGGATTTTACGTTTTTAATTATTTCTCTAATGTTTTAAGTACTTCTATAATGTTTTAAGTACTTCTATAATGTTTTTAAATACTTCTATAAGGTTTTAAGTAATTCTAAAGTTTTAAGTACTTCTATAATGTTTTAAATACTTCTATAATGTTTTAAGTACTTCTATAAGGTATACGTACTTCTATAAGGTTTTAAGTACTTCTATAATGTTTTAAGTACTTCTGTAATGTTTTTAAGTACTTCTATAATGTTTAAGTACTTCTATAAGATTTTAAGTACTTCTATAATGTTCTAAGTATTTCTATAATGTTTTAAGTACTTCTATAATGTTTTAAGTACTTCTATAATGTTTTAAGTACTTCTATATTGTTTTAAGTACTTCTATAATGTTTCTAATATTTTTATAATGTTTAACGTAAATTTGAACGGCGTCTATGACTTTGGCGAAAAGAAAAGTGGCTTCACATACAGTAATTCGGCTCAATAAACAGAAACTAAAGACAGCATACTGTATACCATAATATTTCCATATAGGGAATAATAGACACTGTACCTTATATAGTTTATACTTGCAAAAACTCTGTTATCATTCACTTTTATGTAAAAAAGGGGGAGGTCTCAACCTTTACACCTTTCTTTTAGATTTTGTATTGTGTGCCTGATGATGGTCACTCGTGGGCCGAAACATGTGGCCATATAATAATATTAAGAAGGAAAAGTTGTGATTGACGGGAAAAATTGATTAAAAAAGGTTTATATATTAAATGCAGATTTTTTGTGTAATTTTTCATTATGTACCAGTTACGTTAAAATGGATAGGATTAAGGTGCTTTCTTTAAGGTACTGACGATTAGACGGGTCGTCAGGCCTACTACTTCTAACATGAGAATGCGTTCAAATAGAATACATTATAATGACAGACGACAGAACGTGCTGTGAAAATTGTTTTATGGAGGCCAAAGTGCGTACTTGTAGCAGGTCAGATCAGAATACATAAAAAGAATTTGTTATATTCCAGAGAATGCAATGGTTCAAAGTTTACAGTTACAATCACAGCACCTTCAATTTACTTTCACTATAAATTTCTGGCTTCTGATATCGAGATAATTCGCTCAGATACACAGACGGTAATTTTTGATACATTTTTTTTGTATTGCTTTACAGTTTATGCACGGATAATAGCTGTTCAGTTTCACAGCTCCAAACTGTATTCCGAGTGCGGTGTGGGTACTTCGGCTACATTCGGAAACTTGTTTTACAGTAAATTAAAGGTTGCGTTAACAAGTGTTTTTCACGGTTAATGTCATACATCCAACATACTCGTATTTAACACAATGCGCCCAGACTGATCAATCGAGAGTTAGACGTTTTCCACCTATCGATCAAATCGTTTGTTCTATGCCTTATTGCCCAATATAAGACAAGTTAGTACGACAGACTGCGAGTAACGGTCAATATTTCTGAGACTTACAAAGAACGCGAAGCGACTTTAATGGAATGAGGAAAGACAATCATATCGGCAAATAATTAAAAATTTCGGCTGTAACCTCTAATTTTGAAGACATGAGGCGTTAATTTTTAAACTTCTCTCTTCGTAGGGGCGTTTGAAAAAGTACCGAAATTTTATATTAGCGACAATGATGAAAATCTATCGAGAAAATCCAAATTTGTTTCAAAACCGACAAAAATATCGGGCATTTTGCCTGAAGACTAAGCACACGTATATTGCTGAAAGCATTGCGAAATTTTGTGCCTCAATAATAATGTAATGGGAAATCATTATAGCATTTTCATCACAACATGCTACTTCCATATCGTTAAAAGCCACATACCTAGTTCAACAATACATAGGATACTCACTGTCGGTTTTCCATTGCAACAGTCTTTCTTGTTGTGCGGTACTGCGTTAAAACTTAACGAGCAACGTGAAAGAGGCAAAGGCAATAACAGCGGTTCCTCTCCTACACTAGGCGTGTGAGGACTGAATGTGTGAAGTTACGCAGCGACAATAACTGGGTTTTAAGCCTCGGTCATTCCTCAAGAAAAAAAATCAAGACATCGTCCACAGACTTGTGCGGCTAGCGTACTGAAGCCTGTGTTACCTAACACCACAAACAGCAGCTTCAAGTATATCCCATAAACCGATCCACACATTTCGTTGGAAGTTAATATGGAAGATTTAAAGCAAAAGTAGGATTTTTATCTACAATTGATATCTCAATTTTACAGATGGTGTTGTAAGTCAAGAATAAAATATGATTGTAATTAATTATAAATGTAGTTAAAACTGGTAGGATCTTCTCAGATTTTTAGTGACCTTACTCCTGCGTGGCAAACAGTGGATATTCAGCATTGTTCCAGTGTCTGTGGAACCGTGACGACATTATTTTCCGTATTTTAACTACATTTCTTCAGTGGTTCTCCTACCTAAGTTATAATTTTTGTTTAATGTGTTTCATGTCCGTGCAGTACATTATACAAAAACACTAATCACCAACAAATGCACAAAGAGAGTTTTACAATCAATCTAACACACTCCTGCATGTTTCGACCATGCTGGGTCATCTTCAGGGAGAACTTTTCTGTTCTCGTTACACTAAGGTTGCACTTTATAGTTGAGTGAGAATGTGCTGTTGACTGTGTACTGTGTACTGGAGGCCTGCAGGCCGGGACCGCAGAGAGTTCACGCCTCCAGTACACAGTACACAGTCAACAGCACATTCTCACTCAACTGTAAAGTGCAACCTTAGTGTAACGATAACAAAAAAGGTCTCCCTGAAGATGACCCAGCAGGGTCGAAACATGTAAGAGTGTGTTACGATTGATTATAAAGCTCAATTTGTGCATTTGTTGATGATTAGTGTTTTTGTATAATTTTTGTGTTTATTAATGGAGACTTCAGAACTTTTGTGATGATTATGACTTGAATTGTAGGTGTTTGCCACAGGAATATTATCATCACGTAAGGTGGAGGTCATGTATGTACATGTGGCCAGCCACTGTAACAAGAATGGCCTGAGGATCACTGCATGCAGTCAAAACATGTAGCCTAATTTTATAATAAACATCTAAATACAGTTGTGGTGTCGGTACAGTATTTCCCGTATAGAATATTAACCCTTTAAAGACGAAGCGTATCTGTTTTATATAAGGACTCAGTGCGTACCGCGCTGTAAACACTCTCCACTTCGGTTATAAAAACCAGTCTCTTAATGTTTTATAAGGCAAAAGTTGCTGTTTGTTCTGAGATCCGTACAAAACACATAAACGCAATGTGGGCACCACGTAGAATTTTTTAATGTTAAACCTGGCGGTACGTAAAGTTACCGCTAGGCTTTAAAAGGTTAAATAACAAGTTACCATCACCCCACCGAGCCCGAAGGTTCATTACGGTGATCACACGAGCTCTCCATTCGGCCCTATTTTAAGCTAGACAAATCCAGTCCACACACCCCATACAATTTCTTTCGGACCACTTTCAGTATTATCCTCCCATCTCTATTTAGGTCTTCAAAGTTATCTCTTTCCGTTACGTTTTACCACGAAAACCATACACGCGAATTCCTCTCACTCGTGCGTGCCACATGGCCACCCATCTAATTATCTTTGGTTCAATCATCATAATAATATTTGGCGAGGATTACAAATCATAATTCTCATTAGGCCTACTACGCAACTTTCTCCTGCACTCTGTCACTTTCTGTCCCTTAGGTACAAATGTTATCCTCAGCAGCCTTTTCCCGAACACTTCAGTCTACGTTCTTCCTTCAACAGGAGAGACCAAGTTTCACACCCATTCAAAACAAGGGGAAAAATAATGTTGTCTGTATTTTAATCTTTATGATTTTGAACTGCCTGCTGGAAGACATGCGATTCTGGACAGTATCCAGCAGTTTCCGGGTCTAATCGCCTCGTAATTTCTTCGTGAATGAAATTCTGATTTGTTATTTGTGTTCCCAAATATTTGAAGTTTGCCACATTTTCAAAGAATTTATTAGCTATCTTAATAGTGTGACTTCGTCTTCATTCTATCGACATGAATATTTGCTTAGTTTTCTCTGTATTTACTTCCAGATCTGCTTCCTTACTAACAGACCGTTTGTCCTTTTTATAGTGTTTATACTTCTGAACAACATCCACACAGACCAGAATTTGATGCGTCCCACTCAAACTAAATTCCTCCCCCCTTCTCGTGGGCGTCGCTAATTCTAAAGGAAAGGTTAAAATGAATAATGATAAACTCTCCCTTTTTTCAGGCCATTCTGAACGGGAACTGTATCAGCGAGGCGTTTACCTATCAGAATTTTACACAAGTTTTATTACAGCGCTACTATTTAGTGAGAGAAAAATGTCTATCATGTCCAGTGATATGATAATCAGTGAGATTTGCAAAGCCATATTTTCTAAACAGTTACTGAGATATGTTGTATTCATTAATCTGACTCTAATACGTGTATAATCACAATGTAAGTAACTAATATGCAGTAATATTTTGTTTTTGAACAAGCAAGCCTGATGACTGGGACCGATTCTGTCCCCTAGACGTAGTGTGTTAGATTTAAATACGTTAGACGCTGGAATAAGTCCATAGAATTAATGAGTTCAGACGTCAGACACTAACACCAGAAACCTATGCAATGGTATTACATTTTAATTAGCCTGACTGCTTAAAAGCGTAAGCTATAGAAACCCGCACAAAACTTTCCTCCTGAATCAGTCTTAGACTTTCCTGAAGTCTGTAAAATAGCTGCTGTAATATCCAGTTTTATTCCCATTTTTCTCAAGCACCTAATGGACGTTGGATCTCCGATTACCACTCCATCTATTTCGTCGAAATCCATAATAATTTCTTTTGCGTATGGAGATAACCTTGACATAGGAATGACGGACAAATTTTGTACGTTGCTGATAACAGCGACATATCTCGGCCAATTACTACAACCATTTTTATCAGCTCCTGTAAAAACAAGCATCAGAATAGACTCCTTGCACTACAGAGGTAATTTTTTCCTATCCGAAATAGGATTAATATGTTTATGGATCTCAGAATGTGAAGTTTCTTCTCCTGCTTAGACAGAATGTGCCAGAGACCGATCGAAAACTGCTTATTTATAGGTTTTCAGTTTTTCAACAATAGCGTCAAACTCACATGCAGTAACTTTAGGTACTACGGGCTCGGCTTTAATTACAACATCAGCTCTGATTTCAGGCTTTCGCCGCGATGCTGATGAGATCTGCACTCTTCTGGGTTATTACGCGTTGTCCCGAAACGTCGGTAAACAATTGGTAAACAATTACCACACGACGCTCCGTAATACCCCAGAAGAGCACAGATCTCAACAAGGTCAACTCATTGTAACCTACACTCTGTTTTTCTAGAATTTAAGTTCTATTGCAATTCGAAATTTTTTAAAAAAATCAAGTTTTCCGTTACGTTTATCTGCAATAACGCCCACTTTACATGGGGCTCTTAACGGACTTCATATACAGCCTGTTAATCACCTACAGAATGTGTTAAATTCCGATACGCGAGGCTCTCACCAAATCCCATGTCATTATAACAATATTCGAATCAGTTTTATAAGAAATATCTTCCTTATTTTGTGTACTACACGTTCCAGCGCACCTTCCAGTACCTGTTTTCATACGAACAGAAAATTCCTTCACATAAAAATTGCAAATATCGAGACCCGAGCTTTGTATACAGTGCTTCAACCTACACATTTCAGCAAGCGTGCACTTGAGAATTTGAAAGGAAATACACATGAACGTAAACAGACAGGTGTACAAAAGTAATAACTTCATTTTAAACAGCAACAAAGCAGCCGGGGCAGCTCATTTTATACAAGAAATGGCCCGCGGTCTGTTGTCTTCAGGGTCAGATACGCTACATAGAATTCAGGTAAGTTTTTCGGACCAGCAGCCTCCCTGCCAGTGGGTGTGGGGCTCAAGTGGGCAGGGCTTGAACCTAATTACTTGATTCCATATAATGTCGGAGTCCGAATGCCTGGGGAAATTTATGCCCGCTCATCTGCATGCCTTTGTGGAACTGTGCGCAATTAAACGTATCTTTTAATCCATAAGAAGGTGGAAACTGAGAAAAGTTATTTCCAAAAATCTTTTTGGATTCAAAATGCTTATATCCTAGCGACCATATTTGAACACGCCTGCGTATCTAACAAACTGGCCCGTCTGTAAACCCAAAGCAAATGGATATGAAAATTATCGATAGAATCGAAAAGACGAGTTTGTCGCCGGTTGATACGTGGTGTGTGCGTTGAATATGGCATCAAATATTTGTATTCCAATTACTTCAGGGTCACTACACTCTGGCCGTGCATTCGATAAGCAAGTGTTTATACACGATAAAAACATTCACAATAGTTGGGTCTTATCTTGTTCCAACTCATGCTAAAATAAACGTTACAGGTGCAAGCTATTGCTGTTTGCTGTTTATTGACGCAATAAAAGTTACTGTTTGTCTATCGGTAATCGCTAATAGGTTTATTGACATCGCATGCAATACGCGCGTTTCCATCCAATGAATCTCGTTTTCTCTGTTAGCATCATTCCACGAATGCTCATACTGATTTCCTTTCCTCTCACCAATGCTATATAATACCAGCAATTGCGAGCGTCGTTAAACAACGCATTAAAAGGAATCGGTCTTGTGCCCGGAACTAGAATGGTCACTAGCTCCATTGCACACGTGACGACGAAGAATTTGTGATTTAGATCTGTTTATTTACGCCCACTTTTTCAAGAACACACCCAGGGCGTAAAACAAGGGCTTGGTATAGCAACCTTCCAATTTCACCAAAGCCGTGAATTTCTTCACCAGTAAGAAGTTGTCGAGAAGATATCTGCTTCATGGACTTCGTGATGACAGCACCTGCCAATTTATGCTTAGGCAAGCCTCAATACAACCCTCCCTTCCGCCCAAACACACACACAAAGAAACATGGGCCCTCCTAATTGGGATGTGCTTCCTTTCCCCAAACAAAAACAAAGTTTGTATTGTATTCATTCTATAATTACGCCCGAGAAAAGTTCCACAGATCTCTTGGTGCTGCGGTCATTTATGTCGTGTTTGACCTTAAGTGACCCACGCAGCCATAAGCCGAACTGTCCAGCACTTAGTGACATTTACCTTCTGCTGACAAAGCGCAAGCTAAGCCGGCATTTCATCCCTAAACAAGAGACCCGAAACAAGAAACGCAAGATCTGACAATGACAGGAAGTTTCGATAATAGAGAAAAAGTTGCGCACCCTGTCTTTTAACATTCAAACGGGTCAGTTATATCCATACTCCCTCCACTTTATCATGGACACGATGCACACCATGCTGTCCGTGCTTAAACTTGTGTCTCATCTTTTAACCTTTTAAAGCCTAGCGGTAACTTTACATACGACCAGGTTTAACATTAAAAAATTCTACGTGGTGCCCACATTGCGTTTATGTGTTTTGTACGGATCTCAGAACAAACAGCAACTTTTGCCTTATAAAACATTAAGAGACTGGTTTTTATAACCGAAGTGGAGAGTGTTTACAGCACGGTACGCACTGAGTCCTTATATAAAACAGATACGTTCCGTCTTTAAAGGGTTAAGGTTTGAATCACTTGTCCGACTTTCACAATTCTTTTTGTGAATGTTGTAACATTGCCGGATACTGTAAGGTTATCATTTGGAATTTCACCCAATCAGCAATAAAATCAGTAGACAGATCAAACGAACTTTGAGGTGGGAGGAGCAGAGTGACACTGAACTTGAAACATACCTAACTGACACTCGAATAATATGAGACTTCGTATAAGATAATACTTTGCAGAGTCTTAAAAGGCAACACGGCTTGTCGACAGTCTCCTCTGCTTGTCTCTACAAAGGCGAGACTTACTGAACCATTGTATCTATGTGCGTAAAATTTGGTACAGCGACAGACCGTATGCATGTCTATGTACGGTACAATAAATTTCATTTATGGGTTAACAAAGAACAGAACTGTGACGGTCCAAGTTTTGAGTTATACGTAACAGGTACGAAGCAGACGGAGTCTACAACGAAACAATGAACTTTTCAGGATTCTTTCTCAAGGAAGCGATCAGTCACAGGCAAGCTCTCTTGACTTGATTTTTATTTTAGAGCAACCAAGGTTTCGGCTTTCATGAAGCCATCTTCAGGCTCTGCGTTTTTACAAGAACAAAAAAGTTCTGTACTTAATTTGATGGGAGACCTTCTCCTTTATAAATGTAAAAAATATACAATGTAAAAGAATTGTATAAAAATACGGAACATGATAAAAAGATAAAATGACATTAAAGTAGATAAAATCGTGAAACCGTCGACTGTGAGACCCAGGGTTTTTCGCAATGAATTTTTCGCAAAAATAAAATAAAATTACAACAATAAAAGTTTATATTATCAGAACTGTGCATTTTCGTCATTGACCATCAAATACCAACTAATGCACCATTGGAAAGTTGTATTAAAAACTTCTATAAGCCCCTACATATGTGTCGACAAGCAGGTCGTAATTTTCAGGGGGTCGTTCATTGGTGTAGGGTCCACTTAGGCATCCATACGTTAAAACACATTATAGGTTGAACCTTTAATGTGTTTTAACGTATGGATGCCTAAGGGGACCCTACACCAATGAACGACCCCCTGAAAATTACGACCTGCTTGTCGACACATATGTAGGGGCTTATAGAAGTTTTTAATACAACTTTCCAATGGTGCATTAGTTGGTATTTGATGGTCAATGACGAAAATGCACAGTTCTGATAATATAAACTTTTATTGTTGTAATTTTATTTTATTTTTGCGAAAAATTCATTGCGAAAAACCCTGGGTCTCACAGTCGACGGTTTCACGATTTTATCTACTTTAATGTCATTTTATCTTTTTATCATG
>BLKM01000587.1:1080328-1227051 GCA_013340265.1 Coptotermes formosanus | reverse complement strand
ATGATTATATTGAATTAATGTTACCCCTGCATGTTTCGGTGGTCAATATAATACACCATTGTGAATAATGTGCATATTTGTTGGTTTGTCTTAATAATTTGTAATATGCACGGTGCACAGCACATAAAATACATCAATACCAACAGGCAAAATTAACTAACACCTACAGGAACAGCAAGGTGAAGTGACACGGGACCAACGCATCTATATACTTGACCTTGACAACCGAAACATGTAGGGGTAACATAATTCAATATAATACCAGGGCTGAGTCGGAGTCGGAAGGAATTTTAGGTGGAGTCGGAGTCGGTAAAAGTGTACCGACTCCGACTCCGACCTCAGCCTAAAATCTTAACTAGATACTCCAACTCCAGAGCCCTGATAACTACAGTAACCATTAGACTTGTACTTAAATATAGGTTATAAGTCAAAAAAGTAGCCTGATGATTCACGTGGTGGCGATGAAATGTCTTATAGGTTTACCGTTATTAATACATATTGAGCTTTCATGAAGGAATCGGAGTCGTAGTTTTAAAAATCGAGGAGTCGGAGTCGGAGTGGGAGTTTTTGTGTACCGACTCCACAGCCCTGGATTTTACGGGTTCAAATCTCGACCTGAAGATCAACTATCCTGACTGATGATTCTCTTGTGATATTCTGGGAAAATTCTTCAAGTTAGGACTCGACAGCTTCCTTCTACGTCCTTTCTAACAAAGCTGCTCCACTGATCCTACCATTCGATGTTAAATACTCCTCAGCGTCGCTAAATAAACCATTTGAATCCTAACACTTATCTATATAACATTCGCTAATTCAGGGTTTGCCGCTCAGAAAATACAATTCGTATCCTTAATTTCCGTCACTTGTTAATGAGGTATACGGAAATGCTTTTTATTTATTGTGAAAATACAAAACACATACATACTCTGGTGGGCAATGTGCAAGTGACATATACAGTTACCACTGTGCTTTAAAGGATAAAACTAATACTAGAAAAAGGTTCGTTATGTTAACCAATAATAGAAAATATTATTTTACGAAACACATATGTCACAGTCTGCGTAAGTGCAGAGTAGTTCCTTACGGAAAGCAAGGCCAAACTCAGCTCGGAAAGGCCTTGTTTGGCCTAAAAGCTAAACTTTATGAACTTGTTATAACAACCTGTCATATCATGTGTGGGCATTCAGTTAATAACATCATTGCTATCTGAGAACAACTTTTGACCACTGCATTTGTGATTGACCCTTTCACTGTTGTTGAGATACATCGTCGTCGTCGTCGTCGTCGTCGTCGCCGCCGCCGCCACCACCACCATCATCATCATCATCATTGGCGCAACAGCCCTCCAGGGGCTAAGGCCTTCCTTAGTCGCTTATCCCAGGTTTCCCGGTACAGGGCATCGCTCTTCCAGTTCCATGTTCCGATGGCCTTGCTATCATCATCCACTCCGTCCTCCAATCTAATCTTCGGTCTTCCTCTTCCCTTTGCACCTCCTGGGTTACTAACGAGGATTCTCTTCGCAGGTTTATCTTAATTAAGATATATACTCCCCCCTTATTTTAGCCTTAAATTTGGTTAAGCTATAGACGCATTCCATGCTTTTAGCTTCAAATATTGTACAAATCTTGATTTATCAGAAATATCTTGAACACTGAACAAACTAAGGAACTGTCTGAACATACTGTGTCTCTATGCATTTGATCCTATATGTATTGTTAAGAAAGAAATGGTTTCCCAAGAAGTACTAACGGTCGGTCACATCCGTAAAGAAGCAGCTATCAGGAGAGATGGAGATAAGGAAATATTCAAAGTACATACATGCTGCAAGACTACTACGATTTTTATGAAAGACCCTTTTGTGCAGAGTCGGAAGTCATCTCAGTTCACCAGCATAAGAAATTCCTTGCCAGGCGCGCTTTTCAAATACACCTGCTTTGGAAACAAAACATCTTCCAATCTTTTTACACCGTGATTAAAGATGCATTACACAGACTAACTACACCTCACACACAATGGTGTTATCGTTGTTTACAGCATGGAAATAACGAGCCAACAAACAAGACTGTTCAAAGCATACCGTCCTCTGGGATGTGACGCCGCGCAGTCTGGTCAAATGTACGGCTGCTTCAGAGGGAACTGCTGCCCTGGGGATCTCATATCTTACATAAGAATATACACTGGTTAGTGACCCGCCGTGGAGGTCTCCTTTTACACTTATTAATCAGAAATTGTGTGATTTCCCACCTCTTCCAGCTCGGACAGTCAAAACTTTACTTTTCCCATCATCTAGAGGACGTCAGCTATTGAATGAGGGGTGTATATTTCCACAGGATTTTCCGTTCGACACACTTTCAGCTGTATGCAAAAAAAAAGAAAACTTAAAGATTACGTTGGCCTGTATATATACATGCGTATCACATTCATGTAAGCCTCAGTTTTGAAGTCCCTGGGGGGGCGCCCCCCCCCCGCGGCCGATCCATTTTGCAAATCTTTCTTACAGGTACGGATATCTGTTCCGTCGATATTGCAGCCTGGGCCTTTGCCCACAAGTTATGTGTATGCAGCTGCATCACTTGTTCTATACAGCTGTTTCAAGAACTTACCAAGAGTGCACATTTAGTGACTTCGAATTTTGCCTCATGTATTATATAACGTACACAGTGAATCAATGGAAGATTATCTGTGAAAAGCACAAAGACGAACTGCAAAATGTTCCCGTTAGAATTTCAAACGAGCTGTACACATGTTCTATGCAATAATTTTCCTGCGCTGCATTGGTGATCCGACCGAATACCAGACATGCTATGCCCTGAGACAGCACGGTCCCCAGGAACCGGTATCAATGGAGATGTAGTTAACCCTTAGGCTAAGTGTTCCGGCCTGGAAACAACCAGCTGTCACAGAAATGCGTCCAGTATCAGCTGTTCGTTTTTACAATGTGCGAAAGGCTGGAGGTACTTTGGGGAAGGTATGACGCGGAACGTGGAAACAAATCTCCAAAGATTTTGTAGTTTATGAGTAAACTTTGTTGTACGAGTGTGAATTTAAAATATCAAATAGCCAACCAAAGCTATAGGTCAAATAAACATGAAAAGTCATTTTTGGTTTTTGGTTTGAATTTAAGAAAATATAGTCGAACTCGGTTATAATGTCATGAAAGGGACTGAATATTTTGTGTCGTTATAAACGAGTGTTGCTCTAATCGAGAAGTATAGTGTTAAGGTTAACAGTGAGGAATTAATTTGTACCTCAGAATATTTGACGCTATAGACGAGGTGTCGTATAAACCGCTGTCGTTATAACCGGGTTCGGCTGTAATAATATTTTACCCATTTATGTTTCATTTCACGACGTATTTAGTTGCTCATGTTATTCCTTTTAAAGCATATGGCTGCTACAGCTAAAACATCCTTTAAATTTAGAAACTCTGCATTTTCCCCCATATTGTGTATGTGTTATGGATGGTTCTCGCATTATAAAGGAAACTTGTTTTTCTAAACGGGATTAAAAGCTCGGACTTTTTAACGGAGCAGCAGTGTGTTTTCTGTTGGATAGGAATTTAACCTGAAGACAATATTTAGATTAATTTCATGCTGAAAGGTTCTATAGCGTCGAATGATGGGATAATATGCGGATAATTTATTAAAAACAATGCGGAAGTAAGTGGTCGTAGCGTCATGTGACTTATATACTGGCGGTTACATGGCGTGACTGAGAAAAACTGTGAAGAACCCCAGGACAGCCAGTCCCAGGACGGAAATTTCATTCAGAGACCTTTCAAGTTCAAATCAGGAGTGACAACACCCACTCGACCGCGGGTGTTAATACAATAAAAATACAAAATAAAGTGTAATTCTATGCTTTAAGTTTCTAAAGCTGTGACCGCTGCAATGTCGATACGTCGTCAGGCACTGCGCACAGCTTATCATACTAAGAGAAACGTCGTGAATCAGAAAACATTTGGTCTATCGTTTTTAACACAAGCATTATTCTCAGTTTTTCGTTCCCAAAATTGGGATGCGGCTGTTCTAGTGAAGGTCAAAGATTCGCACTGTGCCCGCGCTTCAAGAACTGCAAATAGTTCCTCTAGATGAGAATACGTTTGTTGTCAGTTTTGTGCTTGGGGCTTGCCTCACCACTTTGTAAAGTCCCATCACAGGCCATGAAGGCGTATGGGGAACCGGAGGTGTACAGGCAACTTCGGTTATAAGCGATCCCAAGGGATGTCATACGTTATCCGTTATAAGTGAAGTCCTTTCTAACTGAGGCCGGTGTAACCTAGGTCGACTGTAGTTCTACTAATTCTTCAACATGGCATTAAAGAGAAGTGGGTAGTTAGATTCAAGCTTCTGCCGCTTTATCCCTGGGAAAAGTTCTCGTTAAATAGGCTAGGAGGACTCCAGAGGCGATCTGGACACTCTGTAGAAAATAATTTATTGCCCCTGCCGGGAATCAAACCACGCTTCCAGCCCATAACTTTATATTGTCTCCTTATTACCTCCTTGTACCCACAGAACAATGGGTTGGGCAACCCTGCAGTCGTTCTGGTTATGCTGGTGAATTGGCATATTCTTTCTCTTGCGCGAATGGCATCGCGGTCGCCCAGGCTGCTGATCGGTGGCTTCACTGAATTATCCTGGCTCAAGAATGGAGACTTTAAAGTTACTGTCAGTGTGTTTAAGCTGAGGGTGTTCGAGAATAGGGTGCTTAGGAGGATATTGGGGCCTAAGAGAGACAAAGTGACAGGGGAGTGGAGAAGACTACATAATGGGGAACTTAATGATCTGTACTCATCACCAAATATTGTTCGGGTGATCAAATCGAGAAGAATGAGATGGGCGGGGCATGTGGCACGTATGGGCGAAAGGAGAGGTACCTACAAGATTTTGGTAGGGAGACCTGGGGGAAACAGACCACTTGGGATACCCAGGCGTAGACGGGACAATATTAAAATTGATCTTCAGGAAGTGGAATGGGGGGTATGGACTGGATTGAGCTGTGTCAGGATAGACACGGGTGGCGGGCTCTTGTAAGTGCGGTAATGAACCTTCGGGTTCCATAAAATGCGGGGAATTTCTTGACTAGAAGAGGACCTGTTAGCTTCTCAAGAAAGACACCGCTCCATGGAGTTAGTTAGTTAGTTAGTTAGTTAGTTAGTTAGTTAGTTAGTTAGTTAGTTAGTTAGTTAGTTAGTTAGTTAGTTAGTTAGTCAGTCAGTCAGTCAGTCAGTCAGTCAGTCGTTCGTCAGTTAGTCAGTCAGTCAGTCAGTCAGTGTGTTTAATTAACAGCCACACCAAGAACACGTACGGAGGGTGGAAGTACAGATCCAAATATTAAACACTGCAGCAGATGGAAGCACATCCCCAGTGAAACAGCGTCCGATGTACAATGGCCAGTAGGTTAGGTGAGTCCCAGCGATAGTGTGGACGTTGCGGAGAGGAGAATAATCTCTGGAGAAGAGAATACTCTCTGCCCCTACAAAGTACTTAAGTCCGATTAATAAGTTGTCTAGCACGTGAGCTAGACACGATGGTGACTGAGCTATCCTGCTTCCCAAAGTTCTACATGTGCGTATTGTTTTAATTCCATGCCACGTTACGTTCTATCTGGAGGGGTGCGTAAGTTGAGATTATAGGCACCCTGTAGGAGCAGTTCTGTATACGTGGCCAGGTTATGTAGTTGTCTCGGAAAAAAAACAGACAAATCGAGTTGTCGATGAACCGACACCTCTGTTTCCCATGTTGGTCCGCCTGTCCCATAAAACAATCACCGTTTTAGTATAATTGGTGGGCAATGTCAACTTCTTGTCCTGCTCTCCCACCCTCCGAGCCAGGGATATCCAAAATAGTAGCTTAATATTTCCACATGAAGTTTTCTTTCTGTATTTTGTGTAAACCAAAATTATCTTGGAGTACATCTCACAATTTAGGTCTCTGATTATTTCCTGCAGGACTAGGTCGCCACACATCCATAACAGGGACGGACTAGGTGATGAAGGACACTCCCCAAGGCAGTAAACCAGCTCGAATATAAAAATGATTATAATATTAATATGCGCGGCTAAACGCCTATACCTCCATGCACCTTAATGGCGTGCAGCACATGTACTAAAGCAATTAACGTACTTAAATAAAATGTGAGGCAAAAGATGGGGCTAATCCGACGGAAAGAAACCACTTGGACGAACTAGGCGTAGATGGTAGGACAATATTAAAATGGGTTTCACTTCGTTGTTCACACTGTGCATTTTATTGTATTTGTGTATTACTGTTGGTACTTTGTAATTGATAATTAAAATGGGTCTTCAAGAAACCTGACCAAGGACGTGAATGAGTAAGCTAGCTCAGGATACGGACAAATAGGGGGCTCCTGGAGATATGGTAATGAACCTTTGGGTTTCATAAAATTCGGGGAATTACTTAAGTAGCTGAGGAACTGTTAGCTTCTCAAGAAGGACTCAGTTCCGTATAGTTACTTAAAGACGGGCCTATCAATTACGGTCTAACGACAACATTTTAGATAAAAATATTTGTAAATGACGTGTACTTCTATGCATTAGAATGACACTACAATGTTACAATTTGTTTCCATAGTGCAATAGCCCCTAGTGGGCCAGGGCCTCCTCAGTATCGAGGCTTCACTATCACACTCAGTGAGACAAGCCACACTCGGTAGTATTCCTCTGGATGAGTGATCGGCCCTTCGCAGAGACCTCTACCTGACAGCACACAACACTCACAAGAGACAAACATCCATGCCCCCGGCGGAATTCGAACCCGCAATCCAGCAAGCGAACGGCCGTACATTCACGCTTTAGACAGCGCGGCCACTGGGATCGGCATGTTACACAGGACAAATTCCTACAGTGGCGACAGTTTTGCATCTTAAACCAATTTTCATGCAAAAGTTTACTTTACTCTATGCAAATATGTTTCCATTTTACATCCAATAGAAGGCAAAGCTGTTTCATAATGCGTGTCCTCACAAAACATGATAATTATAATTTACGAACATTCTAACATTTCTGGTAATATCAGACAACCAGAATGAGCCACTTCGAGCTTCAAAGACCCTCGTCTCCACTTCGAGTTATCATCACATCGGTTCAATTCAGACCGAGATCGTCTGGGTTGTGACACCGTATAGAATGGCATATGTTTACCGATGTTTAGGAGAAATATACTGCTTCTATCTTCACGGTCAATAATAAAGTTCACTCTTCTTTCTTGCCTTAACATTTATGGCCCTACATGTGGGCAGCTAGGCCATTTGCACACCAAGAACCACTTATTAGAAACCCAGGTTTACGGCCTCGTTTAAGACAAGAAAGATCGTCTCCTGAAGAATAAGTTCACGTCAAGGTTAGCAAGTGTGATGCGCCAACAGATTAATAAATAATTCTTCTTTCTCTCCCTCTCTCTCTCTCTCTCTCTCTCTCTCTCTCTCTCTCTGGAGAGAACATTTTCTAATTAATAGCCTGTTTTTAAGATCACTCGGCTTCACGCCAGAAATGAAGAACCCAGATGTGAGTCAGTAAGGAAAATGTAAGGTAAATTTGTCTCAGGCATGGCATTAACCCTTTAAAGACGAAGCCTATCTGTTTTATATAAGGACTCAGTGCGTACCGCGCTGTAAACACTCTCCACTTCGGTTATAAAAACCAGTCTCTTAATGTTTTATAAGGTAAAAGTTGCTGTTTGTTCTGAGATCCGTACAAAACACATAAACGCAATGTGGGTACCATGTAGAATTTTTTAATGTTAAACCCGGCGGTACGTAAAGTTACCGCTAGGCTTTAAAAGGTTAAGGCAGGTGGTGGGTGAAAATCATAGTTCAAATACGACACTTGTCCAACCAATGCACTATATTCAATGTCTTTACACTAAAACACTTACAACATGAAGCTTTACTTGTGTGGATCTCTCTGTTTATACTGACTTTATACTAACTTTGTCAGTATAAACACAGAGACCCACACAAGTAAAACGTCATGTCAACCAACTATTTCTTGTTCTACAACATGTACTGTAAAAGCTGGTGTGTAACCAGGATCGAAATATGTTGAACCGAAATGTAGTACGTAAAAATAGTAAGTGTTATAATGTGAAGACATTGAACATAATGCATTGGTTGGACAAGTGTTGTATTTGAATAATAATCACGCACGGGATGAACAATATAAAATCTGAAAGGTATGGCTCCACGTGTTCTTAATTTTGGCACTATATAGAGGCCAGGGGTCAGTTTCACGCTTCGGCCGATTTATCGCCCTGGCACCTATTGAATAGGAGGCTGGGTAAGTCGTAGATCCGATCGGAACGTTTCGGCGAAACTAAAAATTTCTAACTCCCGCTGGGAGTCGATACACTGTCGGTCGCCCAGCCCGTATATTAGTAACTATACTGAATAAGATATCACCATTAAGTTAAGGATATACTAAGAGTAAATGTATAAATACTTAGGCCTATACAGAGGCATGTCCCTCTGTCACTTTGGCTTCGTATTAGAGGCCATCTCTGCTCCAGTGAGCAGAGTCCTTTCTCAGAAGCTACCTTTCTTTCAACTAGTAAAGAAATCGCCATTATCAGAAGACAGCCCTTTGTCTTTCATAAATTAAATAATAAGGATAAAGCAGTCAATTTGATTATTTTTTCAGTAAAATTAACCAACAAATGCGCAATGTTTTTGTTTTATATTTATTTAACTTCTCTCTTTACTTTTCCCCCGACATGTTTTGGCATTTATATGACATTCTCAAGAGGGTGCATTTTAACTACATATTTCGGCATATAAATGCCGAAATATGTCGGGGGGGGGGGGGGGGGGGAATAAAGATAGAAGTTAAATAAATATAAAAAAACGTTGTGCATTTGTTGGTTAATTTTACCGAAATATAAATAAATGCACGGAAATTAACTACGTAAAGCGTGATTATTTGTAATATAAAACGTATTTTTTAATACAAAGTGCTACATGTTTCTACCCAAGGGGGTCACCGTCAGGCGTATATGTATAAATGGGTGGTGGTTAACCATTCAGAAATTCGTTCCGGTGATTGTACACAATGAACCAAGAAACTCGCCTCAAATTGCGTCTTCTTCCTGTTCATTCGAATTTCATGTATTTGGTAACAGCTTTTGTAAAAAGTTGACTGGACCCAGGAAAAACAGAAGTGAAAGTTTAGGTACTGCATTCATGAGACATGAGCTTAGAATTTTTTTTCTCACGTACAGAATATCTGCGCAGTTTCCATCCTCCGTTACTTAACCCTACACACCTACTGTCAAAGTTTATAAATCAGGGGATGAATACATACAGATCTTATCCATATAGAAATAACGGGCCAGAGGAGACGTAAACGCAATTTGTACAAACATGAACTAAAAAAGAGTGTGACCAAAAGGAGCAATTAGACTGATCCTTGAAGCACAGTTGTTCTTCTGTAGGGCCGTCAGCAGATGCCCCGGATGCACCTCAGCCTTGGGCTAGCACAGTTGTTACTGTAGGTACTACTAGACTGATCCTTTGAATCACAATATGTAATGTCTTAAAGCAGACATGTCAGCTTTCTTCCAAATCCCTATCCGTTCATCATTTGTGCCGACGACAGAGGCGGAGACCGGTACAATTTACCAGGGCCCCGCTGTCTGGAAAGGGGCCGGGACGCCAATGCGTTGCATACGTTTTTGTCTTTCCCGGTAGTGCCATTAATTGCCGATTGTACAAATTAACCCCTTCAGACCAGGCCCAAGTCACTCTGCAAGTGACAGTCAGTCTGTACGATTTAGTGTACAGATCTGTAGCCGGTCCGCCCTTGCTGGGGGGGGGGGGGGGCGAAATCTTCTTTTTAATCAGGGCCCGAAACCGCTCTCGGCGGCCCTGATCGTCACTCAGTCTCAATCCAATCATACTTGATTCCACATGACCTGTGCAACTGAAATGACATCGTTAAATCGGTATAAATAAAGATCCCACACCATACTGAACTGCAGCTGAAACGCATACTCGTCAGCCTGTCGCTCCGTTCTGGGAAAGTGGAAACCCGTTTTCTTTATCTCCTTTAGCTTATGGGGCACATAAATCAGTCACGACCTGGAGACAAATAGGCGATAATTAAGGAACTCTCCAAAGAATCACCTCAGTCAATCACGAAAAACACAGGTGGATGCATAAGTGACGATGCAGTCCATCTATGCCGCCGGTTCGCTCGTTGCAATGCAAGAACATATATCTCACTGTACAAGATGTCGTTCTGCTTGCCTGTTCCTCTGACATTACTGTCCGTTGTATAATGCAGCGCCGTTAGCATTACAATATATAAGGTATTTAATGCACCATACACTAATCAAAATCAGAAAATTAAACTGAATTATTCAATCGGAAGGTCATGCCTTTCACGATTGAGGGTAGGTGTTTAGTCTTCGCGTGAATCGTTAAAACACCAAATCATAACTCGCATTTAAACTAAACAAAGTCAGGTAATTTGACTGAATTACTGTCATTGACGTTACAGATTTTTTCATGTCGGCTTTCGATCCCAAATACTAGAAATACAGCAGAATCCGGTTATAACGACATCGGTTTATATGACATCTCGCCTATAACGTCAGACATTCTGTGGTACCAAATAATTCGTCACCGTTAAGCATAACATTATACTCCTCAGTTATAACGACACAAAATATTCAGTCCTTTTCATGACGTTATGACCGAGTTCGACAATATATCGACAGTATGCTGTGGAAGTTCGACATATTCGATTCAAATACACATTCAAAAACCAGGAAAAGACACGGCTTCAAACATACAGACAGGCGAGTCATCCTCTCACCGACAATAATACAGAAAACTTAAACTGACAATTGAGTTCGGATTCATTAATGCTGAAAATGATACGGTCTGTAGAGCTACAGCTATTCATAAACTGCTCTGAAACCTACTGGTGCGATTCAGGAACTGAGGTTTCACAATCACTTACGTAAAAATCCTCACTCATGCTGACAAGTATTTCTATTATGTCACTTCAAGTAGGCCTTTCGAAGTATCATCTTTTTTTATGAATCCAGTAGGTGTACGGAGAAGCTGAATACGGCTGTATTTATACCTTAAAGAAAGGGTGTTCAAGCCGTCGAGACTGTAAAACATATCTGATAAAATAAGACATAAGTGGAAGCCACTCCACAAGCAAGACGCTGAGAACAAGAGTTCCTGTAAGAACTTGACTACTTCCAAATCAATTAGTCGACAAAGATCTGTAACTCTTGATAACCACCGTATCTCCAAATGCAATACAGGCAATATTGTCTGAATTTCCTCACATGGTACTGGGAATAAGCGCTTCACAAGTGCCACTACTTTGACTGCCATTTGCAGTAAACTGCGTAATTCTGGCTGAAAGTGACGTGACTCTGAATCCTCCCTATGAATGGTGCAATGTATAAAGTTTACGTGACAAGCAACGTGCCTCGCTTCAGCTTTTGTCCTGTCAGAGCTGCTGCTGCTCCATCCGTGCAGATGCCGACACAGTCTGACCAGCGAATATCTTGTGAAGTGACAGCCTCAGTTAGTCACGGCCTTGAGCGTATCATTTCCTCCAGTCCTCTACCTGAGCGGCTGCCAGAACATACAATTTTCATGTATGTTTTCTTCAAACCAGGATTGGACAAACACAACTAACTGAGGTCAACCTGCAACATCTGCTGATTTTTCTAATTCAGTTGCAAATTTTGGACTAATTTAACCCTTTAAAGACGAAGCCCGTCTGTTTTATATAAGGACTCAGTGCGTACCGCGCTGTAAACACTCTCCACTTCGGTTATAAAAACCAGTCTCTTAATGTTTTATAAGGCAAAAGTTGCTGTTTGTTCTGAGATCCGTACAAAACACATAAACGCAATGTGGGCACCACGTAGAATTTTTTAATGTTAAACCTGTTGGTACGTAAAGTTACCGCTAGGCTTTAAAAGGTTAAACAAGTAATTCCCCAGTGTCTTAAGACACTAATTCAATCCGTCGCTTTTAGCAAACAGAACAATTATTTCAGGGGCTTGGATGCAGTTTTCACCTACCAAATTTCACACACTACGAAGCCTAACAGCAGCAGAAGTGTCTTTCAATGGTATGAAACTTAATGGTTTAGTAGTTAAATACCAGATTACTAATGAGGATAGAAGGTGCTGTTCTAAAGCAGTAACTGCTGTTTCCATTAAGTTTTCTGGTGGCTTATTCGCCAGAAATAAATATTTTTAGTTAAGTTCCATACCACATTTCTTGCATTTTAAATACAGTCTAACCCTTTAAAGACGAAGCGTATCTGTTTTATATAAAGACCCAGTGCAAACCGCGCTGTAAACACTCTCCATTTCGATTATAAAAACCAGTCTATTAATGTTTTATAAGGCAAAAGTTGCTGTTTGTTCTGAGATCCGTACAAAACACACAAACGCAATGTGGGCACCACGTAGAATTTTTTAACCTTAAACCTGGTAGTATGTAAAGTTACCGCTAGGCTTTAGAAGGTTAAAATAAATTTACCACGCACAACTTTGCTGAGGTTCTTTTCCTTTCACAAGTCGATAAGTAAAACCAATCGTAAGTAAGTAATATCACCTCCCCTCAGTTAAGTTTTACGGTAGCAGACCCATAGATTCCTTCTGTAGTCCAGAATTCTTTGCATCAAATTCTCTCGCAGACTCGCCTATTTTAGGCTGTGTTTTAAGCTAGTAATTAATACTTTTAGCTAGCTAAAGCTATCCCTATAAAGGTCTCGACAGGCCCCTACAGCTCCGGGAGGCTGAAGCTCCCAGAATATCAAGAAAATCGGCACATGTAAATGGCAAGTTTGTCAGCCCTACGCACCGGCTGCCTTTATCCCAAGAAATATTCCTGGTGCTCATTTCTGCTACAAGCTCAATCGACCCCAAGGCCGCAGTGCTGCCGGAAGTATTAAGTAAGCGACACCACCGGGAATCGAACCCGCAACCTCCCGACCTGTAATACAGTGCCTCAACATACTGCTTCACCTCGCATCCCCACTTCATATTTTTGCTCACAGTAAATTTAAATTTCGCACAGTTCTCATGCTTGCTGCATCAAACGGCTCTCATAAACCGAGGTCACAAAGATTTCTAATAATCTGAGCTTTGACGCGTGTATTTTGCGTTTCTGTAGTCCTGTGTGAGAAAGCCTGCGCCAAGGCCGTGCCATGGCTCATGCGGTTAGCCGCCGGCCTCCCACCGCGGAGGCCCGGGTTCGATCCCAGGTCGGTCCATGTGGGATTTGCGGTAGACAAAGTGGCACTCGGACAGGTTTTTCCACGAGTACTTCGGTTTTCCCCTGTCAGTTTCATTCCACTGGTGCTCCATTACTAGGAAAAGACAAAAAATAATAATCATCATCATCGTCACCTTCATCGCAGGGTTGCACAATAAGCCTCAAGGCTGCGGTGCGTCCGTAGCGTCTGCTGCGGGGCCCCTCACCACTAACAAAACCCTGCGCCAACAATCACACCACCATCCTTACCAGAACACTTGGACTAGATTGATTACAGAATACTACCTGCAGCTATTAGTGTTCAGACGGCCTATCCGTAGGCATTGCATGATACGGGTTTCTACTGTGCATCACAACAACCATTCCCACTAATGTCTGCGCACGTATTGCTATTTTTAACGCATCACTTCATTCGACCCACCTATAAGTATAGCAGAAGTATAAGTATACCAGAAGTATAGCAGGATTAATTCCACAAAATTTCTAGATTCAGGCGCAGCTAACGTTAGCAAGCCTAGGCCTATGTCAAAAGCCGGGAGAGTGCATACATTTGTGTGCGCGTAGATCAGTGTGTTTCTGCAATCACAGCGCTGGAGGTGCAAATCATGCAATCATGTGACTGAGGTGGGAGCATCGTACGGTTTGTGAGACTCGCGCTGAATGCTGTCATGCAAAATGACGGGGAATTTGTGTATGTAATTCTGCCGTACAGTGGATGGCATCGACCATTTGTATTGGGATGGTGGAAAATGTCCGTACTTCAATGATATTATTTCTCTCTGCATGAGGGAAGATACACCTGTCTCTGCTTCGCTGCAAGAGGTAAGATGCAGCTTTTTTACATCGCAATAGCACCACAACACGCTGTACAGCATGGTGCGATAGGCCCCACCTCAATAAAACCACAGCTCCCTGTCTGAGAAATGTTGAAATCTGTCTGCTACAGAACATTTCCGCTCGTTATACGTGGGACTGTGCGGCGTATACCTGAAGAAAGCAACAGTTAGCAATACATGAGTTTGTACGACAGGTCTTTCTTTGTACAGCTGATACACCATACCTCTGTCTGTCTCTGAGGTAAAGGTAAAGCAATCCCATTACAGGCCTGGACAGACGCTGAGGGTTCCAGGAGGTTGATGCTACCACATTTCTAGACAATCGGCACTTGAAGGTAGTAAGGTTGTCAGCCCTACGCACCGGCCGCGTTTACCTCCCAGGAAATATTCCTGGTACTCATTTCTGTTAGAGGCTGAGTCGATCGAAGGGCCATAGTGCGACCGAAATTCCAATGACACCATCGGGAATCGAACCCGTGACCTTCCGGTTTGTAGCGCAGTGCCTCAACCAACTGTGCCACCGCGGCCCCTCTGTCTCAGAGACACAAGTCAAAGCTGTGGTCTGTTCGCACCTCCCGAAAGCCACAGCTGGTTGTACCCAATAATTGCCATCTGTCTACTTCACGAACGCGACAGCATATTTTGTAAGTGGCCTGTCTGTGATTCCAGAACATTACAGCTCGCTAGATGTATAAAACATGCCGATCCCAGTGGCCGCGCGGCCTAAGGCGTGGGTCTGCGGTCGCTCGCTTGCTGGTATTTTGGGTGCGAATCCCGGCGGGGGCATGGATGTCTGTCTCTCGTGAGTGTTGTGTATTGTCAGGTAGCGACTACTGCGACGAGCTGATCACTCATTCAAAAGAGTTCTCACGGCTGTATGTGTGTCTAATTGTGTGTGATCTAGAAACCTCTACAGTGATGTGGCCTAGGCCCGAGTTGGGCTGTTGCGCCATACGAAAGGAAAGAAACGATGTATAATACATACGGCACTGTCATTTGCTTTCAAAACAGAACACTCTGCTGAGGTACTGAGACGTGTACTGCAGGATCATTACAGCTCCCTGTTTATGGGATAGTATCATCTCTCTGCTCGTCCAAAACACCACAGCTTCCTGTACTACAGATGGTCCTGCATCTTGTTGCCCCAGCAACATAGCAGTTTGCCAGTATAAGCGAAACGGCAGCCTTTCTACCTTCTGATGACCGTAATTCGGTGTATTAGGGACTCTGCGGTCTGTCTGCACCTCAGGAACAATACACTTGTCCATATAACAGATGCTGGTGTTTGTCTGTCAATCATGAACTTGTCAATTCGCAGGTTAAGGGATGTGCGGTCTGTCTAACTCCAGAACCCGTCAGTTTGCAGTAGGATATAAGGGATGGTGGGGCCTGTCTGCAACTCCAGAACACATCAGCTCACAGTTGACGGGGTCGTGCGGTCTGTCTGTAACTCCAGAATAATCAGTTCGCAGTTGACGGGGTGGTGAGGTCTCACTGTAACTCCAGAACACACCAGTTTGCAGTTAATGGGGTGGTGAGGTCTCACTGTAATTCCAGAACACACCAGTTCGCAGTTGACGGGGTGGTGAGGTCTCACCGTAACTCCAGAACAATCAGTTCGCAGTTGACGGGGTGGTGAGGTCTCACCGTAACTCCAGAACAATCAGTTCGCAGTTGACGGGGTGGTGAGGTCTCACTGTAACTCCAGAACACACTAATTCGCAGTTGACGGAGTGGTGAGGTCTCACTGTAACTCCAGAACACACCACTTCGCAGTTGACGGGGTGGTGAGGTCTCACGGTAACTCCAGAACACACCAGTTCGCAGTTGACGGGGTGGTGAGGTCTCACGGTAACTCCAGAACACACCAGTTCGCAGTTGACGGGGTGGTGAGGTCTCACTGTAACTCCAGAACACACTAGTTTGCAGTTGACGGAGTGGTGAGGTCTCACTGTAACTCCAGAACATATCAGCTCACAGTTGACGGGGTCGTGATGTCTCACTGTAACTCCAGAACACATCATTTCGCAGCTGACGGGGTGGTGACGTCTCACTGTAACTCCAGAACACATCAGCTGGCAGCTGACGGGGTGGTGACGTCTCACTGTAACTCCAGAACACATCAGTTCGCAGTTGACGGGGTCGTGCGGTCTGTCTTGTAACTGAAGAACAATCAGTTCGCAGGTGACGGGGTGGTGCACTCTGTCTGTAAATCCCGAACACATCAGTTCGCAGTGGACAAGATGGTGCGGACTGTGTGTAAGTCCAAAACACATCAGTCCGCATTTGACGGGGTGGTGCGGTCTGACTTTAACTCCGCAACACACCAGTTCGCAGTTGACGGATTGGCGCTGTCCAACTTAAGACACGCCAGTTTGCAGTGTACTTTATGGTATTATATGTCCTGTCCTCCCTCTGTAACACCGCAGCTTGCTGTACAAACTAAGCATTCTGCATCCAGACCACCATAGTTGGCTTATTGCAGACTGTGCGAAATCTGTACCTCTACAACACCTCAGCACACAGTAAGCAGTAAAACCGTCCGATTCAAGAACACAAAAGACGGCACAATATGCCGCCAGAAGCTGACTGCTCGCTGTATAGCGGTCTGTCTGGGCCTACGGACCTGTCATCACACACACACACACAACTGAAATGTCAGCACGTTGTTCATGTCTTCTGTTGTAGGTAATTATAAGCTTCTATGTGCAATTTTCTGAGACAACTTGAAAGCTGTCATTTCTCCTGTCCCGTGAAATCTGTTTTCAGTGGGCAGCATACGTAATTACCGGTCATCGCAACAACTGTTCTGATCAAGATACGGCGAAGCTTCGGAACAACAAAACCGCCTGAAACACTTTATTTTCGCCAAGAATATTACGCAAACCAGAAGAAAAGATTTTTGCTACAGAAAGGCATCCGAAACTGACTGATTTAACGCCTACCACGTGACATTTCAGCCACACGATTAAGTAACGACCGAGAGGGCTGGTGAATCAGTAATACTCTCTATTTGTATTCGACAGGAGTCCGCTTCGATTCCCGGCCAGGAAACAAGTTATGCTCAATTATGTGAATTAATTTTACACAGATCAGATAAAGAACGCAAAACCGTGCTTGGAGTATAAGTCGGCCGCCTACGCCCACACATTCTGTCTCTGCAATACATAACGCCCAGGGGCGCATTCAAGGGGGGAGGGTTGCCGGGCTGCAGCCCCCACATACCCCCGAAAACCGAGTTTTAAAAACACAGATTTTGTAGATATTATGATATCAAATATTTTAACGTGATTTCCCCTTCACCCAAAATCAGCCACTGAAGTCGGCTGATGACTAGTACGTGAGAATTTTGAAAAATAAACAAAATTTGAAAAAACAAGACGATAAGACACTGTGATTGAGTCATGGAACATGTACTTATAGTCGTATGTACACAAATGCAGTTGCAAACATTGTTATGTTATAGTTACATGATTTTTATAATATAATTTTTAAAATCAAACAAATTATATATAGCCTCAATGTCAGTCCCCCAATGAAAAATTCTGGGTCACCATCTGACAAGGCCCATCCGTCAATAGCTCATGAACCACTACATGTTATATATAACCGCTGTCATTGACGTCAATCAAACAGAATACATTTATATTAAACACTGCATAATTCGCTTAATAAAACACCACGTGTCAGTGCCAAGTATTCAAATATCAAACGCAAAGAAAGAATAGAGACCCGGTAGACGCAACGACAGCTAGCATACTAGTGACAGTTTTGCACAAGAAACAGTTGCTAGGGAAATGGATGGAGAATATGATGCTAGTTCTTTCCCTGACCCAGCCCTCGTCAATAAATATTCGAAATTTTACATAGCCCCATGGTTCGTTGCAGTGTTCACAAGCGCAAACCAATGGTCAAAACTGATACAGTCAACACAGCCAGACTTCTCTCTCACCTCTTAACATTATCCTCAAATTTATACCTAACTATTCCAAGTGGCCTCTTCCCTTAAGGTTTCCCACCCAAATTTTTTTGTTTATTTTTCAATTAGGCTACGTGTGCCGCATAGCCCACCAATATCACAATCTTTAGCTACTCGCCTTCTTGCTACATTCACCTACAAGAAGAACACTTTCAACACAAGAATAACAGAACCGTGCAATGCCGGACTTGGGCGGTGCACATAAAAATTATTTTGGATAGCCCAGGTAAGACACTTGAGCGAACAAAATATTAATGGGACAATAGTTACATTCCTCCAATTCCATTATTCACAGTTCGTCATACAGCTGAAGTTATACTGTACTGCGAAGTACTGACGTCTTTAGGTAAACAATAAACAAATAAATATACTTCAGCTCCTGAAAACGTTCGTAGCGATTTATGTACCCCGAAGGTTCACTACCTTGTTCAGACCAGCTCACAAATAGACCCTTGCCTGAGCCAGATAAATCCATTTCACATCCCCAAACTTTGTGTCGTTATGTTCCTCTTCATATTATTCTCCCATCAATATCTGGCTTACCTTCATGTTACTGACCCAAGTTCTCTGAGCACTTCCCATTTCTCCGACACTGCAGGCACTTGTAACTCTCGTGTTGGAAACGCCTTCTGCTAGTTGAATCTAGTAAGAAGGCAACTGGCAAGAATGTGAGGTGGAAGACACATGCATCCTACATGCGAAGACGAGAAATGAACACAGAAGTTCTGTTGCAAAGCTCGACAAAAGTGGCTACACTAGGTCATATATCTAAGGAGGACATTAAAAGGATTTTTAACAAAGAGTTTCGGACGGTGTAGGTGGAGCCATTTGGCTCAGGCCAGTGAAGGGATATTTTGAAAACGAAAACACGTCTTCGTTCTCAATCTTCCGCTTCCGTGAAACCTTTCCCACGCAAAACTGAAGCGAAATACCATTTTATGTGATTCTGTTACCGCTTGCCTTAACAGTTCTTAGTATAATAACGCAAAACGACAAGAGTAGTGGCGGATATATATTTGGAGACGATCCACAAATCGCCTGAATCGTGAACAGACGGGTGTGAAAGGATTAATTTACAATTTATTCGCGGTCTATGGTTTTTATATCCACTTGCCATACCAATTAGGGAAGTAGCAATTTACCTTTGGTTTTTACCAGTAATTGTACAGTGCTTGATTTTGCAAAGCTCACTTTTGCTGCTGTCAACTAGAGGCTGGAAATCACTGCCCCAGGAGGTATCTTGTTTTGCTGAGATGTCATAGTTGTTACAAAGCTGCCGTCTGACACAAGTCCGGCGTGCACACGCCAATTAAACTTCCCACCCATCCTTAGAAAGAAAACAAGACAGACTTCGATGACTGCAGGACATTCTCTCTCCGTCTTATTACTAAGTAAACTAACGAGCTAAATACACCATGTAACCGAACACTTCAGTCGAGTCTACAGCACTCCTGCTTTGTCTTCGGCGGATCCCATGTAGAAGTCCTTGCCCTGGGCAGAGGTTACGGTGACGGATGTCTTTGCTGATTTTCGTCAGTCCTTGCATAAAAATATCGGAATAGTAGATACTTCACATTACGCCAGCTACATTTCCTTTCATATCCTTCCTAGTTCATTACTAATCATCCAATCATCCTAAAGGAAGGCCTGCCATAACCCTGGCGGTTATCCCACCGAATTCTTACTGCCGAGAACCGACCTCAACCACTGGGTACTCCGCGAGAGATCTGCGTGTCAAAACTAGCAATAGAGCAGATTTTTCTGCCATTAACTTAGGTCTTTCCCTGCCGATTATCAACAAAACAGCGCTCAATCACCAGAGGGCCCTATACCAGGTTGCAGTACCAGCTAGCCACTAAATTAACCCTTTAAAGACGGAACGTATCTGTTTTATATAAGAACTCAGTGCCTACCGCGCTGTAAACACTTTCCACTTCGGTTATATAAAGCAAGCTGTTAATGTCGTATAAGGCAAAAGTTGATGATTGTTTTGAGACCCGTACAAAACACATAAACGCAATGCGGGCACCACGTAGAATTTTTTTAATGTTAAACCGGGTATTACGTAAAGTTACCGCTAGGTTTTAAAAGGTTAAACGCAGTATGTCATTCAACGCTGTTACTGCCAGAGTTGTTATCTCGGTTATAAATAAACAAGATTATAACAGTCCGCTGGGAAGTGGCGTCGTGTGGTTTAGCACAGAAGTACCTACGTTTCCTGAGGAAACAGCAGGTTGACATCCCAGAAGACAGATATGTTTACAGACACTGCGGTGCAAACGTCAAATCTCTCACAAGCACACCAGTGAATGAATTACGTAACCAATTAACTGGCTAACCTGTAACCAAATCAGTTAGATAACTGCGTATTTAAACTGGCACACAGACTCGAAACACGGTCTTCGAGTTTTTGTTTCGTATCTCCCACTGAAGTGTAAGACTCGGCCCTGCCGAAAATGCTTGCTGTGCACAGTAAAATGTGAGGCTCACCGGACCCCCCGGGGTGCACACGTGTCCCCAGCGGGGGGCGTGATTTGACATCAATCCGTTTGACAGTCCTGCCTGTCAATCCGACTTATTCAATTTCTCATTCTCCATTATGCATGAGTAGGCCTAATCCCCACGGCCCGAAGCGCCATCTGAAGAATTGCAATTCCTCTAGCTCACAACTTTCATATCCAGTATACTCGTGGTACTTATACTCGAGGCAAGTGACGTGTCCAGTGCCCCTTCATTTGAGTTTTCATTGAGTTATAATCTAGAAAGAAATATTATAAACTGAACTGTAGCTTTCTTTCTCATATCGTTACGGCTACAAAAAACATGGCAAAAAAATTCTATGAAAATGACTGAAGGCTATACAGCGAATTGCAAATATGTGCAAAGTACGGTAAGAGGCAAGGAGAAAAAAATGCCCGTTGATAAGAGAACATAACGTATGACAAAATACGGAATCCTACTGCGTGCCGCAAAAGTACGCGGCTTCTTAATGGAATTCCGAGCACTGGCGAACAACCATCGGCCCGCCAAAATGAGTCGTACAAGAGAGGTAATACACGTTGCCGATTAACGAGCATTTTCAACGTCGCTGAAGTCAAATGTTGGCACTATGCAGACGAACATACACTTTCTCGGTATCCCCATTAACCCTTTAAATATGAAAGGCATCTATTTTGTATTAAGATTCAGTACGTACCGCGCAGTAAACACTCTACACCTCAGGTATAAAAAAAACAGTCTGTTAATGCTGCATAACATCCATGCAAAACACATAAATGCAATGTCAGCACCACGTAGAACTTTTGAATGTTAAACTGGGTGGTACGTAAAGTTACCGCTAGTCTTTAGAAGGCTAAGACGTTCTGATGGTGGATTTTGGAGGCACCTTTCCGTTCATGTAACAGCACTGTGGCTGGTGGCTGGTCATTGTTACGTGTAGGCTTTAACCACACATCCACCACCACCCAACAGCTGCTACTTCGAGACCAAAAAACATAAAAATAAAATTGTTTTATTAAAGACGTTCTGAAATGTGGAAGGACCGTCCTTATACTTGTGACAGTCTTGCCTTTCGGTGTTTTATATGAAATGAACCGCCGGCTGGAATTGTAGTACTGGAAAACCTGTCATAAACGGAACCTGGCCACAACGGAAAACAGTAATGAGCGGAAAAATTTGACAATCCCGAGGATCCAAACTTCAAGTACCTGTATGAAACGGAACCTGGCTGCAACGGAAAAAAAATTTGGTCTCTCGTGGTTCCCTTACAAGCAGGTTTCACTGTATCATTCATCACGTATTACTCTTTGTGTTGCTTTCAACTGTCGCATCTGACTTAATTTACAGTTTCGAATAAGGCTGTTAATTTAGTCATTAACTTGCTTCGGTAAGCCGTTACCTTGCTAATATGAGTCCTCTCGCCGAAAGCTTTGTTATTAAAAACTTTCAAGGAAACGGCGTGTGGAGCAGTAGTAAAGTATTCAAGTGGGAAGCAGTGAGTACTCAAGGTGTGCATAACATATGGAATCTTTCAGTACCTAAATAAAACCACGGCTAACAAAAGTAAAATGAAGACGTGGAAGTTGGAAAAATAAAAAAGGGCATTTCAGTTGGAAAGGAAGTGAAGCTGGGAAGCAACGTAGCACGTTATGCTTGATACGTAACGTGGGAACGTGCCGACGGTATAGCCAGATATCATACCCTGAGGTACTCAGATTAACCTTTTAAAGCCTAGCGGTAACTTTACATACGACCAGGTTTAACTTTTAAAAATTCTACGTGGTGCCCACATTGCGTTTATGTGTTTTGTACGGATCTCAGAACAAACAGCAACTTTTGCCTTATAAAACATTAAGAGATTGGTTTTTATAACCGAAGTGGAGAGTGTTTACAGCGCGGTACGCACTGAGTCCTTATATAAAACAGATACGCTTCATCTTTAAAGGGTTAAACCAAAAGTTAAATTCTAAAAGGTTTTGACAATGGTGTATAATATTGTGTAGTGGTAGGTTTATGGACTTTATCCATCGTCCAGAGAGTAAAATATTAAAAAAATTAAAATCACAACGTTTCGGAAGCTGGCTCTGCTTCCGTCCTCAGGTGAATGGAGGTGGAAAGAGAAGAACACCTACTCTGTTGGGTTCAGTGATGGAGGCCAGCTCTGTCTAAGGAGAGCAACAGAGTAGGTGTTCTTCTCTTTCGCCCTCCATTCACCTGAGGAAGGAAGCAGAGCCAGCTTCCGAAACGTTGTGATTTTAATATTTTACTCTCTGGACGATGGATAAAGTCCATAAACCTACCACCACACAATAAACCAAAAGTATTCTGGAGAATTCAGAAAGAAGGAAAGCATTTTCGAATATTCAGTTCGAAAGTCAAACAAAATTTAATTCATTTAAAACGTTCTATTCTTAATAACAGACGGTTCAAATGAGGTTTTGTTGCTTCCCCCATAATTATTAAGTCATCGGGGCCTTTTATTCACATCAAATATTTAATAAACGTTGTACTTTTAGTGTACAAAGTTTTGTTGCAGAGTTCGAGCGGATGTTTTTGCATGCATCTGGTTTAAAACGCACGGGAGTACAAAGGCATATTGAAAAAGACAATGATACTAAATTTTGCGAAATACTGAACAAACGTTTCTATTCTGTGGCTGTTGATAAGTCAACTGCGCAAATTGACACGATAATGTTGTAAATATACAAGCATAATACCATTCAGTACGTCACACTGAACAGCTACAAGAGTCATTTATAGACATACTTGTGGACTTCGGTGGTACAAAGCGCTGTAGAATACCTGCTAACCATCTTCAAGCCGTAGATACATAAGAGCTCGAATTAAGCTTTTAAAGCCAAGCGGTTGTTTTACGTACCGCCAGGTGTAACATTCAAAAATTCTACGTGGTGCCCACATTGCGTTTATGTGTTCTGTATGGATGTCAGAATAAACAGCAAATTTTGCCTTATAAAACATTAAGAGATTTTTTTTACAACCGAAGTGGGGAGTGTTTACAGCGCGGTACGCACTGAGTCCTTATATAAAACAGATAAGCTCCGTCGTTAAAGGGTTAATCGACCTAAATTTCAGTGACAAACTTGGGTATAAATTCAAAGCAGGAGATTTTATTAGATTTTATGTGTCTTTCTAAAATCAATCGTCCGAAACTACAGCAAAAGTTTATAGTTTTCCCAGGAACTTATATTCACGAACAAGCTTTTCCATTTGATAAACCTACACAATGGAACCGCCTGACAGATGAAAATATGACACCAATCCTTCTACTGACAACAACCATCACACGTGACTTTAAACGCTGTCAACCGCAGTGCAGAATCAACGGTCCCACTAGTGATTTGCTATGGTTTAACTGCTTACAAACTTTAGATTTTATTTATAGACTCCTAAGTTTTAAATTTTCAACACATTTTATACATTAAGCATTTCATAAATTCCATACGGTCTTATCTGCAACAGTAGTTTCTATGTTCCTGACAATAACGACAAAGAAAATTTCGACAGTACGTGGATATGGTCCTTCGAACGACGATAGCTGCTCGCATCACAGGTGTAAAAGAAAACTGGGTCTTGCCACAGCCAGTAAAGAGTCATGTTGTGTTCTTCTAGGTCAGAGCACCATATATGAAGATTATAACTTTGGAACCAACGTCTGCCCTAAAAGGTAGGGGCGCACCCAAGGGGGGCCTGCCGGACTGCATCCCCCCGAAACTCTCCAAAATCGAAATTTAAAAAACACAGATTTTGTAGCTATAATGATATCACACGTTTTACGCGATTTACCCTTCTCCCGAAATCGCCACTGCAATCAGCTGATGACTAGTACATTAGAATTTTGAAAAATTAAGTAATAAAATTAAAAAAAAAAGCAAGAAGATAAGACACTGTGGCTGAGTCACGGACCGTGTAGTCATATTAGTATGTATATAAATGCAGCTGCAAACAGTGTTATGTTATACGTACATGATTTTTATACTATAATGTTTAAAATCAAACATAAATTATATATAACCTCAGGGTCAGCCCCCTCCCCCAATGAAAAATTCTGGGTGCGCACCTGCTGAAAGGTGTCTTAATACTTACTTTTATTGAACCATCTAAGCCTGATCCTCAAATCACCAATGTGTGAAGACGCTTTTATTCAGCCACGTGCAAGAGTTGAAACTGCAAGGAATCGTCTGTCATAGCCTAACGCAACGGTTAGACCTTTGCATTGTGTAAACTGATACAATTATGTAAAATGGTATCAGTAGTAGAGATGTAAAGGCTGTAAGGAAACTTGACACAGGGATCGTCGTCTAATCTGAAGATGGAGACAGCGCTTTGCTCTTAAACATCAGTACGTTGTAGCTGTCTACATAATGCCATGTTTCAGCAGACAGTAGCAGCAACAGCGCCATAGCCGGTTGTTGAAGAATTGCAGTGGCTGGAGAGACTTGAACTTTCAAGGAACGAAAGAATGTTGGTGCCATTGGCGATTTCCAGCTCTAGTCCCGTTTACCTTCGAAAATTACTGTCCTATGACAAGTTTTCTCCATTTCTATAGACGAGCTAACTGGTTTGATCTTATCTTCCGGGATCAGGCAAACCAACGTCTTGACAGACATGAGAGTCCTCTTTACTTCTCTTTATAATCCTCGTCCTCTCTTAAACAGAACTGTCTACAGGGACATATCATCCCTTCCTTTCTGTATTACTCTAATTCTATTACCAACTTTGCTTCTCACGCGTTTACTTTACCGACGTTTCAGGACAAGGTATCGGTCCAATCTTCAAGGGTCAAGAAGTCTTCTAAGACTTCTTGACCCGATACGTTGTCCGAAACGTCAGTAAAGGATTATCATTCGACGCTGCGTAATATCTCAGAAGAACGCAGATCTCATCAGCATCGCGGCGGAAACCTGTAATCACGGACCGTGCGGCACAGTTTTTTGAAATCTGACACTGATTTAGCTGGTCAAGAAATTCCTTGCTATTTATGTAAACATTACTTTCGTTACTATGTTTATAAAATCTCAACACTGGATCCTATCGTGGGGCAGTTTAATCCACTACATGCTCTAAAACCCCCTTTTTTTGTGGCGCAACAGCGGCACTGGGGCCTAGGCCGCCTCATTGCTAAGGCTTCTAGATCACACACACACACACACACACACACACACACACACACACACATACCAAACTAGGTAGAACTTCTCTGGACGAGGAGGAATCGGCCTTCCGCAGAGACCTCTACCTGGCAACACACAACATTCACAAGACACAGACATCCGATTCGGGATTCGAACCCGCCATCCCAGCAAGCGAATGGCTGCAGACCTACGTATTAGACGGCGCGGCCACGGGCATCGGCGCCGTCTTTTAATACCCATCTGAATATTAT
The DNA here is from genome assembly GCA_013340265.1 of Coptotermes formosanus. NCBI lineage: Eukaryota > Metazoa > Arthropoda > Insecta > Blattodea > Rhinotermitidae > Coptotermes > Coptotermes formosanus. The sequence continues at coordinate 1,201,061 of BLKM01000587.1, read as the reverse complement.
TCTCTCATCTCTGCTTAAGTCTAGTTTAGCGAATGTTTTGTATAATTTCTTACACGTATACTATGCTTACTGTGTGATGGCACACAGACAAGCGACGGGAGGGGCAGGGGAATTGAAGGGAAGCAGTAGAATGGAGGGCGTAGCCAGTAACGTCCACATGAATGCGGAACAAACCTTTCCCGCGTTGGTACATACACTGCAATGTGATGCACACTCATTTGGCTGCCAATCGCCGACTGACGGGTCTCCGCCTGCCGAAATACATGGACTCGTCCCTTCAACCAAAAGACGAAAACTGGTTTCTGCGCATGTGCCATTACATTTTAGTCGGGTACACTTGTTCACATTATATTATCACTCTTCATAAATTAATTTTGTTCCACTCTTCCGCACACTCACACCAACATCTGCAAGATATTTCACGCCATGTGAGCTTGGTTTCCCAAACGGCTAAATTAACGAGCTGATGGCTGAAATTCATCTACATAATGCTGTATCTACACATTCAAATTCTACTTCAAACCAAAAACATGGCTTCCCCAGGGCGAAGACCAAATGGTTACTGTTTTTTGAGGAAGTAATCGACGTTGATTCTGCTTACACTACAGAAACAAACACACAGTGTGCGAAAATAAATCTCTTGGCTATTAAAGCATGCGGTACATACAGTAATCACTTAAGGGATTAAACACATTGCGAAACGCAAAGTGTTGGCTCTACAGCACGCCTCGTTCTGTATGTCCATTACATATATCCGCTACCCTTATAAAATCAGATGGCCAGTGTTCTGTATCTGAACTGTGCGGAACACTTCATCCAGGAATGAAAATTGTAAACTGCATCTTTTTTGGCGCAATAGCCCCGAGTGGGCCAGGGCCTCCTCATTAACAAGGCTTCACGATCACAGCCAGACACACCACACTCGGTATGACTCCTCTGGACGAGTGATCAGCCCGACACAAAGACCTCTACCTGGCAACACACAACATTCACAAGAGACAGATATCCATCTCACCGGCGGGATTCAAATCCGTGGCCCCAGTAAGCGAGCGTCCTTAGACCGCGCGGCCACTGGGATCGGCGTAAACTGCATTAGTAGGCAATATTAAGTGTACGCCTGCTTAAGCACAGGCACGCACGCGATCACGGAGCCTGCCAGAGTCTAACACGAACGGACAGCGCAACTGCGGTGAATAGGACAAATGAGATTTGATGTGAAGATCCGTATTGCGGCGTTGCGTTACAAAACGGCGTAATTTTATGTGTCGTTATAAGCGTTTCGGAGAAACATACTGCCTACATCATCAGGGTTGCGACTAAGGCAGTTCTGTTCCTCCAGCAGGTTTATACCTACAGAGGAGACAGAGATGATATGAATATTGCAGCACTTTTTGACGTCACGCCTTGCAGTCTGGTCATTTTCCCCAGCCTGAAAACAGAGGCAGTAAGTTCTTCCGAAATGCCTGAAAATTTCTACCATCCTACGTGCTGTCACAACCAACGAGACGGCCATCTTTGTAGTCGCCGTCTGCTAAGCTCAGGTCACATGGAGGCTGACGTTCCTCAAAAATTTCATACAGAAAACAGACGCAGAAACTTTCTACGAGAAGTTTCTGTCCACCTATCAGTCTACACGGCGTCATAATCCAGAAGACCACAATAAGATCGGACGACTTTTAACCTACCTCAAATTAAGAGCCCGTGATAAGTGGGTTCCTGTCACAACGGCATGGCGTGTCCTCAGGTTGCGGATGGAGGAACGGCCTCCATGTACGAAGGTAAATACGATTGCATTGAACAAGCAGTCGCGGACAGCTGACAAGGGGTGGTCTTCCAGCTTGGGGGTTTGGGGAGGTGCTAACAACTTCTCACCGTAAAAAATCACCATGTTGCATTTCACAAGGTCTCGGACTAGGACTGATTCTTTGGTACAACTTAAGCAATGGAAAAGGGACATGAGATTCGGCACTTGGAAAGCGCAAGAAGTGGGATGGGGGATAGGGGGCATGGACTGGATTGAGCTGGCTCAGTATGGGGACAGGTGGTGGGCTCTTGTGAATGCGGTAATGAACCGTCGGGTTTCATAAAATGCGGAGAACTTCTCGACTGGCTGAGGACCTGTTAGCTTCTCAAGAAGGACTCTGGTCCATGGAGTTATTTAGTTAGTTAGCTATTTGGTTCAAAATTGGGGCAGTCCCTACAAATCTGCGAAGAGTCCACTATAATTTCAATAAGTTATCACAGAAATAAGAGAGAGACGGAAGTAAAATTTGGAAGTTGTGCCGTACGGCTGTTATTGTTGCTACAATTTTAGTAACAACGCACGCACAACGGTATGGCACACATTAAAATTAGAGAAACAGAAATGTTTTCTTTACGAAGATGTATGGTGCCAGTGGTAGATGAGTGAGATATGACAGGGCAAAAGAGAAGTACTGACAGAAAACCCTGTTCCAACGCTACTTTGTCCACACCAAATCCCTGACGGATTGGCTTTGGATAGAAACCAGGGTAACGCGGTAAGAGGCCGGCACTAACCGCCTGCCTGTCTGTTACACAGACACTTTAACTCTGTTACCATTCAGTGTAGACTCTTCTATCACACTTATCTTCGACTTACTGTGTTCGGAAATTTACCCTACTGTAACAGCTCTGGTACTTTCACACACTTTTGTTCGATAATATTCAAAACTTTTAAAATTTATGAGGAAAATGCACTGAGCATAAAACGTGTCTGATTTTTGTGTACAATTGTGTTCGAACATTTTGCCCTGAAAGGTACGAACATCTTCATGTAAAGATTCTGTTGTTGTTCAGATCTAAGCAAGATTGAAATGCGCCCACAAACATCACTACAATTCGAGATCCAGGCTCTTCTGGGATTTTACGTGGCGCAGAATGGTAGTTGCTTACCGACGTCCCACGACCCATTCTTGGCGGCTTGACCCTTGAAGATAGGACCGACACGTTGTCCCAAAACGTCGGTATGGAGCAATTTTATGCTGCGTAAATCCCCCAAAAGAGCACAAATCTCATTACACGGGGGTGGAAGCCTGAAATCACGCATCAGTACAATTCGCCAGTAAGAAAATTCGTGCGGACAGACGGACAGGCAGGCGGACAGACAGGCAAAGAGAAAAGTAGAAAGCGTGAGGCTAAGAGTATAATTTTTGTAGCTTTCCGTTGTGAAACCGACAGAAGCCTACAGATTAAAATATACGCGTGCAGGACTATAACTTCCGTATTCTTTGTATGGTCGACCCAGGAATCGAGTTTGATTTTTGGCAGGGACAAGGGATTTCTCTGTTAAGATCTGCGCTCTTCTAAGATTTTACGCAGCGTCGAGTGGTAGTTCTGTAACGACGTTTCGGAGATCGATAAATTGTCCCGAAACGTCGATACAGAACTACCCTTCAACGCTGCGTAACATCACAAAAGAGCATAGATCTCCACATCGCGGCGGAAGCCTGAATTCCCGGATTTTTCTCTTCTTCAGAACATCCGGAGTGGCTCTGGGGCCCTAGTAGCGTCCCATTTAGTGGGTTCCGGGGATCGTTTACCAGGGATACAGCGGCCGTCCACCTCATGCCAAGTTCAGGAGTGAAAAGAGGTATATCGCCACTCCCCGCATGCCTTCGTGGCTTACAGAGGGAAAAATTTACCTTTTATACAAAGTCACAAGACTCGGTATCATCTCAGTTTTTCATTGACATAATCCTTTCAGTTGCACTATGACCCTGGGGTCGACTCAGGCTCTAACAGAAATGAGTAAAGGTAAAGTTAAAGCAGTCCCATTACAGGCCTGGACAGGCCGAGAGGGTTCCAGCAGGTCGAGGCTCCCAGATTTCTAGACAATCGGCACATGAAGGTGGTAGGTTGTCAGCCATACGCACCGGCCGCCTTTACCCCCCCGCCCCCCGGGGAAATATTCCTGGTACTCATTTCTGTTAGAGGCTGAGTCGACCCCAGCGCCATAGTGCGACCGACAGGATTATGCCAATGAAAAACTCCACTGGCACCATCGGGAATCGAACCCGCGAGCTGCCCGTTTGTAGCGCAGTGCCTCAACCAACTGTACCACCGCGGCCCCCAACAGAAATGAGTACCAGGACTATATCCTGGGGGGTAAAGGCGGCCGGCGCGTAGGAATGACAACCTTACCACCTTCAGGTGTCGACTGTCTTGAAATGTGGTAGCCTCAATCTCGTGGAACCCTCAGGGCCTGTCCAGGCCTGTACAGGGATTGCTTTACCTTTACCTTTAACAATAAAGTAAAGAAACAGCATGAGGTTTCTCAGGTTGAGTGAGGGAAGGCAGCGAGGCGAACAGCTTCGCATTATCTATCTTTGAACTGCCGTTCAATACCGGAAATTATATACAGCCTATGTATTATCCTCAAGTTACCTAAAACTATATCCTGAGCTGCACCGAAATTCCCTAACAAGGCGAGTTAGATACATCCGTACAGCTTTATTACAGATTTTCGAATTAGGTTGGCACTACTGGCAAATGACCGTATATTATTATGCTCACCTAGATGTGTCTTCACAGTTAATCAGAATTGAACATGGCCTTCCAAATACGGCACAAAAACTAACAAATCATGGCTCTCCTCTGTGTGATATCGTTACTATTAATATGGATGAGAGATCCAGGGGGCCGTGCATGCTCATTTCGTCCGCGATCCTACTGCGTCACGTGGGCGATGTCGACATCGACATTGCGCAGGCCCGTTTCAAAGACGTGCTACAAGACATTCGTGATTGCTTGATTTGCCCTAATCTCAACACCTTTGGAATCAATTTCCATGACAAAGGTATAAAAGTTATGTCATCTAGTAAGGCTAAAATGTTTTACGAATATTCCTGAAAAGACAATAACTTTACATGACGGTTACGGTATTGTCTTTCCATCTAAGAATAGACGAAGTGGTTGAGTTCTATGATATCAGGTAGGAATGTTACGACACTGAAAGTCATAGCAACCAGCTACGTAGGGCAATACCTAAAATAACCCCTGCTGTGTAGACAACAGAGAAGATTCAATGCAATTCCTGAATACAGCAAAGATATACAGATCGTATCAACATGCATGTTAACGAACGAAATGATTCTTTGAATTCAGCACATTAATACGCTGCAGGCTTTATTAGAAACAGACAACTAATTTAGGAGGGTGAAGTCTCGAAATTTCCGCAAGAAATATTCTCTCTGCAGGATACTAGAGATTTAGAAACACCGATCTAGCGGAGTCGTAGAACATTAAGAGTTTAGGAATGGGTAGAGCCATACAACCACGCCCCCACACGCTTTTATGGCGTTCACAGGTACACCTTAATAGTGTTCTTACGTCCATTTAAAATCCCGAAAGATATAGTGGCCCACAATGTATAATCGTTGGACATGGGCTAGACGGCCGAGGAACCTGGATTCGATTCCACACAGGATCAGAAATACTTGCATTCACCACTGCATCCGGACCGGTCTCCTGTCTAATGGATACAGGAGGCCGTGCTCCCGTGGCTAAAGCGGCCAGAGATTGGAATGGACCGCTCACTTCAGTGCCGACACTATAATAAGTGGAAATATACCTCCACTCTCACTGTATGTCTCCCATGACGTAAAATTTAATTAAGCGCAGACACAGTTGAATTTTTACCTCACGAAGCAACCAAAAGTTGATAATTTTTCGAACACAAATGGCAATACAGATTGTTTTATTGTGATCCATATGTTATGTTTTCTTTTGCAGGATTAACAAAATATAACTGCTAGATTTTTTCTTCTTCTTCGTCTTCTTACTTACTTACTTACTTACTTACTTACTTACTTACTTACTTACTTGGAGGTCTCTTAAGGCCAAGGGTACCGCTTCATACACTCAGCTTAATTTAGAAAACCACCGTCTTCATGTGTTTAAATATTTGCAAGGTTGTGTATATATTTTCATTGCCGAGATGATGAAGTGTCAAAAGATGGGAGAAGAATAAACTTTCGCTTACATTATCAAACACCAGAGATGTTCAAAGTCAAAAATATAAACGTATATCATTCGCAGTGAAACCTTAATGTGTTGTCCATACTACAGGTACCAAGGACAATTCTGTTAAGATAACTGCTAAGGTAACAGAGATTCGGTTCACTTTGGCTGATTCCCACATAAGCTGCAAACAGTAACATACACGAAGCATGTCTGATGTAGCAAAAGAAGTCCCACTGCCACTTTATCCTCCACAAATCCCATAGGGACTGCTGTGGACTTGAATCTGCATTTGTCGAGGTAAGATACATAGTAGAAAAAGTGTCAATGGGACACGGAAAGCGGTTGCGAGGGAAGTTTGTATAATACTGCCGCTGAGTTTTCTTATACGTGAAATTAGTTGCGTAATATAAAACAGAAATTACCTGGTCCCTCACACTGAGGGAGGAACGAAGACTGAGGGTGTCCGAGAATAGGGTGCTGAGGAGGATATTTGGGCCTAAGAGGGACGACGTGACAGAGTAATTGAGAAGACTACATAACGAGGAACTTGAGGATCTGTACGCATCACCAAATATTATTCGGGTGATCAAATCGAGAAGAATGAGATGGGCGGGGCATGTAGCACGTATGGGGAGGGGACAGGTGCATACAGGATTTTGGTAGGGAGACTTGAGGGAGGGCGACCACTTGGGAGACCCAGGCATAGATGGGAGGATCATATTAAAATTGATCTTCAATTAGTGTGATGGGGCGTGGACTGAATTGAGTTGGCTCAGGATAGGGACAGGTGGCGGGCTCTTGTGAATGCGGTAATGAACCTCCGGGTTCCATAAAATGCGGGGAATTTCTTGACTAACGGAGAAACTGTTAGCTTCTCAAGAATGCCTCTGCTCCATGGAGTTAATTAGTTAATATAAATTTGACTGAAGGTGTATAAGAATCTGGACACACTAATATTTGTGACGTATTTCCTAATCAGAACGGCACGAACAAGGAAAAGACAAAGCTGTCTCTGCGCATGCCAGAAGGCATATGGTGGAATGGGACGTGTAGTTAAAACTCACTCACAACCTCGTCTTTAGATGGAGGCGGGAGGTCGGCGACGCTTTCCTGCCACTAAACCCACAGTGGAAAGAATTTCCGATACCCAATAAAAGGTCCAAGACAACATGTTTTCATAGCAGGTACTTTACAGCGTTGCTTTAGAATATGCCATTAGGACGGTCCAAGAATACCAGGAAAGGGTGAAACTGAACGGGACACATCAGCTTATGATCTATGGGGGCTGTTTTGTTTATTGGGGGGTGGGGGGAGGGGGGACATAAATAGTACTAAGAGAAACAGTTATGAATCTACATTAATGAGGTTAGTCTAGAAGTAAATGCTGAGAAAACCGACCGCACGCTTATGTCTTGCGAAAAGAACGCAGAACCTAACCACAACGTAAAGACAACTAACTAACTAACTCCATGGAGCAGAGGCCTTCTTGAGAAGCTAACAGTTTCTCAGCTAGTCAAGAAATTCCCCGCATTTTACGGAACCCGGAGGTTCATTACCGCATTCACAAGAGCCCGCCACCTGTCCCTATCCTGAGCCCTCTCAATCCAGTCCATGCCCTCCCATCCCACTTCTTGAAGATACGTTTTAATATTATCCTCCCATCTACGCCTGGGTCTCCTAAGTGGTCGCCTTCCCTCAGGTCTCACCACCAAAATCCTGCATGCACCTCTATTTTCCCCCATACGTAAAGACAAGTACCAATCCCCTGAAAATGTGGCAAAATAAAAACATTTGGGAATGACAGTACAACACATTAACATAACACGCATCAAGACATTCAGAGTAGGCAGGACTCGGAGAAGGCTTGCTAACATTAGTTTCACAACGTTTTATCTCCCTCTCTGCTATTAAAAAAATAAAGACCCAAAATTACAAAATCATAATTTTGCTAGCTGTTCTGTGTTGGTGTGAAATTTGGTCTGACACATTTAAAGTAGAAAACCGCCCGACAGTGTCCGAGAATAGGGTGTTGAGGAAACTGGAACTAAGTCGAATGAAGTAAGAGGGGACTGGAGAAAACTGCATGAGGAACTTCATACTTTGCATTTTTCAGCAAATATGTTTAGAGTAATGAAGTGAAGGAGAACGTGACGGCCAATGCACATAGCATGCATAGGACAGAAGAGGACAGCGGACAAGTTTCGGTTGGTAAAGTTGAAGGAAAGAGAGAGCATGGAAGACCTTTGGGATGTTTACATTTTAGAACAGACCGCGGTCCCTTGTGGGCTTTTCACTTTAGCGAAACATCCCCAGTAATTTGGCACCGTAGACAGTGTGCGCAGACGTAGTAACATTCTGCATGATATAAGGTAGGTGGAAAATTTTTGTGGTTCATTAGCACAGAAAACACGTTAAGACGTTCCCTACTAAACGCATACTCATTCAGTTTCTTTGTGGGGGTTGCCTGCGCTTAAAACAATGGCTCCCAATTTCTTGACATCTCGCACACCTCAGTGCAAAAGTGTATCTGCTGTTCCTGTGAGTTTATTCTCCTTACCGACTTTCCGTGTATATGTTTATATAAACTGGCTGACGCTCCCAACTGTGAAGCGGAAGACTGAGCGGTCACTTAAATGGCGAAATGAAAAGTTCAGTAAATCTAAAAAAATCCTGATTTAAAATGTGTTCTAACACGTGCGGATGCATAATTTATGGCAAATCCTGGACGCGAGGGGCAGCAGTAGCTTCATAAAGGGTTGGAACACTTGCTTTAAGAGCAATTCTTTAAACAGAGAATGGTCAAGAGGTGGAAGGGTTAATCTTGCTGCGAGATGATTTGTAAGTAACAGAATCTCAGCTTCTTAAGCAGGGCTCCCCTCCGTGTAGTGGGTTATTTGATCCTAGGTCCTTTAATGACGCTGTTTCTAGTGTAAAGTTTACAGAACTTGTAGGAATGGTACTACATTAGCTGTGTTCAACCTACTACGTGGTAGTGTTAATATTGTCGTCTTGTGGGTTATGACATTGTGCATTCTGGAATGTAATTACCAGCGTCTCGGACAAACAGACGGTCTCCATCTTCACTTCTACCCTACAGACGGAGGCAGTATTCCTCCACAAAGATTGGTGCCCACCTACGTATTCATCTGGCAGAATGCATGGTTTTGTAACCCATAAGACGACCATATGAATAAATTTTCAATTACATCTTTTTTACTGGATGCCCGACAGCAGTTGGATTCCTTTGGCTGCAAGCTAAATGCCAACCTGTTCTTACATCAAGCATTATGCAAGTTTAGTTTCATGTCTCTTGGCAATTATGTTTGATGCTTGCTTTTGCTTTTCCGTATTAACGGAGCTACGGACAACATTAACCCTCTACAGACGAAGCGTATCTGTTCTATATAAGGACTAAGTGCGTACCGCGCTGTAAACACTCTCCACGTCGGTTATAAAAACTAATCTCTTAATGTTTTGTAAGGCAAAAGTTGCTGTTTGTTCTGAGATCCGTACAAAACACATAAACGCAATGTGGGCACCACGTAGAATTTTTTAATGTTAAACCTGGTCGTATGTAAAGTTACCGCTAGGCTTTAAAAGGTTAAAATTTAACTTCAACGAAACATTTCTCTTTGTGTCAGTGCTGTCTCTTTCTAACGTATAACAATTTGCAGACTGTACAGCTACAAAATAAATTACTTTAGGATCCTAAGAGCTAGTTTCCTTTCCACGAAAACATAATTCAAGTAAACATGTTAAAAGCACTATATGTGTGCAGCTCTTTTGCTGTTAGGTTTACGAAGACGGGCAGGATATTGGTTGCACATGAATTCTCCGGATATGCTAGTTACGTAGAAAAACATAAGCTGTAGGAAGTGACAAGAAAGAGGAGAACCATCTGGCGGCGTATCGATGAAACTACATTCCGACGCAAGGAAAACAGATGTATCTTTGAAGCTCGCAATAAACCCAGTCACCCTAATTTTTTGCCCACCAGCCGTGAAAAATCTCATTCAAAGTAACATATCCTCGTCATAAGAAGAAAGGGTAGCAAGCAAGCTCGGACATAAGTTATTTCCTGTTGACTTTAACCCCCACAAAATAATAAAGGGTGGTTCTTTGTCGGAATTAACAAAGTTATAAACGGACTCATCCTGCTTCCCTGATGATCCTTCCAAACAGGAATCTACGCGAGATTGAAAGATTTGATCCAGACGAAGGGAAGCTGCATGTCTTTCAAGAAGCGGGCGAAAAAAAAAATGAGGTAAGGGGTTGAACAAGTGCTGTTGCGTGCCACGTACAACACTCCAGAACTCTGTGATTCATAGCTAAAAACTAGAAGGTATATCAGTTTTCGTAATTGACATTTACCTAATGCTCCTGTCCAACGAAATCTCAGGCGCTAGCTGCCCGCGGCTACTGAAACTGACATTCCAAAGAAAATACAGGCCTACAAACAGTACAATGTTGTGCCCATAAGGTGCCTTCTGTGAAAACCGTCGTCAGCAGCCGAATCCTGTTCACATCCTTCTCCTTCGAGGTCTTTTCAGGCGCTTTCACAAAGTTGCGATAAACAAGTATGAGCTTCGTCACGCCCACGCGCCCGCACGGATCAACTCGGCACCCGCCATTTGGGTTTTCGTCAAATTCAAGTTTGGCTATAATCGAACAAAAATGACAGGCACTTTGCACGCAGACCTACGTTCACTTACGACTCCTTTAGTTACCTGCCTTGCCACCCCGAACCCCGACAGGGGTAAGAAATTCTCTCTCCTCCAAAACCGTTCAGATCGGATCTGAGGACTCCTCCACCCGCCACTTCCTATTCAATGGGCACCAGGGGCGTGAATTTGACCACTTCCGTCCAGTGCCGAGGTTAAACATGAATGAAGCTATACGTCCAGCCAGCCACCTACATGCATTCATGGCCTTCATATGGACAACTTTATCTTTAATAAAAAAAACTGCAAACCTCAACAATTTACGTATAACGTAACACTGAAGCGCGTTCACGTAACCACTATTGCCGTGGAAAAGCGGTAAGTACTTGATATTAAGTGTGTCTGTATTCTTGCCTTAGTTATATGGCAATCAAAGCGCATCTTTACTGCGTCGTATTATATTGTCATCTGTGGCCTGTCTGTTGATACCACATTTTTTCAACATTATCTGATAAACGCCACGATTTTTGGAAAGAAATTTGTTGAACATAAAATTTGTTTTTATTTTATCTAAAACTCTGAAACAATCCTTATTGTAAGAAGAAGTCAACGAGATATTATCACAAACATGCAAAGGTCTTCACGTATCGTAGCCGTTATTCTCGCAAGTTTTAATGCAACTTGAATTTTCTCGACAGATTTTCGAGAAATCGTCAAAAATAGAATTTCATGAAAATCCGTCCAGTGGGGGCTGAGTCGTTCCATACGGACGGACGAACGGACATACGGACAAATACGACACAACTAACAGTTCTGCGAACGCGCCTAAAAATGAGACCCCAGTGGATTAAACGGTGTGGCCACATGTGACCTGTTCAGAGTGCAAATATCCGAACATACCTCAAGGTTACTTTGCATCTAATTTCCTGATTTAGGCTCTAGTGCACGCTTCAATCTCCCACATGATTCTGCTTTCCGAGCACATTTCTTGCTTCTCTATGCATGCAAAATCACTGCCTAAACAACAACAACAACAAAAACAACAACAACAGCAGCAGCACAATCATCTGTGTCAATAACGATATAGCAGACAAACAATTCTAAATTACAGTCAGCTCTTTAAACAACACAATAATCACACTGCATTACGGGCAATTTAGAAGAAAAGAAATCATCACGTCAGTATAGGCCTTTGTCATGTACACCAAGCGTCAGAAATTATTGAAAACGTCACTTGAAAGGTACAAGGTTCAGTGAAATACAGCAGTAACACAGGACAAAGGGACAACAGACCTGAAACATCTGTTAGCTCTATGAGGCGCGAAATGTGGCAAATCATATTTCAAAATTCAGTTCCCGTCTCACAGCAGTCCCAGTGCTTCTCTGTGGCGTGGATCAAGAGATTAATATTGTTGAGGGATATAATCGGTGCGTTATTGTTAGAAACATACGACACTCTTAAAAATGTTTGAAAAAATACAGAGCTTTAGATGTCGAAGAAGGAAGTGCATCTGGTAAACAATTCCGTTTAAAGCCGTGTTTCTGTATTTTTCGCGTACCGTGGACTCCTTACAAACCCTCACTACTTCTGCGTACCCCCTTCCTTCCAAACGGTATATCAGTGCGCTTTTCAAGTTGGAATATTTACAAATAAAAAACATAGTTAAACTATAAAAACTTTTATTAAGCCAATGTAAAAATTTACTACAAAAACAATCATATTCCTAACCGTGCAGACAATAAAATTTAGATTAGGAAAAACATTAAGGAAAAAACTTTATGTTCAACTGAGTGGACCCCTTAGGCAAAAGACTCGGTTGAGAAAGACTGCTGTGAAGTGTTAATAGGGGAACAAAGGAGGCATAAATAATAGACATCGCTATGCCTAACAGCCCTAATGTAATGAAAAGCTAAAGTACACAGATCTAAAGACTCAGCTTCGTGAATTACGGAAACTCAAACACAGTTAACATTTTACAAATGACTCTGTCAAATAAATATATATAGATATAATTCGGATACGAAGGTCAAGAAATGTATACAGATTTCTGATTAGGAAACCTTTTGGGAAACAAAATGGACATGGGAAAATAGCATGAAAATTTGCCTTAGGGATAGAACGCAGGACACGCAGCACGCATGGACGAGGCGAGAAATGTATACGGAACATTAGTCGCCAGACCTGAAGGGGAGAAATTATACTAAAATAAATCTTACAGAAATAGGGTCGGAGAACGTCACGCAAGCTCATTTGGCTGAGAACAGGAGCGACTGGTGACCACTTGTGAACACGGTAATAAAACTTCAGCTTCCTTGTTTGGCGGAAAAATTTTTAACTAGCTCAGTCAGTAGTTCCCAAACTGTGAGCCAATGACCTGCAAGGCGAAGGGGGGGGGGGGGTTATTCCAAGAGGGCCGCGACGTTATTTCAAAATTCACACAAATTCGCAAGAACTCAATAACCCTGAGCTTCTTCAGTTACATTCCGTTCCTTAGATCCTGGTGAATAAAATCTGAATTCGTTTACAACGGCTCTGATATTTTAATAGACGCTTCATTGTGTGTTTTCACAATTACGGCAGCTAGAAGTAAAAATATTAACATGTGAGTGCGCGCGAATATTTCTTAAGTTAAGAAGTGACCCTGCCGAGCCCAGTGGCCGCGCGTCCTAAGGCGTAAGTGTGCGGCCGCTCGCTTGCTGGGTATGGGGGATCGAATCCCGTTGGGAGTATGGATGTCTGTCTCTTGTAAACGTTGTGTGTTGTCACGTAGAGGTCTCTGCGATGGACCGATCACTCGGCCAGAGGAGTCAAAATTCCAATTTTGCTTGACTGATTCGAAAAAAGCACTCCCTTCCTACATATAAACGTATGCATGACTGACCCCTAAGTTACAAAGTTTGCTCAAAAAACTGCTCCACGAATTCAGTTCAGATCACATACGCCCGACAATTTACGTACAACGTAACACTGAGAAGCGTTCGCGTGCATAACATTTTTGCTGTTGAAAAGCAACAAGTTTTGATTATTACGAATGTATGTGTGTCTGCATTCTTGCCTTAGTTATCCGCATGCAACGCGCGTGCGCCATATTATATTTTCATCTATGGCCTGGCTCGCTCTACCATATTTTTCCACATCCCATAACCGCCACAATTTTCGGAAAAGAGTAATTAAACATAAAATTAGTGTTTTGGTTTTCTCTACAGCTTTTGTCTGAAAAATTTCTCATTCTAAGAATAATTCAGCGAGATATTATCATAAATGTACATAGGTCTTCACGTACAGTACTCGTTATTCTTGTCAGATCTTAATCAAATACGACTTTTCGCGACAAATTTTCTAAAAATACTTGAATGTTAAATTTCATGAAGATCCGTCCAGTGCGACCTAAGCTGTTCTATGCTGGTAGGCATAACGAAGCTAAAAGTAGGTTTTCGCAATATTGTAAACACCGGTAAAAACAAGCTGCTGCAGAATTATTCTGTCGCAATGCAGTGTAGCAGTCAGAAAATGTAGAATTCCGAATTTCAGACCCCTGAATATGTGTGTGTGTGTGTGTGGGGGGGGGGGGATAATTGAGAGGAAGCGTGCTTAGAGGAGCTGGTCATTCATCGCAGTGCCACTGTGAGAGACAACACTGGCTTTCATTCTGCTGTTTTTTGCTGCTTCTGCGCCGTCTGTAAAACGCACACGAGACTAATGAAAGCCACGATAACTTTCAATTAGCTTGCTTGGGTGCAACCGGGAGTTCAGAAAACTCGTACATTTTAGTAATGACTCGCTTTCACTACTCATCCTAATCCCGGACTCTTTAACCCTCTAAGTCACAGGGGTACTTATATGCAGACCAACGTTTTTTTTCAAAGTGGGTTCCGCGAAACGCTCATGGATACTTGGGCAATTTGAATGCTGTCCTACTTATTTTTATCGACTTATCCTATAATAATACTAAACTATGAATGAGGCAATATTCAAAAACAAGTACACTACATTTTGAGAGGCAATACTTCGGAAGTAAATAGGTGCATAACTTCAGAACATTAACAAACTGGTAACGTTCCCAACCACTTATCTGTGTGAATCTCGATTTCTGCGATACAGTATGTCAAGAAACAAATCCTGAAATAAGTTGGATCCTGAGGCAGACCTCAGAGTGCAACTGTCGGCTGTTACACAGGATTTAAAATTGCCGTGTTCATCAAAAGAGCCTCATCCGTCATAAAGAGAAATTAACACACAGTAATTCCCGGTGTTTGATTGACTGGTTAAACTGAGAGTGAAATTTTATTGTCATATTATTTGTCTACAAGCAAAAAAAAATCCTATGTTCTACATTCCCCCCCCCCCTTTTTTGTTTTGCTTATAATGCCAACTGAAAATCACGTGTGGGGTTCCGTTAAATATTTCAGTCTGGAAAACGGTCCCACAGACCAAAAAGTTTAAAAAGCACCGATGTAGACTCTCATCTGCTTAATACCAAAGGATTCCGCATTCAGTCCATGCGGTGTATTTATGGCTTTCGTACGGTTCCTAATATGAACAGCAAATATGTCCCTAAAGAACCTTATCTGGTTGGCTATTGTAATGCGTACAGCGTGTTTGCTGTGAATTACGAACTGCATATCTTTGCATTTCTTCATACATAAACAAAAAAGTAGCTTTTAGACAGGGCTGTGGAGTCGGTACATAAAACCTCCGACTCCGACTCCGACTCCGACTGCTACTCCTTCATAAAAGCTCAAAATCTATTATATGATAATGGTAAACGTACTAAAGTGAAAAAAGGTATCATAAGACATTTCATCACCACCACGTGAATCATCAGGCTACTTTTAGACTTATAACCTACATTTAAGTATAAGTGTAATGGTTACTGTAGCTAGTGTCTATTTAAGATTTTATATGGAGGTCGGAGTCGGAGTCGGTACATTTTTACCGACTCCGATTCCACCCAAAATTCCTTCCGACTCCGACTCCACAGCCCCGCTTTTAGATTACCGTGCTGTCTCTGTATGCATGCTCTCGCTTAAAATTGAACCGATCCGCAGGATATTCTGCACGGATATTATGCCACTGGGGGACGCACTAAACTCTGAACTTTTCAACTTCTTACTATCAGTAATAACAAAAAAAGAAAATAGCGGCAGATACGCCAAACTGTGAGGCTGCAGCGGAACTAATGACACATTTAGGTCCTGAAACGTTGTATGGTAATATATGTTTCGGTTTGATGACGATAGCAAATGGATACTTAGGGTGAGGCATGTGAAATCTGATGTGAAGATAAATTATAAAAATACCTACACACTACACGTGAAATAGCGTTTGAAGACAATTACGAACATGGCGACGAAACGAAACGTCGAGGTTATATCCGACAAATTTCAACATACACAAAATATACACTTAAGCAATAAAGAAATTAAAAGGTAAAACAACACTAACAGTAAACATAGATGTGCAAAACTACTAGTGTACGCAGTAAGAAACTAGCCTGTGTGTTCTGTTCGGACATCTTGTAGTGTCACGTTGCCACCCACGCATGACGTGTGTGTCCATGGGTTTGTCTTGTCCAGTCAGAGAGTCCAGATCGCTCACAAAGTCTCACTGCTTCTGCAGACCCGCTCCAGCACAACATTAACTCGCGGACACCATTAGGCAAAATTCACAGTAACAATTCAAATTGCGATATTTACAAATAAGGCACATGCTTCAACTTTGAAAACCTTTCCTTTTTTAAATTTTAGTTGTACACCCTATTTGCTATTCAACTCCCAATAAGAATAAATAAATATATATAAATAGCTCATTTTATAAATTACAAAAGGTTTTGACAATGGTGTATAATATTGTGGTGGTAGGTTTTATGGACTTTATCCATCGTCCGAAGAGTAAAATATTGAAAATTAAAATCATGACATTTCGGAAGCTGGCTCTGCTTCCGTCCTCAGATGAATGGAGTGATGGAGGCTAGCTCTCTCTAAGGGGCCCAATTGAGTAGGTGTTCTTCTCTTTTCTCCCTCCATTCACCTGTGGACGGAAGCAGAGCCAGCTTCCGAAACGTCGAGATTTTAATTTTTAATATTTCACTCTTCGGAAGATCGATAACGTCCAAAAAACCATCACCACACAAGCTCATTTTATATATATTGAACACACAAAACCCCCACTACGTCAACGTAAAACTGTGTTAGAAGAACGAAAATTAAATTAGACAAAGTGCACAGGAGTGAATAAAGTTTTCTACTGAGTACAAGCTACTCAATTCCCGAAATCCTCCGCGGGCCCCTGTTTGAGAAACACTCGTCTAGTGGGTTACGTGCATTTTATTTTCTGGAACCATCCAAAAAACCTGTAGTGCCTCCCCCCCCCACCCCCTTCCGACAAGCAATGTCTCTTTGCCAACCAGACTTAAATGTAATTCCAGCCAAAACATGTAGCCAGTTACTGACACCTAAACCTTAAAACCTTAAAACTCAGAGAAAAATATATGGAATATAAAACTCTCAATGACATACGGAATGAAGATTTTTCTCGAGGTACGAGCGAATGTGGCCCTGTAGCCGTCAGAAGGTAGGCGAAGTTAAATAAAATAATGTAAACTAATAAAAATAACAAAATATAATAAAAACGTGAGAAACGAAAGTAAACACGACGCCACATCCCTAAAGGAATTGGCCCTTCATAATCACTGCCGTGATAAATCCAAAATCTCAAATAGGATAAATTGGACTAGAAGGTAAGAATATAAATGAAGTTTTCCCCGCGCACGTCACGAAGGCATATGGGAGACTGGAGGGAGTTAATGGCTGTTGAATTACACGGTTTTCAACTTACACGGAAACTTTCGGAACGAATTAATTTTATCAACGTCAGGGACTTTGTGTACAGGAAAAATGATATAATGTTGGCGATACAAAGATATAAAGACACGAGGGGGCAGCAGCGCGTTAGAATAGCGTCTGATGTATACGGCACGTGTTTTCCTGGTCGGGAATCCCCTCGCCTGCTACGTCAACATTTTCAAGGAAACCGCAACACACTGGCGTTCATTGGAGACTTCTCGCTCAGGCTTATCAGATGCACAGTAGATGTAACCGCAGCCTTTCAGCTGTTTAGATTCATCGACCTATGTCAACTGGTTGTTCCCCGAGTGATCTTACAGCACATGTCAAAATATTAAAAAATACAGGGAAATTGAAAATAGGACCTAAGGAGACGAAAGCAATTTTTAATTTGACGACACTCTTTCATCTTCAGACCTTAGATGGGAAAGAATGAAAGATAAAATTTTTGTTATGAATTTGTGGTTAAGAAGGATCGTGAGGGAATACTGCAGATTGAGGAACTAAGAGAGAGGAAGTGATAAGAGGATGGAGAAATGTCAAAATGAGGAATTCGTAATCTTGTACTCTTCCCCGGATATTAGTAAGGTGATCAATGAGAAGGGACGAGATAATCAGTTCATGTAGCAAGCATCGAGCAATGAAAAATGGACATACAATTTTGGCCGAAAATCTTGAAGAGAGTGCATGTCTTGGGAGACGTATTTTTGGGTGTGAAGGTAATATTAAAATTTGCTTTCAAATAAGTAGGACCTGAGGGTTCAGAGTTAATTGGTTTGGGTCATAATAAGAACAAGTGGCAGGTTCTTGTCAACATATCTGCATAAAGGGCAGGGCACGTTTCCACCAACTCAGCTATTATGAACTTCAGAAGGACGTCGCCCCATGGACTTCGTGAAGTATCACAGGATAAACAGTCTCCCCACTGTCGCTACTTTTAAAGGTTGGAATCTGCAAAAACAAAAGTTAGCATTCTACCTAATAACGCAATTGTATAACGAGGTTTTGGGCTGTATTCGATCAGTTTTAAGAGAGAAACTTTGTGAACACGGCCATGAACCGCTGTCAGTATAGTCACTACGTTACGGGCTGGACGACCAAAAATTCAATGCTCGACTCCCGGTGGAGAGAGAAGCAATTCTCTTGTGCACAGCATCCAAACCAACTCTATGCCTTTCCCAGTCTCCGTATGGCAAAGGTGCTTGAATTGACTGCTCACCTCCGTCTAGTGACGAAGTTAATACGTACAGCTACACCTCCTCTCTTCTATCACACTTCTTGGCTTGAGTCTTAAAGAAAGGTAAGGTAAAGGTTAACCCTATAACAGGCCCTGAGGGCCCAAGAGGGTGAGGAGACGTAGAGCTCTACGCGTTCGTGAGCTTCGGCACGAGGAGAGGATAGGGTGGCTAGCCTCACGCCCCGGCCGCTTTACCTCGGGGAAAGGGACCCGGTACCCATTTTACAGGAGGCTGGGTGGGCCCCAGGGCCGGTCTGGACGGCTGCGGAAAATCTCGCCCCCACCGGGATTCCATCCCCGGACCGTCCAGCCCGTAGCGAGTCGCTATAACGACCACGCTATCCCGGCCCACTCTTAAAGAAATACAGGGACAAATTCAGCGTACATTCAAGTCCCGTATAAAAAGCCAATGATTTCTTGGGAAACTGAGTAGGTATGACCTTCACGCGGACTCTGATGCACGGATACCTTCATGGGCCCACGATACTGTGTCACCCGTGCAGGGAAACCGCAAATGCTGCACCCGGTGACTGCAGTTTCGGAAGCTGTCACTCTTAAAATATCATTTCAGTGTGTGTGTAATTTCCGCTTTCGGGTATTCGCGACCCTCTGATGAAGTTGGTCCCAAGCTTCGGCATACATTGTAGTCGCAATCTTCAGGGTAGGTGAGGCCAGTGGAGGACGTGGCGCGATATACAGTATGTCTCAAAACGAGTAAATGAAACAAAGTCAAATTGCATGGCTGTTACTTGAAATAATAAACTGGTTTTGAGAAAAATACAAACCTTAAGTGTGTAAGTTCCAGTTTGGTAACTCAGAACGTTACGAGAGTCCTTATTATAGCACTGCAAAAAAGTCCCAGCCTGTTTTTTGTACAAAGCGGTTTCTTTCAACAGGATACCCCCCTCCACAATGTTAAAATGTTTTTACATGAAATTTTCCTTGAAAGACGGATTGGTCGAGGAGAGCCTACAAATTGGCCGACCCGTTCACCCGACGTAACACCCATGAATGTTATGCAGTTAATGATTCGATAAATCACAAGTAAAGATTGGCGACATTCATTCATTCATTCATTCATTCATTCATTCATTCATTCATTCATTCTGCAGTCTGTCTTACGACAGGTCCATAGCCTCTTCCAAAGCGAGTTCTCCACACGGAGCGATCTAGTGCTTCCTCTTTCAATTTCCAGTATCTTCTGTTTTCCTGCACGTCATCATTGGCGACATATAGAATTTCGTTAATAATTCTGGAGCATCTAAGATATACCATGATAAATCAGAGCAAACAAAAACGTACACATCTCTTGCTTGTATTTTTTGTCCAAAAAATATTTCATTATTTCAGTTACCGGCAAGTTATTTAACTTCATTTTGGTACATACATTTTGGGGCACTCCTTTAGACCATGCTATGGAACAGAACATGGAAATGTGGAGTATGTGCCAGACAAAGATCCGAATGCAAGTCTCGCACCGGAACCAACGGCTGCATATTGCTTCTGCCCCATTAACGCTGATAAAAGCAACTGCATGTATGCCTAAACGTTCGCCAAATCGGCAAAACACTAAAAGCCTAAGTTGCATACGTATTAGATGCAATACGTGATATCGTACGGATAGTTTTAAGCATTTTTTAAACAAATCAAAAAATTTTCATGAAACTTGGTACGAACGGTATTTCATAAAAGGACACCCAAGGTCACAGTAATGTTTCTTACAAATATAACAAAACAGTGGACACGCGACCTTCCGGAATGGGAGATAATCGCAGAGATACTGAATTTGTGTCCCAGAAATGATGTATGGTAATATGTTCAAGAATTGTGCAACTTTCAGGTTAGCAACATTCTGTACAATGTACAAAAATATGGATACCGTGCTATAATTTTCTAGTTTTTACACTATTAAAGCCAATAAACTCTGCTGCAGCAGCTAAATCATCCCATCCAACTGCGTCAGACGATACAGCCTCTGCGTGCAATAGTTGCACCATTACACTGCACAAGTGGAAGGGTATGTTAATTATAAATGCCGAATTCAGGTACTGGACAACACATTGTGTGTATCGAACCGTATGTCCTACCATCCCAAGCAGACGTAACACAACAAACACTACTAACCCTTTAAAACATTTTTTTATTTCACTTGTGTATCTGGGTCTTTAATAATCAGAAGTCAAAGTGGCATCTTTAAAAACACAGCTCAGTTACAGCGGGCCGGAAGAGTAAATTTATTCTCTAGAGTTTCCCAGGCAGTACCCGTTCGTCCTTCTCTTAAATATACTCGTATTCTGGAGACAATGTAGAGATTTGAGAAGTGAAGAAGGTAAGGAAATGGGAAGTGGGCTTTTTGAGTATGCATCAGGGGAATGAAAGTGAGCATTTGTGGTAAATTTTGAGATTTTCATCTGGAGAGATGCATTGGTAACACTGGAATAGCTGCGCTTCGGCGGAAATGAAGCATGCAATCTATCTAAACAATATTTTAAAATTCAGTTCCCACCTCACAGGGAACACATTGTGTATGCGTCAAAATATCAGAAAATGCAGTTTACGGAAAACGTTAATCTCCATTATTAAAATCGTACGGAACGCGCAAATAAATTCTGCGAAGAAAATGTAGACGTTTAGTGTTAAATGACATCATACATAGAGGAAGAGTAACCACCATGACTTGACGGGTTAAACGTCCAATTCAAGTAACCAACGTCAAAAGAAATAAAGCGCAATATTGTTTGTGGAACTTGGGAAGTGATGAATAAAAGAAATGTGGAAAACGCGCTGCATGAAGGATACGTTGGCATGAACCTACTTTCTGCTGTCACAGTAATTTAACAGGTTATTGCGTCACCAGCTTGCGGGCTGTAGCGGAAATTCGGCGAATACTTTCCCACTGCATGCAGAGCTTTCCAAAACAACATACCAGCGTACAGATCATGTCCGGTTACACAAACTGATATGAGGGACAGCTCGTGTAAAGACTTCAGCGAAACGTGAGAGATGCGACGAAGGGTGGAAGACAATTGAATGGTATTAAAGCGGGAGAGAAGGTGCAACTGTCAAGGAAGCAGCAGCAGCAGCCACTTCCACAACAATGAACTGCATACCGAGGAAAACACTGCTCTGCAGTTCACTATACCGATTGTTTCGCAAGAAATACTGTGTTCCTTAAGCCTTTATAGTGCAGTTCATTTCAATTCATTCAGTTTCGCGTGTGCTGTTCGATGTCGAGCCTCCCGCTTACCTCTGGCGTTTTGAGAGACAAACCCCCCAATTTTATCCGTTCTAGGTTACGTTGACACAAATTTATACATGCAATGTGATTACTAATCCAACTGTTTCCACTCAAGCGTACTTGTGTGATTCGTATCATTCTAAGAACACGCAGCAAGTGTTTCCTTATACAGCAGTAACAGGTTGGTCTTTGGAATGCACACACACTGTGTGTTTCCGTAAAGTAATGTTTAAAATTCACCACAGCGCCCATATACAGCTACTGAAATGCCCGTGGACTAAAAACAGTCCAGATTTTAATGGCATCTGGCTACAGTATGACACAAATCAATTACCGGAATAGTCACCACCCTTCAGTCCTGCAAAGGCGATGTGCCACAATTCAGCAGGCACCTCACACGACCAAACGAGAGGTCTGAAAAAATGTTAGACCTGAAGGTGAACGGAGTGCAAAGGAGCCACCTTGTTCACATTTTTTCACAATCCTTCACTTTATATTCAGCCCACAAGAGACACATATTTCAAATGTCACTTATCATATAGAACGGCTGATGGTTACACAAATATTTCTCTGTATCAACATTATTGGTAACTCAGAAAATGTATGCACAGCTTAATAATTCTGGCACCTTCCATTATCTTTAAATTCAATTCGTGAATGCTAACTTTTGGTGGCTCTTTTTAGACAGCGTAATATGTGGGGATATTTTATGTTGACAAAGAAATACTTAGAATGGACCTCCGATACTAGATTTGATCAAAACCAGTCCAACGTTTTGCAAGTTACAGATGACACAGCACATAAGGCATTTCTGCTTAATTATCACTAAACCCACAAGTAATGATTTCGGGGAAAAAAGTACCTTGTGTAAGCTAAGTACTTTATATCTTCCTGCAGCTTATGTTCAAAATGTTTTACATTCCGAAAAATGCCTTGAAAGTTACAGCCGTGATGCACGCACGTTGCCCTTCACACCAAGCGTCTTTACTGTTGTATGACCAATAAAAAAACAGGACATGTTGCCAAATTTTAGTACAAATCCATAATCCTAAATGTCATGAAAATCCATTTAGCGGTTCTCCAGGCTGATCGATAGAGAGGCCTCTCGTGATGCTAATAAAGCATTTTTTGCAAATTTCGTTTAGAATGCGCCAAAAATGATTTGTGTAGTTCCGATCGAACGTCATCTGCAACATCCCACGTACAATCGCGTTCTCACAGACAAGGCATTAGCCACTGAATTATGGCGACAGCTACGCACACTATTTGTGGGTTCACTGGGTTGTTTCTAATACAGTAATGTTTATTTTCTCTTCATAACTGATTCTTTGATTATGGAAGTCTGGAGAAAATCGGCGTGTCACTTTAAACCAACGGCACCATTTTAAAATTGGGCATTGTTTTATATGTTGCAATGCCTCTATTGGTGATATCTGCTGCACTTATAGAAATGCTAATATTTTAAATGCTGTCGGGGCAGTTGGTTCAGGCACTGCGCTACAAGCCGGGTTCGAGTCCCGATAGGGTCATTTGAATTTTTTACTGAATTAATCCTTCCGGCCGCACTTTGACCCTGGGGTCTATTCAGCCTCTAACATAAATGAGTACTAGGGGTATCTTCTGGGGGTAAAGGCGGCCGGTGCCTAAGGCTGACAACCTTGCCACCATCATGTGCCGACTGTCTAGCAATTCTAAGTACCTCAACCTCCTACAGCCCTAAAGGCCTGTCCAGGCCTGTATAGGGATTGCTTTACATTTATAAAAAGTCTGAGTGCTTGTCTTTGCTAGGTGGAAGTGTTTTAAATTTCTTACTGGAATTGTAATGTTTGCTAAGAACTGATCAGTCTCGCGAAAACAAGGGCAGAAGTTTCCGTTATTTGCCCCGGGTATGGCTGCTTTCTCTGCCAATACGGTTCGAACTCTCAAGCAGAAATAACACATAAGTTAATAAACCGACGTTTATTGTGTAATTAAACAAGCTGGGAATGAGGATTCGAACCAGATCCATAAACGCTACCGAAATATCACATTATCTCTTTAACAGCTTCGGCTACCGTAAAAACTGGCAGGAATGTGGAATAACAATGTCGCTGAATGGTCTCTTTTCGTTCTCTGGCAGAAAACATAGAGAATTACATCAAAGTTACGTTTGTTTATACGTGTGTGTGTGTGCGTGTCATTAGCGGAACAACAAAGTTATTTCAATAACAAGTTTCTACTCGTGACTGTGTCCCTCGTCTTTCGGCATATTGCTGACACAAACAGTAGCACAGGCAGGCCGTCGCCGCTGTGCACGCGGTAACTGGCATACTGAAGGACACACCAGATTGAGACAAGAGAAGCAGAAACGGGTTATTACATATCTCGCGGAGGCACAATTCGACACACGCCGATTGCATTCTCGGGTTCCTCCCATGGCGGCAACGCAATTTTAAAACCACAGTTGTTGCTGGCTGCTGTTTCGTGTAAATAATCTATCGCCAATTATGACGACTCCTTATTCGGGAGGTATCCGGTTTGATTCCCGGCCCGGCAATTGGCTGTCCAGACTGTCATTCTTCGTGCATTCCCTCACTAACTCCATGTAACCCACAGAACTTTCCTTCCAAATCATCGCTGCTGTCATCCTTCCAATCGACGATATGGTTCACCACGTCGAGGTAGCCTTTTGCAAACATCCATGTCGTCTGAGATGATAAGCCGTTACCAGTACTCGTAAATAATCGCAGTTACCAGTCGACAAGGCGTAACATCCCGGAAGACTTGCATCTTTATCAAAATCAGTGTCAAAACTGCAACTATAGCGCAGGTACGAAATTCATCTAATCTGAAAAGCGAAGTATTTTCTTTCCTCGATTATAAGAAGCCTTCGATTGTAAGATGCACCCTGAGTTTGGTAGATGGTTTCTCAGTAAAATATGCATATACTACACTGGACAGTGTCGACATCAAATACAAAATATCTTTCTAATAGCAATCATACAAGTGAAAATTTGTATTAAATTTATCGTTTTACTGTCCTTTTTACATTGTGCGTCCATCTTACACTTGCAGTCTACAGATTCTTCTAAGCCGCTTCTTAGATCGGGGTATTCAACATCAGAATTATTCCGTAAGGTACAATTTCTGTAGCATCTAAGAGCATCTGTAAGGCAGCAATTCTTGAATGGCGACAACCGCACATTCAACAGTGCCAACGATACTAGTCCCCAGTGTGGAAGGTAAGAAATGCTTTAAGACGCAACACTGACTATAGGTGCAACAGTGAACTGTGACCGATCTCTCTTCTTGAGAAGAGTTGTAGTTGTTATTATAGGTATTTGACATGTTCAGCCTCCAGCCACATGTAACGACACTCCTAAAAACACCGTCTCAGTATCAGTACAGAAGTTACTGCACTGCACTGCGAGACACATTACGTACATTACCATGCCTATTTGTAGTAATACGAAGCTTCATGTGTGGGCCAACTATGACCTCTTCCTTCCGAGAGAGAAAACCAGAATTGGAGAAAAACACCCGGAGAAATAGAGGAAGGGGAACCAGATAAAAAGAGAAAATGAGGTGGAGAAAAAGACGGTGAATACAACGTGTGGTACAGCGCACGCCTGTGGCAACTGACCTTTCTGCTCTGATCCTCATCCAGTGAAAGGCAGCCATACGGCTTGATCTGTAACACACAGGTACGGATCCTTATACGTCTCGAAAGCCACATCAGGCTACGTCTGAGTCTGAGTTTCATTTTGAAAACATAATTTTAAAAAAAATGCAACATTCAGTGAAGTGACTAATGCCTGGGAAGTTTTCTCTCTCTCACGCGGAGGACGTATTACGCAAACCAAACGCATTTTTATCAAAACAAGAACCTTTACACATACAGAGTTTGTCAGACATGTAGCTAGGCGTTTAAGAAGGTACTTTAGAAGGAACGTAAAACAAAATATTCGCGAATATGCTACTCTAAACAAAGACATCCAGTACAGAGAATTCTCAACTACATGTAGGTAGTCGCCCCCTGACATGCCACAGGAGGTGCAGAGAAGTAGAGGTACAGCTCTACTCATTCCCAACATCGGCGCCGGATGAGAGTGGATGGTCAACGCCACGCCCCGGCTTCTTTAGCCCCGGTACCCATTGCATAGTAGGCTGGATAGGACCAAGGGCCAAACTGGACAGGTACACAGAAGATAAAATGTTTATAAACTTGATGTTGATCATCCCAGTTGGCGTATAAGAATAAGATACAAATTTACTCCTCCTCAAAGAGGTAGTAAGTCACAGCCAGCTTTCCTTTCGTTCTTTTCTTATTGAGCTGCCGACGTTTCGGCTTCATGAAGCTGTCATCAGGCTCTACATTCAAACATTCAGCTGGGAAGGAAAAACCGCAGATTCATAGAGAAAGCACACCTGGGAATTTAATGTATAACGACAGTGAAAACAAGAACGTATAAATTCATCACTGTGGAATACTGACGCTAACACAGCGCATTTAATAATTATGTACATCTTACGGTCGACGCTTTATTCTTCGTAATTGCATTTATCTTATATTAACATTTTTATTCTTACACCATTTTTCTATTTTTATACATTCTTTGTATATTGTATAAAAAATTGTACCTGTGTTTGGAAAGCAGAAGGCCTTTCCCTCCAACTATGTACAGTTTTCTTATTCTTTTATACGTACAGCCTGATGGTGGCTTCATGAAGCCGAAACCTCGGTAGCTCAGTAATCAAAGAATAAAAGGAAAGTTGGTTCTTTGAGGAGGAGTAAATTTGTACCTTATAAAATCGTTTGCCTCCAGCGGGGTTCGAAACCCGGACCGTCAACCTCGCAGCGAGTCAAATCCAAATTCACATCTACTAGTTGAGTACGCTTTGATGTAACTGGTAACCCCAGGTATTCGCCAGTACAAATCCGTTTTTAATTACTAATGACAAGCTTGTAAGATTGAATATGCTCTGACAGGTTTTAATCTCGTCTAAATTTTTGTACAATAAAGTATTTCTAATTATAGTTCTACTATCATTGTCTCTGAACCTTGCACCGTACTTTTTGCTTGGTTTCCCAAGTGTATTTTAATTCATATAAGAATTTCGTTTCGTTTCGTAGTACTTGCCTCTTCTACCTACTCAGAGTAGGTGTCGAGGTTGTTCATTTTCATTTGATCACACTCAGACACACACCCCAGTCGGTAAGACTCCTCTGGACGAGGGATCGGCCCGTCGCAGAGACCTCTACCTGACAACACAAACACTCACAAGAGACAAACATCCATGTCCCAGCAAGCGCTCGGCCGCAGACCTACGCCTTAGACCGCGCGGCCACTGGGATCGGCTACAAGAATTTACCTAAGTTTAATTCTGTTATCATTTTACACGTAATTATTTTCTTGTCTGCCGTATCTTCAGTTACGTATAGCCATGTATTATTCAAAAACTCTTCTCTCCGTCTCTGGGGTTCTTCGCATATTACAAATACATGCATCTCGTACTTCTCTTCGTTCCTTGCACAGAGGCTGTAGCGAGCCACTACACCGAATACGCTACACCGCCCCTTCCCCCGAACTACATGAAGGCTTACGCCATATTTTCATAACCACCGACCCTATGGTTGAATATAGAAATATTCATCAAAAAATTTGTGGGGGACAGCTGCTCAGCATCTCTGGCTATTTGGGTCCTTCTAACATTAGCTAGAAACAGCGCCGTCATATGATAGGGTTAACACATTATTCACTCACCAATACACAACGCCTAATTTTCACAGACAAACTGTCAGTTGATCCGTTCGTACATTTATAACCCTACAGGAAAACTATGAAATCATAATTTCGTTGAATATTCATACCATAAAATTGAAACGATCTTAAGTAACACCTTAATTATATACTATCGGCAAACTACAACGCTGCAATGCCGACCGAGGCACACGTAATTTTGAGTACTTCATTACGACAGCTTCCATCTGGTTGTTGTTATAAGCAAATCACACTTTCCTTTGGTTTCTATAGAGATAAAGGCGCGACGCTCTCCACAAGAACCCAAGCCCTACCGTACGAAACCCCGTAATTATGACAACGTGAAGTGCACATCACTCACTCAATCACAAAACAAGCGTGTCATACATATGAGGTACATACACAAATTTACAACTCAGCACAAAATTAATTAAATGCAGGGTCCATAATTTCCAGTAATAAAATTGTAGTTTTATAAACCAACTAAAATTTAAAATTATTTAAAAGATGCCAAGCTGAATAGGTTCTCGGCATTTTGTCGTAACAACAACATTACAATAAAAATATTTCCGCGGCGTGCAAGATTAAAATTAGGATAAAGTCAGACAGTAACATCACAATTTGTCTGAAGGAGTCCACTAATGGTATCGAAAGGCAGAATGTTAGACACGCTACAAAGATCGTATCCTAGCTGGTCGTGCAGCATGCCCCCGAGATGCAGTCTACGAGGCCTTGTAACTAGCATAGGACAACTCCATCCAGGGATGGAAGCGGTGGAGTCCTAGAACTGGCCGCTCGTCTCCGACGAGAATAAAGAGGCAATACATTACATACGGTCCTAATCCACACTCTGGCGGCGTACATGGAGCACAATTATTCTCACTGGCGTACCGAGGGGTGGTGGGGGTGCTGAACTGCCCCCCCACCCCCCCAAAGCGAAATTAAAAGAAATTTGGTAGACATGACCTTATCAAAGATTTTACGTGAGCTACGCTTCAGCCTAAATCAGCCAATGAAATCGGCTGATGACAAGCACATTGGAATAGTGAAAAATACAAATAAAATTAAAAAATATGTAGATTACTTTCCTTTTCAGTAAGTTTTAATTTTCCCTGTAACCCAACTAGATGTCGGCTTGGAGATTTTGACATGATTTTTGTAACACATTTTTTTAAAATCAGACATAAATTATATACAGCCTCAGAGTCC
Source organism: Coptotermes formosanus (assembly GCA_013340265.1). Taxonomy (NCBI): domain Eukaryota; kingdom Metazoa; phylum Arthropoda; class Insecta; order Blattodea; family Rhinotermitidae; genus Coptotermes; species Coptotermes formosanus. Next base: position 1,172,147 of record BLKM01000587.1, on the reverse strand, counting down.
GGTTTGGGGGCGCCCCCCCCCCAAAGGAAAATTCTGGGTGCGCCTATGCCCGCCAAGTCCGAGGCCCAGTACAACAGTCAGTTAATATACTGCCTCTTTACTGCCCGACACGCTGTCCGCGTCTGCTTTGTTTAAACATTCGCTGCTACCTTGCATATCTGAAGGAAGTCTTATCCAGCTGCAGCCTAAGGACGCACCATTGCATGGTGGCAAGAGAACCAATTAACATGGTTCCCCCTGCTGCCCCTCCATGCTTCATTCCAAAAATCAGTTACAAACTCTTCTTAACCAAGTCAAAGTCAGTAGAAACTTATAACGCATATGTTATTATTTCTGGCGCTTTGGCAAAGGTAACTTGTAAAAATTTACCCGTAAGTTTCAATATGTCTGTCTATACGTGTGTACCAATCACATGACTGTTAAACGGGGTTCAATAAAGTAAGATACTGGAGAGTTTTACTACAATTAGATACGTTATAATTTTGCCTACAATCGGATAAGAGTAACGCACATGTTACAGTGTGTCCGATATGCTTCACTGCGATCTCATAAGACTGCAGATCGCTAAATTGCTCCCTCATATTTCCAGAAGCGTAAACTACATCCAAAAATAAGACAGAGAGAGATGTGGAACACATCTTTCATATCCAAGAATCTTTGTCTGTTTTACGGTTTTCGTGGTAATGTGTCATCATTTTCAGAACGTTTGATAATGATGAAAAGCAATGTTGGAAGTCTTTGTAATTTAGTCCTGCCTATTTTACGCTATTTAAAACGAGAACTGAACATCTAAAACTCACGAACTGGAAACCCAGATGCAACACCAGACTGAACGCGTCAGAAGGTTCACGACATGAGTACATTTCGTAACAGGCTTGCACGGACCCTGTCCAAATCGCTGGAATGTGTAAAATATTGAACGAAAAGTGAACTGCATCGCTACTGGCAACTGTTGGGGCGGTGAAGAATATTAATAATGAAAATAAGGGAAATAACCTATTGACCAACACGTAAAAAAACGTGTTTCAAGGAAATGTGTCGGTAAGTTTCTAACAGAACCTAAATAACCAGATAGCTTTTGAAAAGCATGACTGGCATGGCCGTGGGGTATGTCTCCACCCGACCTTGTTAACTGTGCGATAGTGGCTCGCGTGTCACACGCGCCAACACTTTGCACTGGCCGCTAGTGATATTTTTCATGGCTGTCTCTACTGATGAAGAAGGACGAAGTTGTTTCCCTGTTTAGTATGGAAATATTTACTTAAATTTAAGAACTAAAAATGGCAAATCCTGACACTTCAAAGGATTTTCTTCTGTGATCGGAAATCAAAAGTAATTCGTGTATATACGAGTATATACACTGACGGGGCGTCCTGTGTAGCCCTATCATATTCACGCAACTTCGAAGTAGACAAGGCATTGTTTCCTTTACCATCCGGCGTGATATTACATAAACGTAACATTATGGTTTAAGGACGTTTCAGAACAGAGTATGGGAGCAGGACTCGGGGGGGGGGGGGGGGAGATTTGGCTTTAGTGTTAAGTTGGCAAAAGAGCCATGTCTTGTACAGGCAGCGCAAGAGGGCGCCATCAATTAAAGTGTACTCTTCAATAGTTTATCCAGACAGGCGTACAGAACTGTCGTTGCTTTGAGATTTCTGAGTGAAGCGTGGTCTGGGGTTTTCTCATTTCCAGTTTGGTAAAACTTTTCCCCCGTGCTCCATAAAATGATGTATGTTTTCAATTTGGTTACAGCTACATTCCGTATTGTTTTACCCACGTGCGGCTATCATCAGAGTTAGTGAAAACGACGACTTGCACCATGTTTGAGGGTGACGCAGTATGAAACATTAATCCTTTAAAGACGAAAGCTAATCTGTTTTACATAAGGACTCAGCTCGTACCGCGCTGTAAACACTCTCCACTTTGGTTATATAAACCAATCTCTTAATGTTTCACAAGGCAAAAGTTGCTGTTTGTTCTGAGATCCGTACAAAACACATAAACGCAATGTGGGCACCACGTAGAATTCTTGAATGTAGAACCTACTGGTACAAAACTTACCGCTAGGCTTTAAAAGGTTAAATATGGCGTCAGAGTACTTTGGCACACGCAAGGTAAGGCTTGTTGGTTTAATGTGACAACTTGCCCCGCTTTCGGGTAGTAACTTAGCTGTTATTTTTTTCGCCACTCGAATCTCTTCTCTCTCTTGCAAGGAGGGGACAGGTAGGGGCAGCACAGACCCTGACGTAAAGCCAGGAAGAGTGAGAGCTGTGCCACCACACTGAAGACAAATGATGAGGGCAGGGAAGGACTTTCAGATTCCCTTGTGTACTAGCAAGACACTGCAAAAGAGCACAGAAGATGACACTTAAAGCACCTTACAATCCTGTCACTTAACACAGGGGTAAACCTGTATTCGACAGGTAAGTTAACGCCTTAATCTATCAGATGGTGTTTACTGCTTTTACTCAAATTATTTCGTAAGAAAACTAGTTATTAAAAACTAACATATGTGCGGTTTAGAGTGATTTTTATGAACACACATTTATGCATAGAGGCATTAGTGTACTGCAAACAGAAAAGAATGACTGACTTCTCCTTCCTGCCATACTGCAGTCACAAAATCTGGCCCCTAGACAGCCGTCTATGGACAAACTCAGACGTGTCCGGAGCGTGTACGTGATGCGTGGAACACTAAACATCCAGGCGAAATAATGACACCGTACGACACTTCTAGCTTCATCAGCTCATCTTCGGATGCGGCATGCGTGATTTCAGACTTCCGCCGCGACGTAGATGAAATCGGCGCTCTTCTGGGATATTACGCAGCGTTGGTGGTAGTTCTGTACCGACGTTTCGGGACAACCTATAGGTTCCTTCTTCAAGGGTCAAGGATCAAGAAGACCCTTGAAGATGGGACCGATAGTTTGTCCCGAAACGTCGATAAAGAACTAGCACTCAACGCTGCGTAATATCCTACAAGAGCGCAGATCTCATCTTTGGATGTGGCAGTTTCTCCTCAGCATATCAAGGCAGGGTCTCGGGTTTCCGGAATTTATCCCATTTAATAAGAATACTATTCGTGATAAGTTTAGCGGAGCTAATGTTACAGAGAGCCCGCCCTTCCTATGCACGCTGAAGATTCCAGTAGGAAAGCTGAACCTCCAGCGATGTCGACTGATTCTCACGGACCATCATCATTGACGAATAATACAAAATATTAACGCATCGCACTACCCTACATGACGTTCGACCCCTTCTAAAGCTTAATCCCAAAAGATTAGAAATGTAACTAGGAATAAACTGACTACTGCGAACACGAGTGATTTCCTTCTTAAAGATACTATGAAAGAAAATACAAGGCTCAGCGAAAATAACAAAACTGGACCTACACACACAGGACAGAATAGTGTCTTCAGCACATCTGGAAACAGATCCACAGTAAAAAAACCAAAGGAATACGATAAATTACAAAACTTACGCTAAACTGACGAAGGATAGACGACACACTCTGCCTCTACTGTCTTGGCGCGTGTTCCAGAATTGCATCCAAAGAAATGGGAATGCAGAGTACAGAATGCAGGATATGGGCATATGAAGGGTGCATTGATGGCAGTTCCAAATTCGAGTGCTTAAACTGCCAGTCTGATCAATGGGAATACCTATACTTAGGTTTGTAATGGAGATTTATATTTTTGGTGGCAGGCTGCTGCGATATTTCTTTAGCGTTTCTTCGAATCTACTTCTCCAGTTTAAATAAGTACCTTCAGATCCTCGCCACTTTCTGTTCATGTTTTTCTCTATTGTAATATTACCATTCTTGTACTTCATAGCTGTGTACGATCTATATTGACACATTTTATTATAAGACTTTATATTAATAACTGTCCGAAATTTTCTCATCTTCAGATATTTACGCCTTGAATTCCCACATATTTTTGCCACACACCAACCTGCCCCGTCTGCGAGGCAGGTTGATACATGTACAGAAGTTGGGAAGAAAGCCTCCCCATCCCACTCCATGAGTATTATACATTTTTGTAAGTCAAATTTAGCCAAATATTGCTAATACTCATCTACACTGCTATACGTATTCAACTTTGAAGGGTGCAGAAAATTTAAAAAAATTAATTAGTGAAAAATATGTCAATTATCCTCTCCCCCAATTTGTACTGAAGAGAACATTTTGACCTAAAAGAGAATGAGGAGGGGTTCGATTAAATTACACGACTTAAAAATTCACACTCCTCAATAAATATTATTAGGATGAACAAGTTAAGGACGGTAATACGAGGGGGCTGTAGAACACGTGGAAATATGTGAGAAATAGTGTCGCGGTTGATATACTGACGATATAAAAAGATCAGTATATTACTGTGTGAAAGATAACCCAAGAAACATCCACCTATGTAGCAGGACGCTCGGAGTCAGATCCTTCAAAACTTACATCTGTAAACTACAATGGAAGAACCAGTATCTAAAAGGACAGCCCTCATTTCGTAAGCGAGATGCAGTAATGCGAGCGGGCACGAAAAATGTCGGCCATAACAAGCAACAGTACAGCAACCCTGCCCAGGGCTGACATGAGAGAAACAAAAGTGCGAGGACGGCATATATTACTGCGGCGGTACGAAATTATGTCAACACCCAGTCGCCTAACTAATTGGTGCAGAGGTAAGTGGGTTCGAATCCCGATCTGGCCACAGTCTATTCTCCTTAATTGCTACTTCTTAAACTGCTGGCTCCAGACAGCTACCGGCTCACGAAATTTCTGCAGTGATCCGCGAAATACAGCGCTAGAAGAAGCAGACTATTACTTCTGCAGCATGATTAACACACTGAAAAAGAGTTTTCTCTAAAACCACGACTGTGGAGTCGGTACACAAAACCTCCGAATCCGACCCCTCAGTGTCTAAAACTCCGGCTCCGATTCCTTCATAAAAGCTCAATACGCATTAATAATGCTAAATCTATAAGACATTTCATCACCACCACGTAAATCATCAGGCTAATTTTTAGATTTAGAACCCATATTTAAGTACAAGTCTAATGGTTATTGTAGCTATCAGGGCTCTGGGTTTGGCGTGTCTAGTTAAGATTTAAGATTGAAGTCGGAGTCGGTATATTTTTACCGACTCTGACTCCGACTCCGCAGCCCTGTTTAAAAGTGAACTGACTTCAGATAATTGCTGGTGTTATATCACTGTTTTTTGCAACCTGTGCAGTGTTTGCAATGCAAACAGTTCATTAACAAACGCAAACACCAGTTACCTCTCCGCACTATCATGCTACCCAAATAGTTCAGATATGCCACATTCGCCGGTTGTTTCTGATTAATCATATCTGCATGAGACATTGTTGCCTTGAAATTCTGATTACCTTCGTGTTTTCCTCATTCATTTCCACAATATGCACATTATACAATACTTATTTCAAAAGATTGAATTTCACTCGCTTAATAAATAGAACAAAATAGAATTAATGGATTGAATTTCACTCGCTTAATAAAGCCTTAAAGTAAATAAACTTTTTAAAAATGACAGACACATCAAATCTGCACAAGTAACCGTGCATATTTCTTATGCATCTCATACTGTAAAAACAAATGAAAGATGAAAAACGTGACAGCAAAAACTGGCAAAAGAAAAATGTTAGATTTAATTCTGTAACGTCATATAGGAAAGAGTATGCTGCGCCGCATCAATTGTCTGAGGCAGGCTACTTCATTCACACTCAATTTGTCACTACCGCCGCAGTAACGGTAATGTAAGAAACCAATCACAGGCACTGCCACATTGATCGAACAGTCTCACGTAGCAGCAATGCTCGATGGATCTCGGATGTTACACATAGTGTACATCAAATTGAAGATGGGAAGACTGCCAGCGTTTTGAGTTACTTTTTATTGTATTTCAGTCTAAAGCATACGGTAACGGGCGTTACACAAAGTTGCCTAAATTTGTGCGTAAAAAGAATGTTGCTTAATGAAGATTCCATGTTTGTTTAACGAGTCCATTAATTGAAATTACTACATCACCACAGCGCTAAAATACTGCCATCCTATTAATACTTCGCTTTCGATTTTTCATGGACGTCATGGAAGGACGAACATAAAATATGAATATCTTCATAAATTCTTAAGACATATAAACAACTAGAAATTTGAGACAATTTAACCTTTTAAAGCCTAGCGGTAACTTTACATACGACCAGGTTTAACATTAAAAAATTCTACGTGGTGCCCACATTGCGTTTATGTGTTTTGTACGGATCTCAGAACAGACAGCAACTTTTGCCTTATAAAACATTAGGAGACTGGTTTTTATAACCGAAGTGGAGAGTGTTTACAGCGCGGTACGCACTGAGTCCTTATATAAAACAGATACGCTTCGTCTTTAAAGGGTTAAATAAAAAGTGCAATAGCACTGAATTATAATTTTAACAAAACTGAAGTTTTAATAGGTACACTAATGTAGATCTAAGGTTGACACCCACTTTCCAACATCATAAATCACTTAGAAAGCCTAGAGGTAGATGCGATAATAATATTAAAATGCACGTTACAGAAAAAGGATGCGAAGTTGTGGACTGGATTCATTTGCGTCAAACTACAAGTATTAATGAGATCTTACGTACACGATAAAAAATATTCGAAATCCGTATTATGAGGTATACTTGATGAGCAGTTGGGCAGCTACTAATTTGAAGATTAAAGTTTCCTGGTATGTGACGCTGCGTCGTTGGGCGAGGAGTTCCCATTGTTTCAGGCAATCATAATGCCTTGAACTTCAAAAATTCTACCTGGACAGCTTAACCCTAAACATGAACGCACTACGATCCTTCGAACGTTGGGAACTACTGGCCCAACGACACAGTATCACATCCCACGAGATTTCTAATCTTCACCAGCGCCGCTGTGGGAACTCCAAATCCTGCACAGAATTACTGCCTTCTCAAGAAAGAGTCTTCTGTACGGAGTTTGTCTTCTAGAATTTGGTCGAAATAAGCGTAATATACAGTCCATCACATTCTCTTCCGTTTCACTCTTGACTTTTCACACAGGCACGTCTAATAAACCACACACACACACACACACACACACACACACACACACACACACACACAGCTGTCTTAAATTCGATAATATTATGACAGAGCAATGTTCCCTCTAAGTTGCGCGGATGCGCGGCCGCGCAGTAACTGAAATGCTCCAACCCACACTGAATTGTTGCCGTGCAGCTGGAATTTTTCACTTTTTATTGTAAATATTATTGTTATGCTATTACAAAAAAACTTTCAAAGTGCCGCGCAGTTGCCAAGTCGCATAAAAACTTTCTGCTCAGAGCAGTAACAGGTCCGCGCAGCTGTAAAAAAAATTAGAGGGAACGTTGCGACAGACAGACTTAAATTTTATTATAAATTTAGTAATCCACGAGCATGCGCAGTTTCATAGTTAGTTAACTGCATTTTTGGAACACGAACTACAAACTTAAAAGTACAGTAACGAGTTTTGTAACATTACTTTTTGGACAATACATATTACCAGGTCAAAAACATCCTCTGCGTGAAATCTAAGTCTCATAAGTATTTATTGATGTTTCAGGGAAATGTTTGACTGCCTTGACGACAGACGGACAAATTTCTCTGAAACGTTGGTACAGGTCCACCAGGCTACACTGCGGCATATCGCTGCAGATAATACAGTAATCTTAATTTTGTCTATGTTTTCAAGACGAAGACAGAGTTTATAATAATGGTTACGGTTTATAACAATTGCTCGAGCGTTCTTTCATACAGATTCGTAGCAGGAATCACGAATATACTTCCAAATAAATCAAAACAAATTTTAGAAAGATAAGCCAGAATTTTTATCTGCTATTAACAACTGCTTCAATATTTTTGTAGTTAACATTACTTTGTTTCATTTTGTTGTCCACAGAAATACATTCTTAAAACAAAGTTATACAAATATAATATTAAGACAATACAATTACTGCTTCCTATAGGAGTATATGGAGTTTGCCTTATGTTAACTCTCAGCAGGTCAAGGTGCAGTTTATTTTTAAGTGTGGTGAATTACATCTATATTTATCATTCGAATTGCTGATCGTAATTTTGGTATGAAATTGGATTTGATTTTGGTATATAAGATTATTCATATGGTGAAGTTTTGTAGTTGTTTCTTCTGTAATTCAAAGCATTTTTTGTGTTTTGTATCTTGCAATGTCTTAGGTTTTTGAACCTAAAATTGGTGAGATGGGTTCAAGTGGAATGATATAATTCACTTTCAAGAATACACTTTTTTGGGATGTGACACCGTACAGTCTGACAGAAGTTTAAACCGTTTCATATAAACAACTGCCTCGATCTCCTGAAGATAAAGGCAACAGGTTCGGCAACTTGCTAACAGACTACACGGCGTCATACACCACAAAACAGAGTTCGTCACCGTTAAAACCGTGAAATCATGAACTCCCACATAATTTATTGTCGTTGTTTTTTGTTTGAAAAATCATTGTCTGAGACGCAACAATCCATTTTCAGACCCAAAGGGCGTAAGAGGGATACAGACACTCCCTCTACGCTCGCGCTTTCAACGTGGGCCTCGCGGGTCAAATACGGCGCTCCAGACCCTGGGGTAGGGCCCACCTGAAATTATAGGGAATGGCTTTTTACCTAATTAGCTACATATATACATGCGCCAGTAGGCCAGTAGCGCCTAACCACATGCCTGCCGCTACCGCTGTGTAACTGCCTAAAACCAGGTGTCACCAAATTAGAATTAATATTACATCTAAAACCATTCATATTCTTGTACAGCTAACAGACGACAGTGCGTGATTGATATCAATGAAAAATTCATGTAATTCGGACACATATGGATTTCTGATGATGTGGATCATTATTAAGAAACAATGACGTCAAAGTTCTATGCAGAAATTACCAAAACATCGTAACAATACAAAAGCCTACGATAAGAGTCCTTACAAAAATTTAATATACCACAATAAAAATCTCATTTACTCCACGGACAAAACCCCTTCGGATCAGACAGCTGCTCAGCTAGACTTAACATAATACAGCGCATGCGCTTTGCATGCTGGATAACTAAGGCTACAGGCACACACATTCATAATATTTAATACGTACTGCTTTTCCACGGCAACAATCGTTACGCGAACGCGCCCCAATTTTACGTTATACATATACTGTCTGTGTTGTTTCTGTGCAACTTTCGTAAAATTGCGGGAACACACGATTGGCATAAAAAAAGTCTCACAACCTGCCATTCTTTCAAGGCACAAATCCAGTTAGATATTAGCAAAGTTCAAAGGAGCTGCCCCATGATTGTTACAGAAGACTTACCACTACGTCACACCATACTGCGCACCGTACCTGCAACAAACAGGAAAAGAAATGTTACCATGCGTCTGTAATTGCAAGTACAGAACAGTATACAAAGTCATGGCGATTAAAACGTGTCTAGTGACTGGGTCTGAAGAAACTCTCTTGTCTGCTCATCCATGACGAGTAAAAAGTCAAGGCCGACGAGTGTAAAAGTGTTTGGATTTATTCGTTAATATTCTCTCCCGCTCTATGACCGCTAGTATCTTACAGTAATGCACACATTATCACGTAATATATGATCATTATTTTATCTGAGAAACATCAGTTGCCACTTAATGTAGGCTCTTTTATTGTATCAACGTATCGCAATCAACCGAGCGCCTACATGCGTGGCAGCGTAGCAGTAGGAAGTGAAAAATGATAGTTGTCAGATAAAATAAGGAGCCTATGCAAGGAAAAGTATGTTAATATGAGATCCGCAGAGCCGCTTAGGCTCTCAGACTGTTCGTCGCCGGCTTCTTATCGCAAAGGCCCTGGCTCAATACCATGGAAGTTGGTGTGGAATTTATCACCGGTAAGTGGAGTGGAACATATTTTCAACTCATAAGTTTGCTCGTGTAAATTTTCATTTCACCAGCGTTCATATTCTTTCATTCAGATCCGGGGGCTATACAGCGGCGCATTATGCAGTGAGAGGACACGTTGCAAAGGGACCCTGTTTCACCCTTACAAAATAAATAAGTAAATAAATAGATATTATTCTGTGAAGGTATGGAGAGTGGCAAGGAAAAATGAGAAGGGCGTGAGTAGGTGCGGCTTATCTTGTGCAGAAATGTCTGGTAACTAGAATTTTTGTCTAATTGGTAAATGAGACAACATTTATTAATTCATGGTAATGATTTTACTTATGTCCTTTGAAAAGTTCGCTTTCCTGCATCTATAAATATCACAATCTTAGTGGCGCTCGGCACAACAGGACCGCGGCTGTACACGGCCTGAGCGGGCACAGCAGCCAGGGTTTCACAGATTAGTTCATTCCAATAGGAAATGTGGCGTTACGCAACTGCGGGTTGGTAGACTAGGAAGTTCATGTCTGTGTTGTCTGAATGATACGACATCTAACACGAAAATGGAAGCAGCAATTTCCTCCAAAATTTCAATATGCATTTATGAGAACACAAAGGGTAACATCTCAGAAGACAAGTTTCGTTACTACTGCTTTGGAAACCTCAAACCTCACATTTGAGAGTTGCGCTTTTCCGGAATATTATGCATCGTGAAGTAGTAACTCTGTACCGACGTTTCGGGACAACCTACCTGTCCCATTTTCAAGGGCCAAGAAGTCAAGAAGTTCTCGGACTTCTTGACCCTTGAAGATGGGACCGGTAGGTTGTCCCGAAACGTCGGTACACAACTACCACTCTACGCTGCGTAATACCCCAGAAGAGTGCAGACCTCATGTACATCGCGGCGGAAGCCTGAAATCGCTCACGTTTGAGATGTACGATTACTAGTGGCAGGTGACGTAGGAATTGCATGTCACCTGTGAAAATGTTTCGGCCATGTGTGGTTGACTGTTCTTAAATCTTATAGACTAGCAGAGGCTCGTCAGACAGAAACTACGTTGCAAGCCCAGAGAAACATACGGCAGATCGGAATTTTGAATTCTAAAAATGGTAATATTATTCTTTGAACTTCAAAGTATATTACATCCTTTATTTCAAAGGTGCTAGAGATGCAAATCTCAAGATCAGGTATTTTACGGTACCTTGAATTAAATCTAATTGCTACAAATGTCCTTATGGGTAAAATATACGCTATAAAAACCAGACAATCAGCTACAATATACACGTTTTAAGCATTTAATCGTCTTAGTGACAGGCTTACATCCAGAAAATATATCATAGGAAACACAACGAATATCCATTTTAAAAAACCAAGAGGTGGGTCATGCTTCGACAAACAGTCATCCTATTTATAGGATGTGACATTTGAAAATCAATTAGCAGGATTACAACTGCAAGCAGCACACAGCAAACGTGCAGTGACCCCCAGAATTAGTACAGAGATTGAGCAAGTTAGTATACGTATAAGGTACTTTAGATTAGCAGGGCTCTGCAGAAAGTAGACATTTCCGACGTCAGTTCGCTTATTCATTACATTCATTAAGTCAACAGGAGTTTCACATATCTTCAGTACAGAAGAGCATATTGACCACAAACCCTTCCAATTCACATATACTCATCCATTTCAGATCATCTTGCCATCCTCCTCGATGCCACATAACATCTGTAGTTGATAAGGCGTCACTAAATGTTTTCTAAAATCAGTTTCATAAAACGGAAGACTTGTCCATTGGACTGTCTCCACAATCTCGCATCCGGCAAGTGTTCATACTGACATGCTGGGCACCGAACATCGTGGTAAAGTGGGTAAAATTCGTGATTCATATTTTAGAGGTTCACACTTCAGCCCCTTTAACCCTTTAAAGACGAAATGTGTCTGTTTTATATAAGGACTCAGTGCGTACCGCGCTGTAAACACTCTCCACTTCGGTTATAAAAACCAATCTCTTAATGTTTTATAAGGCAAAAGTTGCTGTTTGTTCTGAGATCCGTACAAAACACATAAACGCAATGTGAGCACGGCGTAGAATTTTTTTATGTTAAACCTGGTCGTATGTAAAGTTACCGCTAGGCTTTAAAAGGTGAGCTCTTGTGGTTTCCCCATGTGATGAAGCAACATGGCGACACAGTGTCTCAAATGTAGCAACAAGCTCTTCCTTCCACATGAACTGCAGTTCCTTTATTCACTAACCTTCCTCTCGCTCGAAGTTATCTAATCTGAGCTACTAACAACAGCATCGTTAAATAACCCATAAATAAATAAATAAGACACCCTTAGCGTCAATGCAGTGGAGACATCTGCTGGACACGTACGTTTATTGTGAATACAGTAACTCTCGCACATTGCTGTTTCGATGGTGATAGGCAATCAGCTGTGATTCTGACGGCTCAGATGCAGATCGAGATAGAATTTAATGAAAGGAATTGCTGCAGCAACCGTTTGTTATCTGTAGCATCAGTGAAAGTGCAGGCCTGAACACAACGGAAAGTAGGGCAGACTGTTGCTTTTAGCGGGAGCCAGACAGCACTAATGCGAAGGAACACACAACTTCAAGGAGCAAGGTTCCTTTAAAATGCTCATAGTCGTCTCGCCTTTCTAAAAATTTCTGCTTATTTTCGTTCTAGGGCAACCAGACCAAATTTCTTACTTTCTCTCCGGCCACAGAAGTAGTAGCTGTGTGTTCTACAATTAGTTACAATAACTCGCCACACAAGTAGCCATGTCTTCTACAGTCAGTTGCCATAATAAGCCACAAAAGTAGCCGTGCGTTCTACAGCCAGTTGTCGTAATTAGCCACACAAGTAACCACGTGCTCTACAGTCAGTTGCCATAATAAGCCACAAAAGTAGCCACGTGTTCTACAGTCAGTTTTCATAATAAGCCACAAAAGTAGCCATGTGTTCTAGAGTAAACTGCAATAATTTGCCGCCGAAATGGCGAAGTGTTTTACAGCTAACTGCAACAATTCGCCACAGAAACAGCCATGTGCTCTACACTTAATTACTGTAAATCGCCACAGAAAGTAGTTCTAGAGTTCTAGAGTTAACTACAATAATTCGCCAACGAAGTAGTTATGTGTTCCACAATTACGAATTATGGAGGCCTCTAAGGAAAGCTGTTTTTACAGCTACTCCATTAACAAAGGCATCTATGAATAACTGTTAAATCAAAGTGTGGATCACATAGCTAATTAACCACCTAATTAACCACCAGGTATAAAATTTCAAGAAACAGGTGCGTTAGGACTCCATTTTACTATTTAATCAAATATTCCCTTCTTTTAGACAAGAAAAACATTTCGTATTCAATAGGTGCTCTGTCCCTGTCTGCGTTTTGGGCAGCGAAGCAATGACCAGACCAAACGTTGAGATGTACAACTGGACGTCGGCCCCACAAAATATGACAAAACCTAGGACCCATGAAATACACGCGTCATATGCAGTAAATTATCTCACATGCCTTAGTGGACAGATCTTAATGCGAATGTTCAGTGTTTGGTGTTATTCCTTTAAAGGGCAGTGACCATTACGCGAACCAATCGCGTTTGTGGTTCAGTATGACTCTCGGAGTAAACAGTAACTTCTTCTAAAACATCATTCAGTATCTGATTTCTGTTATCGAAAAACAGTACATATGTACTCTAGGAGGTAGGAACAAGCAGGTAAAAAAGCAGTCCCATTACAGGCCTGGACAGGCCCTTAGGGTTCCAGGAGGTTGAGGCTCCTAGATTCCTAGACAGTCCGCACTTGAAGGAGGTAAGGTTGTCAGCCCTACGCACCGGCCGCCTTTACCCCCCAGGAAATATTCCTGGTACCCATTTCTGTTAGAGTCTGAGTCGACCCCAGGGCCACAGTGCGACCGGAAGGATTATGCCAATGAAAAATTCCAATGACACCATCGGGAATCGAACCCGCGCCCTTCCGGTTTGTAGAGCAGTGCCTCGACCAACTGCGCCACCGCGGCCCTCAGGAGGTAGGAACAGAATTATTAAAAATTTATTTCCGTAGGTTATATCGTCTACTTGATTTTAAGGCCGCACAAAAGAGCAAAGATTTAACCTGGCATAACAAAGCACCACGCCATGAAGACGTACGAGGAAGTCGAATATATGAATTTATATATTCTGAACCTCGGTGTTGGATGGAAGCTGAGTAGTTATCTTCACATTCTGGGCGCCTTGCTCCGAGGAAACGGCCAATGAAACTCGCTGGATGGGTCTTACAGCCGGTCTGGACGCTGTAGAGAACAGAAAAGTCCCTGACTTTGCCGGAAATCAAGCCCCACTTCGTCGTTCATCCAGCCAGTAGCCAACCGACTCCAGGAATCAGTTACTTATCGGCTGAACGAGTGTAGCAAAGATAGGGCGATAGGCTGAACTGCTGGACATCAATGACCACTGCTTATGGGAGATGACGAAGTAGGCGCTGGCAATCCCGACCTCTTGTCAGTGCCGGGAGGCTCGTAGACAACAGAACACCTGGGCGACAATCTTCAGACACATTTCCAGCCCGTAAACGATGTTTCGGGTACGGCTATGATCGGACGGTTAATGAGGCGATGCGTCAACACTAGACTGTTCCTGCAAGTGAATCATTCTCCACCCCCACCCCCCAGAAATCGAAAAGATAACTTGTACAGACTGAAAATGTGCACGAGGCCACAGGCCACAGCGGTATTTAGACCAGGTATCCGGGGCTTCAACCGAAGAAGGCGAAAATGTTTCTTGTGAAAGTGTTTCTTCAGCTGACCGCTCTCATTGACCGAACAAATTCCGATGATAATAAACTAGCAGTCGCCGATTTCATTCACGTAGCTATAGCTTTAGAAGCTCATTCTAAAATCGCCAACTTAACGTCGAATAAACTACATCCTCGTATCTCCAAAGGCCACCGAAACTTAGCACGCCAGTCGACTCCCGGACACAGTGATTAGTGTTTGACAGTAATATGCTACCCTGAGGTCTCCTGTGATTTTCCCGTTGTTAGGCAAATGGCGGGATATGGTTAAAAATGGACACGTTCAGCTTCAGTCAGTTACGGGACTGTCAGCCAAAATAGTTAAACGTCAATCGCGGAGATCTTGAGCTAGTGCGATAACAAATTGTCTGGACGTAATTCAATTCTAGTTTATTAATGTGCCAAATCTACAGCCAGAAGGCCAATTACAGAGACAGCACAACACAAATAACAACGGACAATGAACAGGACACAAATGAAACAGACACAAAAAACAAACAAACAAACAAAAGAGTATTTCAATAATTAATTAGAAAACATCGTTATATTAATGAACAATCACATCACATCTAGGTGTGATGATAATTCAATACAATTCAATTTAATTCAACTATCATTCATTAAAGTGCTAGTTCACAGCAAAATGGCCAATCACACAACTAGCACAAAATAACTAAAAAGACACAAAAAACAACATACTAAACAATTAACAGAATATATTTACGGTTGAAATTAAAACACTACATTAAATATTAATCGAAGTCTAATTCAGTTTACAAGTATACCCGTAACACTGTCTACAAAAGTTTACATTTAAATTGGATAAAATGATTAAAACCACAACTTAATGAAACTTGCTACCGGGGTAAAATCTGTTGCAGTAGTCTAGTTTGCTTACTAAATATATCCATATCACTGCACGTCATATTAGCAGCTGTTGCACCAGATAAGTAACAAATGAAAGTTTTCTACCCACAGAACTAAATTCCAGATACGGCCCCTCTCCCGGCAGCAGCAGTAGTCCTTAGTACGAATACACCACGATTTTCAGCCAAGATGCACAAATCTCTGAGATGGTCTACCCATGACTTTAGTAGGTTAATTAAACTTAATTACAAAGAAAATGCATACAATTAAATATCTGAATTATGTTTCTTTTGTTCAGAATGGTCTGAAACAAGATGTTTCATCGTCACTGCCTTTGAACTTTACTGTAGAAAATTCCATTACAGAAGTCCGAGTAAATAAGAAACACTGAAATTAATGAAACACAACTTCTGATATAATATATTTTAATATCTGCGCTCGTCTGGGGTAGTAGGCAGCGACGTGTGGTAATCCTTTACTGATATTTGGGGACAACGTATCGGTCCCATCTTCAAGTGCCAAAGAGTCCAAGAAGAAAAGAAAGCTGACAAGACTTCTTGACCTTGAAGATGAGACCGATACGTTGTCCCGAAACGTCGGTAAAGGATTACCAAACGAAGCTGCGTAATACCGCAAAAGAGCGCAGATGTCATCAACATGGCGGCGGAAGCCTCAAATCACGGTTCCTATTGGTTGACTTTGGTATTTATTAGGCGGAAACATGAATACTATAAACAAAGGAACACTGAAGCTTTATTCGTCGCTGGTGAGAAGTTGGTCCAGACCAGGCCTGTTGAAATCAAAAGAGGTTGCCGGCCAAATTCGAAATCCAACTTGACATTTTGGACCGAAATATACAAAGTAACATCCTTTCATCTTTGTTCATTCTTAAATATTTCGACGTAGAAAAATCCAAGGATGCAGGATATACTCTGTATTTAATTTTGCAGGATTTCTTCGCTGTATTATTCACTAAGAAGAATAAGGACAACAAAACTTTAGAGACATCAAACCGCGAGCAAGCCCTATTACACAGCTTCGCGGGCAGCGTGTTTTACAGGCCTGGTCTAGATGGAAAAGCAGAAAAAACTTAGTGCGTGTTCTTCAGGATGCTGGACAAAATCACAGCAGAGATAGTTAATAAATTGTCTGACAACGCCAAAAGTTCAAATATCCGTGAACAAAAGCAACATATAAAAATGTTATTCACAAGGAAACCACGAGCTTAATAGTCACAGAGAATGCTTGCAATCATTCAGTCCAAAGCATTTACCTTACTCGTCTGTTAAAAAGATTAAAATACACAGAACTGTACTATTGCACGCTTCTAGGTATGAAAAGCGAAACTTGGTGCCTCTTATTAAGGGACGAACATAGGTTGTAAGCCGATCCCAGTGGCCGCGCAGTGTAAGGTGTGGGTCTGCAGCCGCTCGCTTGCTGGGATTGTGGGTTCGAATCCCACTGGGGGCATGGATGTCTGTTTCTTGTGAGTGTTGTGTGTTGTCAGGTAGAGGTCTCTGTGAAGAGCTGATCACCCGTTCAGAGGAGACCTAGCGGGTGGGTGTGTCTAATTGTGTGTGATCTAGAAACCTCCAAAAGGAGACGGCCTAGGCCCAAGTTGGGCTGTTGCGCCACAGGAAAGGACATAGATCGTAAAGCGCCACAGTACCGCGGCGGCAAGCCGAGATTTCGCACCGTAAGGTTCCTCCGAATTGTATATAATGAGGAATGCGTTGATCGGGTCAACAACACTTAGCTTCTCAAGAAGGAGTCTGCTTCATTGATTTACTCGGTTTTCCATTTATTATAAAATGTGATGATTCTATCCAATGTGATATTTAACCAAATACGGCGAAGTAATTAACAACTGAGAGCAATGTTACATTAAGGAAGTTCAACAAAAATGATTGACACCTGAAATATATGTCACATACGATGGAGAAAACTGGCATAACTGATGGAAGAAGGCAAGAGAAATAATCGACAACAGAACGCAGCAAAGGTTAAGAAAAGATAAACAGGCCACGAAGGCCCAGAAAGGGAGTACAAGTATAGCTCTACTCTTTCTTTAACCTTGGCGCTAGATGGCGGTGGTTGCCAACGCCAAGTCTCGGCCGCTTTACCCCCTTGAAAAAGACCCGGAGCCCATTTTACAGGAAGCTTAGTGTGCCCCAGGGCCGGTCTAGACGGGTGCGGGAAGTCCCGCCCCCACCGGGATCCGATCCCCGAACCGTCCAGCCCGTAGCAAGTCGCTATACCGACTGCGCCATCCCGGCCCAAACAGTATTCAGTATCACACTGAAAGCAGAACAAAGCAGTAATTGGTAACCCAACGCAGCAATATGCTCAGTGAAATGGAAGGAGACAGGTCTGAACTCTAACCTGCCTAGCATTTAGTGGTATAAAACGAAAGAATGTACACCACCATGCATGTGATATTTGGCGGAAATGAATGTCGCTTATCATTCTCGGCTATGTGGTATACATGAAACATAAATGATAATTCTATGTAATCTAATACGAGGAAAGACCTGATAATTTTACGCAAAGTTTCATTTAAAGAAACCCCTGGAAGACGACCGAATAGCTACAGAGTGTGATGTTTAGGGAAGCACAGTATGAAAACATAGCTGATAACGCATATTGTATTTAGTCAAACAAAAGGCAAATAACAGAGAATTCCGTTCGGTGTAATAATCAACGTAATCCAGTATACAACCAAGTATATAATCAGGTATATAATTGGTCATTCTTATCCACACTAACATACGTTTAAGGACATGCACGAAAATTAGCTCATCAATCAAGGCGTCGTTATATTTAAAGAAACAACAGGAAAAGAGTAATTACCAGACAAAATGTAATACGAGTATGTAACAAAATACAAAACAAGTCTGATAACTGTATGGAATGTAAGGTTTAAACAAATATACGAAATATAACTCGTAACAAAAAGGAATGTAGTGCACAGCGAAACGCAAAGAATGTTTAATAATTCTTCCCTCTGTGATATTTAACATAATAAATGAAATGACCGATTATCCTGTGGAATTTAACGAAACACGAGAAAGATAACAGACACGTCTCTGAAATTTTATAAGCTTAAAACACATAAAACAAATAATAATTGTGACATTTATAGTTTTTATCTTCGCTGTAATTGTGTCTGCAATACAATATTCCACGAGGTTGTCGCATGAACTCTATGCTATAAAACGTGCCGGTTTTTGTGTGAAATGTTTGGCTTTGTTTGCCGTCTCAATAGCGGCGATATGTTCAAGTTGTCAGAGCAATCCTCTAGAAAAGAAAACAAGCACCCCTCTGCACTACCACTCCATGTCACAATAGTCTCAACCCGGGACAGCATCTTTAAATGACACGAAAAATTCTGCAATAAACTGAAAATAGACAAGAGTGATGTAAACAGACCTACAAAGGACAGACGGGTTACACCGAAATGCAGCAAAGTGTCCAGTGGTTTGAAGCCAAAACTTGTGTCCAGGTACCTGTAATGTGTTCCGTTGCCAGCAGTAGTCCCATCTCTGCCCTTGCACTTTGTCTTTGCTTGTATCCACCTGCAACATGGCTATCGCCTGATTCCTCGACCACTATTATCAACTTTGCTACATTCCTTTACACTTTATACACCAGCGTAGCGTCTTCCACCAAGTTCAGACTATTTGGACAGCACTATCAATATCCTGATATGATTTGCTTACATTAAGGTCGCTACTTTCCTGGTTCGCAGCAAGCACTAGCTAACCCTTTAAATCGACACTGTAACTCACAGTTACTGACAGTCACGTGCATAAAGTAAGGGCAAATACATTTTAATAAATGATCATTAAAGCACAACATCAATATAAAGTGGTTAGTTTTTATTGTGTTGTCAACATGTTTCGGCTAAGCTAAGTCCTCATCACGAGGTACAACCGTCATCTCACAAAACATACACAGCAACTCTACCTAATACAAATGTGAATTATTACGGATTTCATCAATCTAGCATAATTACAAAACTAACTTTTCAACCCAAAATATTATATATTCAAATTAAAATTCTGTATTTTTTTAAAATATTGGTCAAATTAATATAAAGTGTAAGTAGTACTTACACTAGCCAAGCCTATAAAACATACACATCTGTAGCTCATGACACCCATAAGGCATTTTAAGTTACAGTAAAGCAATATGCAATATGTGTGATAAAACTAACATGCGTGTCGTAAATGTACGCCTATGTACTTGCCGGTTGCTTATGCTGTTGCGACGTATTCTTGCTCCACTTAATCACTTCATTTGGTAATTATCGCTCTAGTGTATAATAAATGTCCTCACCGCGTTCCTTGCTACTGGCGATACTCTGATCGTGCTTGGTTGCTGGTGTGTAATGATCTCAATCTAGGATTTTTTTTTCGGTGTCATTAAGTCACTTTGCACAAGGATACGCATACGTCACTGCTGCAATTATTCTACATCAGGGCCGTAATTACTGTGATACGTGCCTATAATAATTACTATTTTTATATTCTTACTGTAACACAGTTCTATTCTACGAAATGCTTAACACTTTCAAGAGTTCCAATCCCTAATATTCCTCACCATTATTTAATCACTGCTACTAATCAAGTTTCAATCTCAGCCTATTACCCTTGTCGCGCTTCCTCTACCACCAACTACTTCGGTGGGTGTGTTTATTAACACTATCATGTAGCATAACAGTATGTAATCTAAGATGAAGATAGAGACGAATTCCAAAAACAGTGTTTTCTGTAAATGGTAGTTGTTTTAACATTAAACATTTGTCCATGAGTCTATTACGAATCTCAACATTAGGCATTTCGTCTTCGTAATGAAGAAGCGCTGTTTTCTGTAAGCTAGAAACTGAAATGCTAAACATTGTGTTAGATTACTTTCATATCCAACGGTATCAATATTGCATTTGTTGCGACATATATACAATCGAACTCGGTTACGACGTCATGAAAATGACTGAATATTCTGTGTCGTTACAAACGAGTTTTGTTACAACGGAGGAAAATAATGTTACGATTAACAGTGAGGAATTAATCGGTACTGCAGAATATCTGACGCTACAGACGAGTTGTCGTATAAACCGATGTTGTGTTAACCGGGTTCTACTGTGTGTGTACATATATATGCACGAGACCGAGCGGCAAGTACAAGTGTACTGTCATACATAATTGTGTTGATAAAGGTGACCGTGCAGTCTCCAGCGTATACTGACTTCCACCGCTGGACACTGAAATCATGGGTTTGAGTCCTACTTGGAACATGCACGGGTTATGTCGATGTTTGTGTTATCCTGTGGAGAAGAAGTTCCACGAACTACCGATCCCCTTGCATGAGATACCCTGCGAAATGTCTAAAAACAAGATTCAGAAATCCGAAAAGCAAGAAGTCATGGGGCGTACATTTCTGTAGCGCCGTAGACTGACACAAAGACATAAAGAAAATTTGGCATGCGTAGGAAACCTAATCCCTTTGTGCAGAACACTGCGGTTCCAAATTCAACAATGTATGTACCCTTCATATTGTCAGTTTTCTTACAGACACGAACACTGAGATTAATGGATTTGAAACAGAAAGAGTTAGAAAAACGAGGAAGGTATAACTAATGTTTGGAATTTTGTGTAGAGACCATTGGTGAGATAGAAACTTAAACTTGAAGGTAATATTAAATAAACAGGTGCACATATAACTGGTCTGTGAGGATGTGGACAGGATTGAACTGGCTCAGCATCACTTTCAATAGCAGGCGTGTTTCGTAACCGCGATGAAGAAAACAGGAACTTTCTTTATAATTATTCAACAACCAAACCTTACCTCTTACCAAGCTTCCAATAGAAACAAAGCACCAAAGGGGACCTATCGAAAACTGAAGAACTTTACACTGTGCAGAGGCCTTTGGGTGCAACACGTACAGTGATTACAATTATACCGTCGCTTCTTTTATTTTTGTCTCTCTCTCCCTGCACGAGGCATCACTTTCTGTTGTGATGTCTTGTGTATATGCAGGGACCTTGCGATTGGTCGACCCTGTTTATAAGGGAGTCCAAGGACGTATCCAAGGATTCAGATCCTCATAACAAGCCAGAAGGTCTCTTCTTGTGGTCTATTTTAAAACACTCTCAGTCACTCAAGACTATTCATCGTCGACCAACAAGATAATCTAATGAATTGGAAAGGATTATACAGGCAGGAAGTAGCTAAAATCTAATCAACGTACAATTCTGGCATTTGACTGGGAGACTAAGAGAACTCACTAAATAACTTATCAAGATAATAGTCGATGACCCAATAGAGATTCGAACCAAGCATTTCACGAATACAGTTCTAACAGGGTTACCGTTACACCAATGCGTTCGATTCAGAGAATGCAGCCGGGGAAACGGAAGGCGTTCTTACACCGGTAAAAAATTTGATTATCAAAGTACCACTATCAGATCTTTGCTATATTTTTGTCTGGTCCGTTTCATGAAAGATGTCGATAAAGAGGACTGGCTGCCATCACCAGAGTCCATCAACATGAAGAATCGAACCATGTAATTGGCTCGTTAAAGTCTGATATTCCTTTACACGTTCAGAAATTCAGTTTATACCTCACAGAAACACCACATATCTCCATTACAAAACCACTTTCGTTAATGATGTTCATGTATATAAGGGAAGTTTGTTGTGAAAACCATAAGTAAGACACATATAAGCCGTGTGGGAAGACAGAATAGCATTTCCATAAAGTTAAAGAAAGCTGTACGCAAAGGTACTACTGCATTTTTAGGGTTAAAGTCAGGAGAAGATCTTGCCATAAACATAACGTATTAATCGTGTGGATTTCGTCTTTCCTTTACATTATCAACACAACTGATGGCATTTCCCTGTTTCTTCCCCACCCGTCTGAGACGTCGAATCTGGATAAACTCAAAGAGATCTTCTTCTTTGTGTACACTAAAGAATGTTAACCGCTTTTATAGTGAACAGCAGAGCAGATAAGGAGACGTAATTAGTTCTGATTATCAGATGTACGAAAAGGTACCGTATTAATAATAAGATACGTGATAGCTAAAATTTTCATGGCGGTGATTATAAAGATTGCGGTGTTGTGGGATGTGACGCAGTGTACTTTGGAAGGCGGTGTAAAAGTTTCGGGATAAACTGCTACCTCAGTATTCAAGGTAGAAATGTCCTGCGTTAAAGATGAGTGCGGCAGGTTTCTCTGAAAATTTATTATCTGTTTATGGGGTTACACAGCTTCGCTGCAGTCTGCACAATAATGAAATGTAACAACGTCGTCATTTTCAAAGTGTTTGCAAGTTATGCGGGCTTGGAATTTGGAACACTTTTCTCGTAAACATTTTTTCCCACACAACCCACCGTTATTATATTCAGAAGTTTTAAGTCTATTTTTCCATCTACTTCCGGGTCTTCCCACATTTCCCTGTCCTCAGCTGTTAGTCTACGTTCCATCATTTTTATACTCTCTTTCCAACGTAAACCTTTGAAGGATTAAGAACAGCGTGACAGTACTTTTCTACCCAATGCCCTCCAGTACCCCAAACAGCCCTGCTTCACCCCCTCGCCCTTCTGATGACAGCAATATTATGATAAAGATGAACACAGAGTTTGAGATGTCCACACCGTGTACGTATGAATTTGTATTATTTGGACCAACTCGTACACTAAGAAAACACAATACATCAGGTTTCACATAATTCCCGACAAGTTCCGGTGTAGACTAGACCATCCTCAGGGGAAGCTATATTAGAACACTTGAAACCACTGAAGAAAACCAGTTTTAGTTAACCACAGGTTCGCTAAAATCGTTGCAACTATTTTAACGAACTTGTAGGTAACTAAAACTGTTTGTCGTCAGTGGTTTCAAGTGTTCTAATATAGCTTCCCCTGAGGATGGTGTAGTCTACAACGAAACATGTCGGGAATTATGTGAAACCTGATATATTGTGTTTTCTTAGTGTACGAGTTGGTCCAGATAATACAAATGAATAAGACGCGTTGGTGGAATGTCACTAAGAGGATAAAACCGAAAATTTTATCCCTTTCCTTTCTACACTTCTCAGAACCGAAATAGCTGATAAAATACACGAAAGATTGCTCTCTAAAACGCAAGTAATAGTCGCCAGCACATGCTTCTTCTTTCAGTATACCTGGCAAGGAGCGGCCTTAGTGTATTGACAAGCGGATAGAGGCAATTTGTCTCCTTATCAAACTTTACGCAAGCACCTATAGATGGTTCTGGTCGCACAGCCACGCCTGAACTTCTTTTTAGTTTGTTTTGATACCAAAGTGAAGACCAGGAAGACGCGAGCCACTGTGGGGCATTCTGACCACCCACCAGGTTGAGCAACATGCTTCAGGAACTTGACGAAAACATGTGCTGAATGACCAATTCGGTCACCAACTGAATAAACTAAACTGAGGTAACCGATCACGGCTAATTAACCCTTAAAGAAGAAGCGTGTGTGTTTTATATAAGGACTCGGTGCGTACCGCGCTGTAAACACTGTCCACTTCGGTTATAAAAACCAGTCTCTTAATGTTTTATAAGGCTAAAGTTGCTGTTTGTTCTGAGATCCGTACAAAACACATAAACGCAATGTGTGCACCACGTAGAATTTTTTAATGTTAAACCTGGTGGTATGTAAAGTTACTGCTAGGCTTTAAAAGGTTAATGTCAAGTAATGTAAGAAGTTCTCCGTATGATTAAGTAGGCACGACGCTGTTAAGATGTACAGCGCAGTTAAATGTTTTCTTAATCTCGACACCAGATTGAGCTGAGTGGCCGACTTCACTCCCCGGCCATCTTCCCCTGGGGAAAGGACCTTGGGTGCCAACTGGGTAGGTGGATATGTCAGCACTAGACCCACTGGAGGGGAGAAAACTCTGTGCCTGTGCCGAGAAACAAACCCCCATTCCTCGCTCCTACGGCCCGCAACCAATTCACTGCACTGAGGCAATTCGACTCCCGTAACGCAAGAAAATATGAAAAGATACATAAACGATATAATGTAAGTAAATTAATTATTTCAGAAAAAATAATGAAGTTAAGACATACGCTATAACAGATTTAGTTAATGTGTAACTGAATAACTTGATATAAAAACCAACATGGAAAATGCAAAGAAACAAGCAGGTCTGAGCAAAACGCACAAAGATAGGTCCGCGCAGCACAGAGTGGCGAAGCGTTGCATCCCAAAAGACCGGAATCCTCGATGACATCGCTATGAGAACCTCAAAACTTGCTACTGCATTAATTTCTAGTCCTGGTCATGCACCCTGTTTGGTGATATAGCCTATTATTCTTGACCTTTTACTTCATTTATTCACTTACCATTACATTACGGGTCCTGTACGTACCCTATGCTAAATATATTGGATATAGCTAAAAAGGTCCGCATCGTCGCCATGTTTGCAATTGTTAACCTAAAGCAATCTAATAAGTATATACATATATGCCTAATGTGCAGTGTTTTTGGTCTACCTCAGTAAGTCATTTTCTGCCCTAGCTTCAGCAGTTCATTAACTACATATTACCGTTAAACCGAAAGCACTTTGCCAAGAAGTCGATTTGTTACGCTATATATCCCACAGAATAAATACCTGAACACAGCTGTATATTCTTTAAAGATATATTTGCATATATGGCCATCGGCCTAACTTGGCTCTTAACGGGGGGGGGGGGGGGCCCAAAAGAACCATGGGTATTAGCAACTTGACGAAGAAGTAGTCAATTTACGAGGGCACAGATTGGTTTGAACCAGTACTTAATATACATACACCCCTTAAAACCAGTCTTACACCTATTTTTTATTTGCCCTTTTCAATTCTTAGTTAGAAAATATATCGGGGTGAAGGGCATTCCCCCCCCCCCCACACGTTACGCCTATGTATATCACATAAGCACCCTATATTTCGTTTCGCACTAACATCAGAAGTTCGCTCATCCACCACGTTAGAGTGGCCTTCAATAGAACAGCGCTCGTACCAAGTTTCATATAAATCGCTCGGCTGGTTTAAAACTTGAAATGCAGAACACAAACACGTACATACATGACGATGCCACAAGCCTACTTCTTGTCCTTAAGGAATAAACGTGCACTGCAAATAGGCAAATGTCAGCGCGCGTCCTCATATTCAGTTAACAGTGTTCCACGAACCGACTTTTAATTTACATTTTACGACGTCTCTGCTAGACGTATTTGAGGTTAAGTGCGTCCATAAACACAGAGATTCCTTTCAGATTTTATCTTATTTATGTTCATTTTCAATGCTTGCATCAGTCAGTGTGCAGATGAGCCAGACAAGAAAAATATCTCAAGATTTAACTGAAAGTGTCATCATGATTCCGTAGTGGCCGCTAAACGAAGATTTACAGCTTTACAGGCAGGGTCAGCACGTAGCTGAGACAAACACACACACCACACAGACACACACACAGACACACACCACACAAACACACACACAGACACACACCACACAGACACACACACACACAGACACACACACAGACACCACACAGACACACACACCACACAGACACACACACACAGACACCACACAGGCACACACACCACACAGACACACACACCACACAGACACACACACAGACACACACCACACACACACACCACACAGACACACACCACACAGACACACACCACACAGACACACACACACAGACACACACACACACAGACACACACAGACACACATACACACACACACACACACACACACCGTAGTCCGAAAGCCTAAACGGAAGGGATAACGAGGACGCACATATCGATAGTCAAATTTGAAAACAGTCTTAGGGGAATAGGATCTGAGTGTGAACTGGACGCACCTGCTTCAGAAAAGCGCACAGCAGAGGAATCTTATCAAAACCGTCATCAGCTTTAAGGTTAGAGACTTCTGAGACGCATCACCTTGCAGTTCGGTAGGTAGGAGGCACGCTGCTTCCATTTTGGGGGTATGGACAGCTAACTACCAAACTGCACGGCGTCACATCCCAGAAGACCTAATATTATTCGCCGCAATAAGCCATTGCGTCCATAAAGCTTACGCAAATGCTTGAGCAGCTGAAGACAATCAGCTGCTGGAACAGAACCTGCGTACAAAGAACCAGTTTAGTTAGTTACAGATGGATGTAATTAAATGCAACATGTTTTCTTTTGCATGGGACCGAAAGGGAAAGCACAATATGTCGGCACGGGCATAAATACAGTTCTTGAATTCTGATGTTTTTGTAGCGGTGTATAGGTGAGGATTCCCTCCTTCTAAGAAGGCACGTATTGCCTTCATCCATGAAGATCAAGGAAGTATGTTCTATCGAAACGTCAGGATCCGATTACCCAAGCCACAGCGTCATATCTCAAAACAGTTTAATCCTCAAGACAGTTTTCGTTCACAATAGAATCCCGCGGTTTCACGCAAATAGCGTAACGGATAATAGTAGGATGGTGACCTCGAGATTACATTGGACAAGAAACCAGCGGGCCGAAGCGTCATTCTGCAGACAGTGAAGGTGAAAACACTCCCCACCCCCACCCCACCCCCGCCGCCAAACTGCACTGATCTGTCCCCACTCACAGTATAACCGCTTTCGACTTATAAACTCCAACCACTACGGCCTAAAACATGTTCCAAATTGGCGATATTTAACAATTCGAAGCACTCATCTAAATAACACATAAATTTAATTTCGTACCTCAAAGGAAACATACTGCACCACCATTAAAAAACACTCATTTTATGTTGTTTAGGTGTGTTAGTCTGTTATTTAGCTACGCCACTAATTACTGAGTTTATACACCGCCGTTGCCACGAATAAATTAATGAAAGTCGGTAGAATAACGCTGAGAAGGAAAGAACGAAGAACTTGGATAAAAACCCGTCCCAGTGTTACAACGTCAATCACAAATGCCACATAGATTGGCCTGAGATCGATCCCGGCCTTCCGCAGTGACAGGCCGCTGACTGAATGACTGACTGACTGACTGCCTAAGTAATTGCCAAGGTCGTGCTGTTTAGAGAATTGTTGCTGCTACCGCCGCCGCCGCCGCTGCTGCTGCTGCTGTCGTCGTCGTCGTCGTCGTTGTTGTTGTTGTTGTTGCTGCTGTTGCTGCTGCTGCGTTCAGTTCTGAACACACGGTTCGTGGAACTGCTCACATTTTAACAACTGCGTGCCTGGTGAACAGTCGTTTAGGGAACTGAGAACTGCGTACGCTGAGAATCGCAATAAGCACATAAATACAGTCTGTGGGCTAAACGCAGTTTTTAGTTGTGTTCCCCCGTCTGTCTGTCTTTCCGCATGAAATAACTGAGTTCGGCGGGTCGGATTTTTCGTGAAATTTTCTACTGGGGATTTTTAATAAAATGTGTTAAGAAAATGCAATTTGGTTCAAAGCGAAAAAAATAACATGCACTTCACACAAGGAACTATGTGCGTCCATAATACTGCCTTGCCGTTTACGACAAACGTACAAGAAATCCGTTTTTATGATACCCAGACTTCTTACATACAGAACTCCCATTTTGCCTGTTGTCTTATGTGGGTACGAAATGGGTCTCTCAAAGGAAGAACATTAGGTGAAACTGTTCGAAAATAAAGTGCTGAGGAAGATATTTGGGCCTAAGAGCGAGTAAGTAAGAGAAGACTGGAGAAAACTGCATAACTTTGGAGCTTCGTGATTTATAGTCACCGTCAAATATTATTCGGGTGATCAAATCAAGAAAAATGATAAGGGCGGGGCGGGGCATGCATCACGTTCAGGAGAAAGACAGATGCATGAAGGGTATGGTACCGATCCCAGCGGCCGCGCTGTCTAAGGCGTGGGTCTTCGGCCATTCGCTTGCTGGGATCATGGGTTCGAATCCCACCGGGGGCATGGATGTCTGTTTCTTGAGTGTTGTGTGTTGTCAGGTAGAGGTCTCTGCGTCGGGCTGATCACCCTTCCAGAGGAGCTCTACCGTGTGCCGTGTATCTGGGCGTGATATTGAAGCCTCGACAAGGAGGAGGCCCTGGAACTGTAAGGGCTATTGCGCCATAAAAAAATAGATTATGGTAATGAAACCAGAAGAAAAGAGACCATTCGAAAGATCTAAGCATAAATAGCAGGATAATATTGAAACAGAGGATTAATCCAGCTCAGGGCAGGGGCAAGTGGCGGCGTCTTGTGAACACGGTAAAGAGTCTAATGCTTCCCCTAAAATACAAGAGTTGAGTATCTGAGGACCTACTAGCTTCTCAAGAAAGACTCCAGTGAATTTAGTTAGTCAGTTCGTTAATATTACGTAAAAAGTGGAAAAATGAATTGAAAATACTCGAATTGTCAGTGTTTTTCTTCATATTGTTCACTAATTTATGAGCTAAGGAAAATAACGGACTAAAGGCGCCGGAAATGTTACGTTCTGCTGACATTTTCTATCTTGTTTTAATGTTAAAACACACGGCACATTTACTCACAGTAACCAATGTGGTTTAAAACACAAAAATATTACAGAATTTGAGACAGGCACTAGGCAATGTAACCTTAATGGTGCTTTTAACTACAATCAACACTGTGTAACAACCCAGAAGAGCGAAGACCTCAACGTTAATGGTCCTCGAAAACGTACTCCCCACCCCCTGCGCCCGCCAACCCGCATACGAAAGGAAATTAAACGTATTATCGTACTATTCATTTATGTGTATTAAGAAAAGTCCTATTCTAGTGGTTATTCGCATTCGGGAGGTCCCCAACACCACGCAGCTTCAGGTTTTCAGTTTTCCTCAATCACACGAAAAAATTCCAGAAGCAGGTTACGGTACCTTCCTTCCACATTTTTTCCGTTCGTTATTCGCTAATCATCGTTTGACGGCGCACCGAAAGAGCTATTCATAATTTCTTTAAATCAGCTACAAACACATGTACGAACAGTCTTTGAATACATTCCATTGTGTATATATCTGCTTTGTAGCGAATGCTATTTTGATACAGTTGTTAGGAACGGAACCGTGTCTTTGTGTTACTAAGGACTCGGGGCAGGGACACAAAACAATAACGAAAACAATAGTGTAGAAAAGGCTGAATGGAATGCAATTGAATTGTAAAGTCTGAAACGAAGCACATTTCAATACCTGGCGGCATGATAAATTGAAACATGACAAGATGCTGGAGAAAGGCAAAGATGGGGTTGGGGGGGAGGGGGGAGATCTGGGTCAACCAGCTCGGCTCGTCCCGGATTCTAACATCCCCCCCCCCCCAACCCGACCCGTTACCGTAACGGTACCTTGCGCACGAACGGCGTGATGTGAACTTTCTCTGTATTCACCTGCTGCCACTAAAGTGGATGTTATGAAACCTTTCTGATCAGCCTCTTGCCACAGACTGAGCTAAACCTGTCATACTGCAATGACAGTTATCGGGCAAAGTTTCAGTACCTCCTCTGCGACTGGACTGGCCAATGTTTGAGTTCCGGCAGCAAGGTACCTAGCCTTAAGATTTCATACTCTTGGCGGAAAGCGACCACCCCAGAGTGTAGTGTTGATAACTCAGCCCCATCTAATGCACGCGTCCGCTTCAATATGACGGTGCTACGACGCTGTCTGCGACTGCGACGTAACAGGTATTTGGGGACTAATCAGAAGTACGTAACATTTTTCCAAAACAACAGCCAAATAGCTCAGTCAGTATAGTGACTAGTTCACGGGCTGAAACACAGGGAAATCGGGCTTCGATGATCGACAGCGTCCAGGCCGATCCTGACGCCATCAAGCCTGATTTCCAGTGGATACTGAAGGCCCTTTCTCCGAGGATAAAGAGGTCGGAGCGTGAACCTATTATTAACCTCATCTAGAGGTGAGGTTAAGAGCTCTCACACATTTTCATGGCGTCGTGCTACATTAAGAAGAGACATGGGTGCAACTTGGGGGCAAATGCCCCATCCCCGTATTTTTTCCACCTAAGACTCTTCAACTCAGTAGTCAAAAGGGCTATTGAGTTGAAGAGGAGCAAGTAAAAAACTGGGATGAGAGTAAGGGAAAGGGGTATCTATATATTAAGGATTGGTTCAATCCAATCTTCCACCCTCTTTCTACCTTGTCTCCTTCGTAAATTAGAGTTCCTAACACCTTGGCCGATTTTTCACCCTCCACGCCCCTCCCCGCCCAATGTTATGAGCCAAGTTACGCCTATAAGAACAGGGATAATTTCCTATTTAACTTAACCGAAAACCAAAGTAAACACTTCCGTAGGTTAGCTCAATAGTCAGCACGGAACCTGGCTCGAATTCATATCAACAGAAC
The DNA here is from genome assembly GCA_013340265.1 of Coptotermes formosanus. Classification (NCBI taxonomy): domain Eukaryota; kingdom Metazoa; phylum Arthropoda; class Insecta; order Blattodea; family Rhinotermitidae; genus Coptotermes; species Coptotermes formosanus. The sequence goes on along the minus strand of BLKM01000587.1, from coordinate 1,141,241 downwards.
GGTTATTTGGTTATGCGGACTGCAGTCTGTCATTATTTTGCTCAGTTCTTTCTACCGTTTACAGCAACATCACCGGCTGACCGCCGCTATCAGTTCATCACCCATAAAGAACAATGTGTTAGTACTGAACAGTGCATAACGAAAAGGTTGTCACAGTCCTAGCTCCATGTCTTCCACAACTAGCTATCCATCAGTGGCGCTTTCAGTTGATAAAGTACCTACACTACGCATCAGGGTCGATTCACATTATACGGCACGACACGACACGACAAAAACCAGTGTGCACTTACATCTGCCGTCAGTTAACAGACAGGCAAAATATTCTCTTTTCTCAATCCCAACGACACTGTCTTTGTCTTTAGCTGTCGGTGACGGACTAACGTGAATTCGAGCATGTGAAAACCATACAAGAATATTTCGTCGTGTCGTGTCGTGCCGAGCCGTATAATGTGAATCGACCCTTACGCGTCAGGAGAATCGGCGTTCATTCTCGGAAGGGCGGAAACTTAACTTTTCCGCTGGCTTTAGGGCTTACCCAGCACGCATCGGGTGCTGACCCCATGGGGTTCAGGCTGCCGCGCTGTAACGCCAACCACTGACCTCCCTGTGCACTGCCGAAGGTTAAGACACGACAGACTGGAGCCGTGTGTCGAGAGCAAGGGTCCGGACCATGGCTCCTGCTTTCCTTGGGCCTTCATAATGGCGTATTACAAATCAAAGGCGACAGAGAAATGGCGATAAAGATGGGAACCCAGAATTTTTCAATGGGGGGACTGACCCAAAGGCTATATGTCATTTATGTTTGATTTTAAGTATAACTGGAACGTAACTCGGCAACTGCATTTATGTACATACAAATATACCTATATGTTCCATAAAATGCGGGAAATTTCTTGACTAGCTGAGAAACTGTTAGCTTCTCAAGAAGGCCTCTGCTCCACGGAGTTAGTTAGTTAGTTAGTTAGTTAGTTAGTTAGTTAGTTAGTTAGTTAGTTAGTTAGTTAGTTAGTTAGTTAGTTCCATGGCTCACTCACCTACTTTAAATCACAAGGTAAAATCTTCTTGTTCTTTTCCTAATTTCATCTAAGACATCCTACCTTTTTAATATCATTTTTCAAAATTCTAATGTACTAGTCATCAGCTGATTTCAGTGGTTGATTTCGGCTGAAGGATAAATGACGTAAAACGTTTTATATAATGGCGTCTACAAAATCTGTGTTCTTTAAATTTCGATCTGAAGGGGGTTGCAGCCCGGAAGTCTCTCCCCCCCCCCCCCCACCTTGGGTGCGGCACTGCCTCGTTTCATACATTTCTGAATAGGACACTTCACACAATGTTTACCTATACGCATTTTACTGTAGGTTTCTTCAAAAGCTTTTCGTACAGAGCAACTCTAAACCACAGTGGTCGCTATAGGTACTGTACAACGTTAACAAATTCTACATTTTACCCATCAGAATTCCCTACATATACACCGATTATTTCCCAAAACAGTACTAAAGGTTTCGTCTCTGTGATGCAGGCAGTGACTGTTCACTGTGAAGTAAGAATTCAGCCTAAATATTTGATAGCTGGAGCTGTGCTTAAAAGGCTGGGTAACTTCATGAAGCTAACAGCAGTGCTGCAGGTACGAAACAAGTAGGCTTACTTTATTGAAATCCTTAAATGCGAGGCAATTTGTTAAATAACACTCAGCACTGAAAAGATTAAAATAACTGCATGGAGCAGAGTAATTCTCGGGAAGCCAACAGTTGCCCAGTTGAGAAATTCCCCTCATTTTGCGAGATCTGCAGGCTTATTGCCGTGTTCAAATGAGCCCGCCAATTGTCGCTTCTCTAAGGTAACTATCAACATATTTGTACTCGGTTACAACTTCATGAAAGGGACCGAATATTTTGTGTCGTTATATGCGGGTGTTGTTATAACTGAAAAGCATAATGCCATGGTTAACAGTGGGGAATTAATTGGTACCACAGAATATCTGACGCTATAGACGAGGTGTCGCCTAAACCGATGTCGTTATAACCGGGTTCGACTGTATTATTCTCCCATCTACGCGACTTTCTTCTAAGGAGTCTCTGTCCTTCATTCTTCCCACCAAAACCCTATGTACATATAGTTTCGCCTCCTTGCGTGCTGCATGCCCCGCCCATCTCACGCTTTTTAATTCGATCACCGTAGGAATAATTGACGAGAACAAATCATGAAGCTCCTCGTTTTGCGGTCTCCAGTCTCTCGTTACTTCCTTCCCCTTAAGCCTAATTACAATTGTCAAACTCCTACTTTCGAAAATCCTCGGCCCCTCTTCGTCCCTTAAGGCGGGAAACGAAGACTCACACCCATACAAAACAACAGGTAAAATTATAATTTACATTATTACACATCAAAGGCAAATACAAAAGATTTGGACAAAATTATAGCGAGTAATTCCCAAATGTCAAATGCTTTTGATTTATTTATGCACGCAGTTTCCACGTGTTACTGACGTGTTACTGTCGTTCCCAAACAGCTGGACACTGCCACATTTTTTTGCCGAAAAGTTTAAACATCGCGGTAATCAACACCAGAAACAAAACGGAGTTAATAACGCTTTTTCTAACTTAATTGTTATTACGCCCGTTTTGATTCAATCTTCTCCATTAACCAAGTGAGTACCTAACGGGTTATAAATTTAAAAAAATAAAGAAGACACACGCTACGCAGGGTCACTTTCCCACAGCTTGGTCAATAAATATAAGACGTCTCCAAGAAACGAAACGTTGCGCCAGGCGTAGCAACTGTTGCAATAGATCGTTAATTCTCGCTAAAGCCGCGGTGAAGTGACACTGTCCCCATTTCGTCACCGCACACGCATGTTAACAGAGCAGCGCTGGAAGAGAAAGCAGAGTTCGCTGATGACATCTTGTAACACGGATAATTTCGCGGCAGTTTGATTGGTTCCACAGCTTCCAACGTAAGGTAAACACCGGGTCAACCGTTGTACAAGTCTGTACAATCCTCCCGCTTAACTCAGTAACCCGGTGTGCATTGCCTGCACTTAGACACATTTGATAACAAGACCGGCAATGTACTCATAAACGTAACATTGAGGCGCGTTCGCGTAACCATTGTTGGCCTTCAAAAGCAACACGCATTACATATTCTGAGTTTGTGTCTGCAGCCTTGGTTATCCGGCATACAAAGCTACTCTGCCCCTGCCATATTTTTCCACATTATCTTATAAAAGTACGATTTTCGGGAAGAAGTTATTGAACCTAGAATGTGTGTTTTGTTCTTCTCTACAACTTTTCTCTAAAAGGTTTGTCATTCTAAGAAGTATTTAGCAGGAGATTATCATAAATGTACATAGGTCTTCATGTAAAGTACCCGTTATTCTGGTCAGAGTTTAATTAAACTTGAATTTTCTCGATACATTTTCGACATATTCTCAAATATCAAATTTCATGAAAATCCGTCCAGTGGGAGCCAAGTTGTTCCATGTGGAGAGACGGACGGATAGACAGACATGACAAAGCTAGCAGTCGCTTTTCGCAATTTTGCGAACGCGCCTACGTGATTTAATGGCAAGACCGTCCCAGATATCCGGTACGATGTAAATGTGCTTTTTTTTTGCAAACCAAAAACGAAACGTGAAGAAATAAACTACAAGTATCCACGACTTGGACAGTTTCGATTCACGAGCATTTCAAGTCACAGAGAGCTCATAAAATTTCTTTAAAAAAAAATATATATATATATGTGTGTGTGTGTGTGCGTGCGCGCGCGCGCGTGTTAGAGAGAGAGAGAGAGAGAGAGAAGGCATCAGACGAGAAACAAAAATTTCGATTTGCGCTACGACTCTTCGAAACCCAAATTCCGCTGAAATGGGGGAATACCTGCAGATACTGGTTGCAGTAACCAGTTACTGCACTCCACACCAACCACCACAATATCCAGCAGCTTTCAGCCTCTGCAATTAGTCACAACACAACAACGCCTATGCTACAGTTTGATACTAAGTATTCAACATCAATCCACTTACTAAAAATACAAAAATCCGACACCGAATTACAGCAACTATAAGAATATTTTCTCCAATACGCGATACTCCAATAAAGAAACAAAGAAACGAATCTTCACGTCAATCATCTCCTACGAGACGGCCAAGAATAACCATCGATCTACCGGAACACATCTACTTTTTCATATAAGCTACAACGAATTTCGCCTCATCGCAGCATCAACACCATATATAAGAAAAGAACTTTCTGATACTGCTACGATCTTTTCACCGAATCTCACGAAGAAACAAGTCCCCACCACGGTATACCATATTCTGAGCCCACCAGTGCAACAAGGACCAACACCATTTTTCCCACATGAACCAGGATCAACAGCACAAAGTCCAACTAATGCTACTACCAAGGACTGCAACACCCACATAAAGAGCAAGAACTGTGAAAACATACATCGTCGTATCACAAAAGAAACGCCATCTCAGACACCTCTACAAACCCTACGATATCAATCCATATCTCCAAGACCACCAGCGCAGCTCCGATCAAACCACCAAATAAGAACCGATGTTCAACAAACAAGTCAAACGCCGCTACTTGCAGGACTCCCGCATACTACATACAGAGTAAAATCACCAATAAACTTCCAATGTCACAATACTAATAGCTTAATTTCAATTTTCCCGCTTGTTTAATACATGTACACAAGAAGGCCTTCTTCTTTTAGAATAATAATATTTGCCCTGTTGTAATTTTAACTATGTAATATCTATGGTTTTTCGTGCTTCTTAGAATGGTCTGACCTGATGATGGCATTATAGATGCCGAAACCGGTTGTTATATCATAATTTTATTATTTTACTTTCAAATAATAAAACTTGTTGGTTGACAGACGTATTTTTCTGCAACATATATATATATATATATATATATATATCGACCAACAGAAATGATTAACATCAAACTAATACATACATACATACATACATACATACATACATACATACATACATATTAACACGCATTATATACGTACACACGCGCATCTACATATACGTGCATACGTACATTACATACAGGCGTACATACAAATACACACATACATTACATAGAGGCCTATATACACATACATATATTACATACAGGCGTACATACACATACATGCATTACGTACAGGCATACATATGCATACATACATACATACATACATACATACATACATACATACATACACACATACATACATACAGGCATACATATATAGGCCTACATACATACATCTATACGCTCACACAAACATACATACATTACATACAGGCGTACATAGAAACATACATACATATATACGTCTATAAATACATCTATACACTCACACAAACGTACGTACATTACACACAGACGTACATAAACACGTATATACATATACACACACTCAAACATCTAGCCATCGTGAATATAACATAAAGATTCGGTAAATTTGTTTCTATGCCGAATGACGCATCATGTAACGAAGACGCATGAAGGTGTGAAGGTGCAGGCCTACAATTTCCTACTCTCTGCACCAGACGAAGGTTAGCGGTCAATCTGATGCCCCGGCCACACAAGACCGAGGGAAAGTGCCCTGTGCACACTGGATAAAATGACAGGAGCTGCGGAGAACAGAAGAGTTTCTGCTACTGGCGTGCATCTCTCCCCAGTCGCTCAGTTACGATACTGACTGACCTATCATCGTCCAGTTTACAAGTGACATGGGAACCTCCACAACGATTAAACGAAACTGTAGAAAATACCAAAAAATAAGACACAGACAGCTGTGACTCACGGCAGACACCTTCAGGTTCCTACAGGGTTCCGAACAAGCAAGGTTTATTGTCAGAGCAGTAAAGCAGTGGTTCGCGACTTGCCGAGTTGAAGCACGTCCCTCGCACTGAATCACCCGGCTGGGTTTCCCACGCGTCTTGGCATTTCCTCTGCTTCCAGTCCCGTTTCAGACTCACGACGGCTCTCTTACTGACAGTGGGTGCAACTGTAGCATGATCACCCCCCTGTACTCGGCTCAATTGGAGACACAACTGCAACAGTCTCGTATTATTCATTCCGCGCATTGTGTGTGCAATAATTTATATACATACGCACACAATACTATTATAAGTTATCCATAAACATGGACCCTCCTACATGTTTCAGTGATAAATCGCCATCCTCAAGGAGACGTCAATACAAAGGAGTACACAATATTAACACATCAATTTTACATGTAAATTGTTAAAATTATATAAAACAGCAGCCACAAATATAATAATGTGGACATTATGGCCAGTATGGAATTGACATATATTGGTCAAAAATTCATGTATATGCCACTGTTTACGTTGTATGTACTAGAAGCTTATGTAACCAGACATCTAGTATCGCCATTTTCGATCCAGAATGATACAGTCTCTGTGGTGTGTATTGATGTGCCCCCATCTGGAAGACTAGAATATCCCTGAACATCACTGTCTTCTAGGATGTGAGGCCGTGTAAACTGGTGGACAGTAGAATCTAATACCTTCAACTTCAAGAAAGAAAAGTTTAAACTGTTAGCATATAAATCTTATCCGATATTTATTATGCTGTTTTTTTTTTCGTTTGGCCTGTCTATTGGCATCTAAACTTTGTCCCATTTCGCATGGAAGGTCAAGTCTATAGCCACGCTACCACCAGCCAGGGCCGTGGAGTCGGTACACAAAACTTTCGACTTCGACTCCTTCATAAAAGCTCAATATGTATTAATAACGGTAAACCTATAAGACATTTGATCACCACAATGTGAATCATCAGGCTACTTTTTTTACTTATAACCCATATATAAGTATAGTGGTTATTATAGCTATCAGGGCTCTGGGTTTGGAGCATCTAGTTAAGATTTTAGATTGGGGTCGGAGTCGGATTCGGTACATTTTTACCGACTCCGACTCCACAGCTCTGCCACCAGCGTACCTTTCCGTGTCCTCCCGTCTTCAAAGTCTTAGCGAGACAGACGCCCGCGGCCTGATTGTTTACTGTGAAGAAATAATGGCACGAAAGAAATGTGATTACAAGAATAAAAGGGTAGCAAAGCAAGTTCGGATATACAGAAAGAATGGAATATTTCCGAATCCAAATTCTAATAGGACAGACTTGGGGGGGGGGGGGGACAAAACAGAACTTTATGATAGCATTTCAATGTGCAATTCGAAAATATAACCTATTAAATATTAAAATATTTACAGCCGGAACCGGAACAGGGAGTAAAATTACCTAATCCATTATTATTATTATTATTATTATTATTATTATTATTATTGTAATCTGTTATCGCCTTTGTGCAGGGTATTTACGGTTATATACCTGAAACAAACCACGTTTCGAGGGTACGTAATGTTGCAGCTATTCTGTGGTTACAATATATGGTACATGTAATGTTATTTCCCACGATAAATGATTCGTATTTATCATCATCATCATCATCATCATCACCACCATCATTTGTGTCTCTGTGCTGGCTTATAAATGGCACTTGCACTGTTAAGCCTGCAAGTTAACAAACACTCGTATCTATTGAATTACTAGTCTATTATTATGATGATGATCATCATTTGTCTTGGGTTTTGCTCATCTCTGGAAATTGTTTGTTGTCTTCATATACATGTCTTTGTAACTGGCCATTATGCTGTTGAATCAGCAAAGTCAATAAATAAACAACTGAGCCATCATTAACCGACGTAGTTACTTTGAGAAAGGAGCATAAACTGAAAGTACTCAGAAGATACCTGGCGTGGGGCCAAAAGCGGAGGATAAACGATATTACGTAATGAAGATACGTCTAATCACGGATTGTAAGAGGGAAGGGAGAAACAAGAACTGCGTAGAAATTTTTGTTGTGTACACTGAGCCATTAAATATATTCATTCCATTATTTTATTTATTTACTGCTAATTTTAATGACACTGTCGGTAGCTCAGAACATATACCGTCACATGGCACAATGTTTAGTGAATAATTAATTGGCAAGGATGTGGAAGGAAACAGTCATAGCAAAAGTGGGGGGGGGGGGCCTGTACCGGCATTTTCCTTCAGAGACTGAGAACAAAGGACAAGACGCCCCAATCAGGACAGCCGGTGTACAGCAAAGATTTAGAGATGGCATGCGCGTACGATATATAATGAGTTAAGTCTATCAAAATGGTGAACAGAACGCATAAAGATGTACCTCTGTGAGAATTCCAGCACGGTTCTTAGACCCTGAAGCTGAAGGCAGCACCATCCCCCGAAACGTCCATAACTACTTACCAGTCGACACATCCCAGAACGCTTAGATCTTCAACAGCACCACTGTTAGAATTTCAAATCTCACGTGCATTTATTTGACTAGTATAAACACTACGTACAATAACGGTAGCTACTGCAGTATAGAGACAATGTACTGTCCTCAGTTATAAAGTAAAGTGGGCAAAGCTGCCCCTGTGAACACCATGAAAGCAGATGGGGAAAGCGCATGTATAGCTCCACACATTCTTAAAATCGGCACTAGATTGAGGGTGAACCGTCAGCTTCATGCACCCACTGCTTTACCCCCAAACAGCTACCAGTACCCATTCAATAGGAGACTATGCGGGCAACTGAACCAGTCGTGAAAGCTTCGAAGAATAGCGTCCTTTCTTTCTTTTTCTTTCTTTCTTTCTTTCTTTCTTTCTTTCTTTCTTTCTTTCTTTCTTTCTTTCTTTCTTTCTTTCTTCGTCTGACTTCTTCTACCTAATCATTGTAAGTGTAGAGGGTTACTATTGCACCTGATCACACTCACACACACACACTCGGTAGGACTCCTCTGGACGAGGGATCGGTCCGTCGCAGAGACCTCTACCTGCAAAACACAACACTCAAAATACATAGGACATGCATGCCTTCGACGGGATTTGAACCCGCAATCCCAGCAAGCGAGCGGCCACGGACCTACTCGTTACCGCGCGGCCACCGGGATCGGCTAGAATAGTGTCTTTCCCCTGTCGTAATCAGAGCAATGATTCTCGCAGCTCCAGACCATACACCAATTCTACCGCATACACGACCTGGCTCCATTGACTCGCTTACATCCTATACAAAATAAAAGTGTGTTCTTCTGTGTTTTCCTATTCTATATTCGCAAGTAGTTATTTAATAGCAGAATACAGTGGAAGGTATGCGTCAACCACGATTACTTTTTATGGTCGTCATCCCACTTGGCGTTTTAATACAGGATATTTTCTCAAAGAAATTATGAGGCACAAGCAACTTCCTCTTAATTTGATTTTATTTCAGAGCTACCAGGTTTCGGCTTTTATGAAGCCCCTCTGATTATGTAGAGCCCATTTTGTTCTTGGATACGAACAGCCTGATGATGGCTTCATAAAAGCCGAAACTTGGTTGCTCTGAAAAAAAAAAATCAAATTAAGAGGAAGTTGGTTGTGACTGATCATTTCTTTGAGAAAGTATCCACTGTTACTTTTGTCGAAAAAAAGTCCCTTCAGGTACCAGCGCAGATTAGTGCACACTGTGATTCTATCAGGCTTAGTTTCTTCGTACAAATGAGGCTGTCTTGTCAGGTCATGTATGAATTTTTCGCCAAGTTTGCTTCTTAACATTTTCCCGTCGAAATTTCAAACGCAGTAGCAGGCAGCCCTAAGAGGCCAGATTTAACAGTTATTAATCAAGCATTTCTCTTCTGCTGTATGCGGCAGCTATTTCGAAAAAAAAAAAGTTTATGCCTGCTGTTTCCTAGATTAGAGCCGATAATGTTCAGCTAATTGTCTTATCAGTAACGTATAACTCCTGGAGCTTATGAATTTCCATTTAGTCAATAAGTGTGTTTTTAACCTACACCCTACGCAATTTTCCTGCCACTTTCTTTTCTTTCTGTTGCTAGTTCTCTGTCTTCATTTCTCTCATTCTATAGATACATTTCATGCCCATTTACCATGACGGGCACACAAACCTTTCCCAAAACAAACCTTTTAAAAGAACAGCACAGTAGGCACAGTTTCCTCTTTATGAGTTGTGCGTTTTCTTTGCCTCTTAACAGACTTAAATCATTAATTCATGTACTCTGCTTCGTGGGAAATACTGGCATTCGAATATTTCCATTTCAATGATAATGATTTTAAGAATCTTCCTGGTTGCTTATACTTGTAACTACAACTTCAGCTCTTAGAGGAAGAAAGAAAAAACTTTCGCATTTGGAAGAAACCCGGTTTCGAATATCAGCCTGACAATTTATTCGTCGTTTTCCAAAGTTCCTCCATTCAAATCCCTGGATAACACATCAAATTAGGCAACGATCGCTTCCTTCCTAATCTTTCGCATCCATTATTCATTAACCCTTTAAAGACAAGGCGTGTGTGTGTTTTATATAAGGACTCAGTGCGTACCGCGCAGTAAACACTCTCCACTTCGGTTATAAAAACCAGTTTCTTAATGTTTTATAAGGCAAAAGTTGCTGTCTGTTCTGAGATCCGTACAAAACATACAAACGCAATGTGGGCACCACGTCGAATTTTTTAATGTTAAACCTGGTCGTATGTAAAGTTACCACTAGGCTTTAACAGGTTAATCATCCTGTCATTCCACACTATACTATACAGTCTGAGAGGTTTACAGCATCGTTAAATAAACCATAATTGAAAGGGAAATGACGGTTGTGATGCTAGCAGTTTCAAGAAAATTGTTCTTGTCTTCAAAGTGTGCAGAAGCCCATCCAGACTCCTATTCAGTCACTTCCGGCTGCTCTTTCCCTAGCTAAAGCGGCTGGGGAGTGAAACTGACCACTCATCGCCTCCTGCGGCCGATGTTAGAAATGAACGCACCTCTAACTCGACTCCTCCATATGCCTTCACGGTGTCCGTAAGGACAACTTTACCCCTACACATTAGTGTACTTCGTCATATGTGATATGGCGGAAAGGTGTAAAGATTTCAGATCGTAGAGAGGTTTGCGTTTTATGAAACTCGCCACTATTCCGCAAGAACTCGTGCTCGATAAAATCTTACAATAGCGTGAACCTTGTTTGAATTAGGGCTTAAATGTGCGAATCAGATGATAATGCGTCATAAACACATATCTACATGAACTTCATAATATTCAGTGCAACAGACAGCAAAGAATAATAAATAAACTCTTACTTTAAGCTCCAAAGAAAAGCCGATCTGGACGCAAAGATGAACAAATGAGGTCGAAGCCCGGTTACCCAGCCAGCAACCAACTCAGCTGTTCCGGATCTGGAGGTGTGTGATAAATTGTGTAAGAAGTAGCCACTGTCCACAGACATGACATTCATACAGAACTTTATTGACATGGTGAAATTCGCCCAAAACTTATAACATCAGCACATTATTTTTTATCCACCTAAGGTACAAAGTGGAAATATTTGAAGAGTTAAGCCGGCAAATGCAGCGGTAACTAAACATGCACCACCTGCTTTAAAATAAATAAGAAATCTGCATATTTGCGTTTTGTAAGATCCTCAAAATAGACACTCATTACCTTCCTACTGACTGATCCGTGTAAATGAGGTGCTGCGCGAACAATACGACATTCTGGGATGTGACTCAAGTTATCTAGTAGACATTACCAGCGCTTAGGAGAAAACTTATGCCTCCATCTTCGTGGTCAGTTCCTCCAAACGTCGGTAAACGACTGGCAAATACACGGCGTATTACCCCAGACGACAATTCGCCGTGTGAACCACAAACCTCAGACCTGCGTGTTTTCTGTGAAGAAGGAACCGAGTTTGTAAATATTACTTAGATGAATTCTAAACTTCACATGGTTAAGACAAATGCAGACAACTGCAGTGGCGTGCTGGGGTAAGTGTTCCTGGCGCAATGTGACGTCATCTTACAAGCATGCGGCCAGACCGTGACATTTGACAGCCCTCCTTCCCACCTTGCAACACCGCTGAGCGCCTGTTTCTTGTTTAGAGACCGCCAGTGTAACCGCAGTATCAGTGGCGGTAGCAATCTGGGAAAACAGCTTGCCTTTACGCCTCAGCAGTACGCTTTATCAGTTGACGGCTACGAAATTCCAGCTGAAGCTGGAAGAAAACACTGTACTGACCCATCATGAGCAAATAGACTGAAGAAAATCACGAATAATCTCAATGTATACACTGTATAGGGTTCCATGGCAAGAATACATTCCATTGCATCAAATAAAACCGGGTCATGCCTCACACGGTCTCCGCATTACGTTGTTGGAACAATAAAATTACTGATCTTAACTCAGGAGTACAGCTGTGGCCTTGAGAAGGGTGGGTGGGTAGGTCCTTATCTCCGGCCGAAGCTTGCACGAAACATATAGATCATGTCAAAAACATAAGTCTGTGTCACTTTCCACTGATGCCATTAGTTAGGTGTTCAGTTCATAACAAACGTAGAGTCAAATACGCACAGCTCTTATCAAATGGCACACCACATAAAATTCTGTATCGCATAACAGAATAAACTCGCCCTCATAAGACACTGATAAAGTTTTGATATCACAATATCTACAAATTTAATTTTTTAAATTTCGGTTTTGGGGGGTATTGGGGGGCCGCAGACCGACAGCCCCCACCCACTCTTGGGTGCGCCCCTGGGTCAAACCTTACTCTAGTCTTGGGAATGAAATTAGCTGTTGGATGTACAGGCAGCGTTGTTAAAACCCTGCGCCAGATTTCTGTATATGGCAGTAGCTGTTGGGTGCCTGCACAGAGCCACGCATGCATCCTGAAACCCGTTTACGGACATAAGGCACCCGCTGGCGCCCAGGCTGACAGTCGCATGTCTGAACGACGTCGTAGGTTCTCACATCATCTTCTGGGCCCATAGGTAGAGCTAATGTTATATCCTGGGCCCAGTTTCCAGCTATGAGGCTGCTGTCGGGCCCGCAGCTTGTACCTTACATACAAATCAATGTCGCTTATTCCGGTGTTCAGCAGAGAATACAGATATCTTCACATCAAATTCAACTCAAAATGAGAAAGGTTTTTATACAGATATTGGGCTATGGACAGTGTCTAACTGTCGTCACGTAAAATTAAATGGAATGTTCTGTTACTTTCGGTAGCAGAGACAGGCCTGTCGGTGAAGTGATTAGGCTAAGGGCTGGGAAATCGTGGACTGGAGATTCAATTTCGGACAGGGAAAATACCGTGACACTTGACAGTGCTCCTTTTCTCTACTTCGTCCACACCAGTTCTGGGACTCATGCAACCTCCTATGAAATGAGAATCGGGAGATTTTTCCAGGGGTGAATCGGGTGGGTGTGAAGCTCGCCCCTTACTGCATCTAGTGCCTCTCACACCCGCGCCACTGCGTATGTGCTCATGGCGCGGTGTTTATTTAAGTGTATTATTATTATTATTATTATTGTGCTAGTTCTGTAATTGGCCATTGTGCTGTGAACTAGATCTTTAATAAATCATAATGGAGTTCAATTGAATTGTACTGAATCATCACACATCTAGATGTGACATTATTTTACATTAATATAATAATGTCTTCTAATTAATTATTGAAACACCCTTTTGTTTGTTTGTTTGTTTTCGATGTGTCTGTTTCATTTGTGTCCTGTTCATTGTCCGTTGTTCCTGTTGTGCTGTTTCTGTAATTGGCCTTATGACTGTAGAATTGGCACCTTAATAAACTAGAGCTGAATTGAATTATTATTATTATTATTATTATTACTATTATTATTATTATTATTATTTGGTATTTTCTCAGGCTATGTCCGGTGTTGTCAAGCTCCCAGTGTTGGGGCTTTGAACTAAGTGTCTGCTGGGGAATTGAAAGAGAGAATGTTGAAATGAGTGTATAAAGTGGGGAACATGGTAAAATGACATGATTAAGGGTTATCAGCCTCTTATTATTATTATTATTATTATTATTATTATTATTTACTGCTACTTCGGAAGAACATGACATTATTGTGCGCGACAGGAATGACGAAAGACAGAGCACGCGTGCTAATGTGCGTCTTAAAGCCAACCATAGGCGTTAAATAAATTATACATATATAAGTAATCTCAGTGAATTAATTTGGCCCATCTCAATACACAAATGGAGGTAGGCAGAAGTTCGAAGCGAACCTTCGACACCGCGCAAGGGATCTCCTCTTTTTACGCATCCGTAGGCCATCAAGTACGCCGACTACTTCAGGAAATTTAATCCTTCCGGCCGCACTATGACCCTGGGGTCGACTCAGCCTCTAACAGAAATAAGCACCACAGATATTTCCTGGGAGTAAAGGTGGCCGGTGCGTAGGGCTGACAAACTTATCACCTTCATGTGCCGACTGCCTTGAAATCTGGGAGCTTCAACCTCCTGGAACCCTCAGGGCCTGTACAGAGATAGCTTTACCTTTACTTCAGGGAACTGTAATACTACGAAACACCGCACATTCCGTATTCTTTTCGCATTGACGTATTTGTAATTGAAGATATTTTAAGCATTTAGTAGGGGAAGATGACGTAAATTGGACCGTTGCTCTAGAATTTGACAGACAGTAACTGTCTGCACGGCAAAAAGTCGAAGCTTGTTGTCGTTCTGAGTGAAGGAAGAAGTTTAGCAGTGATCAGGAAGCTGGGCGCGTTGTGGCGTGTTTGAATGTGTTGTAGAAGCGCTTCATCTTATTTTTCACTTCCACATCTACGTTTGTGAATTTAGTTCTGTTTGGCTACGGTAAGTTCCATCTACAGATGTGCAAATACAACGTCCCTGGGATACAACTGAAGCCTTAACATATGATATTGTGCCAGCCATTCTCTGAGTGTCTTTGCTGAAAAGAAAAATGGGGTGTTGCTCTAAATCGGACTGGCAATAATTTCCGATATTGGACCACCTATTTCTTGTGGTCCATTTGAGGAAAATGAGATCATACTCTTCTGAATAATTCCTCGAAGCTGTGACAGTGAAGACAACCGCTACTGCAGTCCTCACCAGCACACCTCACAAAGTGCAGCTGCAAAATAAAGTTTCATGTGAAACTGCGAAGCCCAAGTTTGCCTTTCCAGAGAGCGTTGCAGAACGTGGGCCGAGTTGGTTTTGCAAACTCTGCAAACTGGAAGAAATGAGTGATAAGATCCAATGCAGGGGGTGCCGGGGGCTGGGTCCACCAAGAGTGTGCAAAGGTGGGACCGAAGAGGAAGAAGAAGACGATGAAGAAGAAGATGATGAAGAAGAAGAAGAAGAAGAAGAAGTACAATTGGGACGAATGCATTTAGACGATTTGTGTATGCGGTGAATCATGAATTATGGATATTACCGTAGGAGATGGTTCCTGAGGTGTTTGTGCTGGGTTATGTTCCCAGTGGTTATGGTGTTATGGGCTTTTTTTAACTCTCTTAAACCCGCTCCTGTGAACCGCGCTTACTGCATACGACCGTCAACAGGTTTGTTCCTGCCAACGAAGGCGGGTGATGTAAGAAATTCCAGGTTTATCTCTCGCGCGTAAAAGCAATTCTTGCTACCCGACCCCGGCCGGTAGAACGGTTTTTCCCTGTTATCAGGTGCCGCTTCCGCGCGCTATTCACAACCGAGCGTCGAGGTGGCGGATGAGGGTGGGATTTTCGAAAACCTGCTTTAAGCACAGGTCAGTGTAAATTAAAGGCAATGTCATGACGTTACATTTATTTAGATGTTCAATTTATCAGATAATGTGTTCGTTTATTACTGTTATTCCATACAGTTTTAATAATTCTTACCTTTTTTGTTCTAAGTTTCAAGCGGTCATAACTCCGTAATCGTTCAAAATCAGACACTTGTTTATGGGCACTGTTTTGGTCACCAGGACCTCAGGAATCATCTCCTACAGCAATGGCCATAACTCATTAATCACGCTGTATATTGCGCAGAGTGAAATGTCGTTGTCATAATGGTCCAGTTTAGCAATATAATTCTTAAATTGGACCGATGCTGACTTCTAAGAATCACTTTTAAAATGTACTTCCTTGTGCAATAAGAAAAATAATTAGTATATGGTTCAATACCTAATAGATGCCTTTGCGAGAGAAAATTATTTATTTAATTTTTCTCCTTCAATATTCGTGGCAAAACGCTTCTGTTCTTAGGGGGTCCAATATGGGCGGTCTTCCCTACTTCCTTGTAAAATGCCTGTTTTGCTGTCCGCAGGCATTTAAACAGCAGAACAACTTATTTTTACCGGTTTCAAACTTGAGAGAGAATAAGCAAGCAGGTTCAAGCGGTAACGCTTTTGACGTGTACTCGAGAAATGCTTTGAATCCTGGCAGGAATACCGAATTTTCTCACTAACCTTTGCCGTGTTTCTTCTCAGCCCCTGCAACCAAATTTCAGGATATTACTAAAATTCGGCCACGATCACTACCTTCCACAACTGTTCTATTCAACACACACACACACACACACACACACACGCACACGCACGCATATATATATATATATGTAAATATATATATACACATCTATACATAGTCTAAGCTATAGGCTTACTTAAGGGGCCAATCTCTTCATCTTTAATACCGAGACAAAGCTATCCCATTGCAGACCTGGAAAGACCCTTAGGACTCCAAAAGATTGAGGCCCGCAGAATTTCTAGACAATTGGCACATGAAGGTGGCAAGGCTGTCAGCCGAACGCACCGGCTGCCTTTATCCCTTAGAAGATACACCTGGTACTAATTTCTGTGAGAAGCTGAATCGACCCGCAGCTTGCAGCGCAGTGCCTCAACCAACAGCGCCACCGCATAGAGCCTGGACACAATGTTATGTCACTGCGCAAACGACGAATTTTAGTCTCTCCACTTGGTATCGTCCGCAGGCGGTACTAGAAGGGTGTCGGGTTAGTTGGTTAGAAACCGTTGCAGAGTGGAGATCATTCCATGTTGCCAGCTATTAGCCGAACACAAAACATTGCCTTTCTTAGAATACTTGTACCACATTGTGGCCCTGTCTAAAATAGGAAACCATGCAGATAGTTGTGAAATACTTCTGTTATCGTCGGACTCCGACTGAAGAAATGATATGAGAACATAAGAACACAAACGTATGTTTTTAGAAAGAGATGTGACACGCTGCACTCACATTCTTCGCCCCTCATCTGCCGCACTACTACTCACACTGCTCTCGTATGATTGGCTGCTCGCGCATCTGAGTGCAATAACTTTGCAATTTGGTATACCTCTTTTAATAACGAGCTACCAGTACATTTTTACAGTATCTCTCAAATTCTTGTGAAATGTAGGAAGTTTTACGGCTTGACGTGCATCCTGCTGATAATTCTGTCATGTGACTAGCCTCCTGCAGCTTATCATCCGATATTAGTAACAAATATCCGGTCATCTCTCGTAACAAGCAAAAATAACCCGACATTACTAATCCTAACCCGAACCCAGCCACAAATGCGCAAAAACATTGCTAAAAGAAACACGACATTTACAAACAAAAGGAAAGAAATGTATATTCCAGCTAATTCGAAGTGGCCGCTGAACTGTATCTGCGCATAAAACTACGTAGAATTCAGTCAAATCGCAGAGTAATAATAAAAGTTTACGGTAACAAATGGTCTGGTCATCAATGATTAATATTTCCAAACAATTACACTGTTCCGTAGTCATGATCTCTCCTATCTGTACCAACAGCTGTGATCATCGTCTTGCTTTCCCTCACTGTTCACATTTTCCATCCACTCATGCGCAGGTCAGTCGTCATCACAAAATAGTGGAACTGTGAGTTACGAGAGACGCAGAGCAGGTACTTAGCAATCTCGACATTAGCATTGCTATGATGATTAAACAAGAGAGATAATGTAAGTACACCGTAAAAACGAGGCGCGTTCACGTGACAACTGTTGCTGTGGAAAAGCAATAAGTATTACGCATTCTGAGCGTGTGTCTTTTAACCTTAGTTATCCAGCATACAAAGCGCATGCGCCATATTATATTGCCTTCTGTGGCCTGTCTGGCTTTACCATATTTTTCAACATTATCTCATAAATGGCATTACTTTGGGGGGAAAAAAATTATTTAACATAAAATGTGTTCTGATTTTCTCTCCAACTTTGGCCTGAGACACTTCTCATTCTAAGAAGAATTACGCAACATACTAATTATGAATGTACATAGCTCTTCATGTAAAGTACCCATGATTCTTCTCAGATTTTAATGAAACTTGAATTTGCTCCACAGATTTCCGAAAATTCCACAAATACCAATTTTCATGAAAATCCGCCCTGTGGGAGCAGAGTTGTTCCATGCGGGCGCCCTGTATCACCGTCTTTTCGTAATTTTCTGAATTTCCTTCTCTTTCAGCGCTCAGTCCCCGCACCTAAAGGACGGGGCACAGTATCGGCATTTTATAGACAAGACCGTTAAAGGATTTTTAACAATTTGCTCCTCAGATACGATTTAGAATTGGAGGTTACTTGTACCAGGGACCCAACACAGAACATTCCGACATGTGAAATTTATACACCATAACCTTGCCAAGAAGTGCGGAAGCCAGGCTCTTACAGCTATGTGCAAATAATGCGGGACAGTTTTGTATGTGATTCCAATCGTCAGTACCAGTCATTTTTTAATCAAAGCTTAAATTTAATTTCTTAATTATGCGCGTCGCCTTTCAAATTGTATCCGCTGTATATAGCATTTGAAACTGATAAGCCAAACATCGATATCCCAGACCGAGAGCAGGCACTTTTTATTTCTTCCACGTAATAAGCATTCCAAACACACTCCAGCCAAGTCAGAGACAAAACTCTAAATGGGTAACCATCGCTTGTAGGCGTTCTATTCTGTAAACACTCCCCAGTAAACACAGTTACACGTTCCACGTCCAGGATGAAAATCGCTCCGTGGGATGCAACACGTCTCAGCACTGCAGAAAATATACCTTAAAGATATTTTCCTGGTAGCTATGCTTTGCTTCTCTTCTTCATTTTCATCTGTTTCCAATACCCTTTGAAATTTTAAATTTGTCAATGTCTGCACTTTATACTACTCATATTCTAGTGCTTGTCTGCACTTTATGCTACTCATATTCTAGTGCTTGTCTGCATTATATGCTACTCACATTCTAGTGCTTGTCTGCACTTTATGCTACTCATATTCTAGTGCTTGTCTGCACTTTATGCTACTCATATTCTAGTGCTTGTCTAACTCGGTGCAACACAATCGTGCTTCAGAAGCTGATAATATCTCAGCTAGTCCAAGAATTAACCGCCTTTATGGCAAACAAATGCCCATACACTCTTCGCAAGAGATCACCACCGGATCCTACCCTGAATCGGTTAAATCCAGTAACTATTTCCATTATAGACGTCTGTCTTTAAAACATTATCTTCCTTTACTTGATCACTCTTATAAAATACGTCGGGGGTATGTCAGTTTTCGTCCGTGGTCACTCGAAGGCTTCAAAATCATATCCTTTTAGGTCAAAGAGAAAAACAGGCAGTTCTCTTTCTCGTTCACCAGGTCCAAGTGTGCGGTTGCCAAATCATACTTGGTCAGTATGAATGACGTAACCTTCGTGTCCACCACTATCCACCAACATGTTTAGCCCTGGTGGGCCAGGGCCTCCTCATTATCGAGGCTCCACGACCACACTCAGACACACCACAGTCGGTAGGACTCCTCTGGACGAGTGATCGGCCTCTCGCAGAGACCTCTACCTGACAACACACAATACTCACAAGAAACAGACATCCATGCCCCCGGCGGGATTCGAACCCGCAGTTCCACCAAGCGGGCGGCCGCAGATTCACGCCTGAGACCGCGCGGCCACTGGGATCAGATTAACATGTTACTTGCTTTTTTTTTTTTTAGCCAATCAAGTTCGATTACCACATTATTTACTTTTCTTTTTCCCTGGCCCAGTTTGAGTAAGGACAATTTTCTGCCACTCGAAACAAATGTCTTGCGCAACTGCATTATGCTCATTCACGAGTTATGAACCGCGGACCTCATTTCAGATACAAGCCTTTCTTCAGCACAGCAACAATAGCCGTGGACCCATACTTCCTAGTCGTGAACGAAAACGGATATGACTTCTCCTCACGAAGCGTAGGGGATTACCCGCGAACCGAAACTGATATACCCTACGTAGGTGCCCACAAATTGTGACCTGGTCCTGGGCACCGTCAGTATGTGTTCTGTGCACTCTTGTGCCGGGTCACAGCGCTGCTTGTGTTCGTGGCTGAGTTTGCAATCTTCGTGACAATTGACAGCCGCAGTGCTGCCGTGATATGGCGCGCTACCAAGTCACATCCCGAATGTCTCAGCATGCCAACTATAATCACATTTCTGTTCTACCGTGAGACAGGGTCAACAGACTGACTCCGTGCATCCGAACTGTCCCCTCTCGATCTGCATTCTTTATAGTGTACATCGGTCTGGGATTTCAAACATGAGAACATGCAATAATCTTCAAAAATGCAGTTTCTACCTATAATAAAGAAACAACACCTTTAACCAATCGGTTAATGCTGTTCAGGTAAATAATGGGTCTTTGTACTGACAAAAGTTTAAAAGTCCTAATAGTCTAGGCCTACATCATGTGGGAAAAATACAATAATTTTTCCCAAGGGCGCAACAGCCCCTAGTGGGCCAGGGCCTCCTCATTAACGAGGCTTCACGATCACATTCAGACACACCGACTTATGAGACGGCCCGACTAAGCCGACCGTCCGACTCTTCGACCACAGCGAAAGTTGGCAAAAAGAAAATCTCACTGCAGTCCTTAATTATTCTCTGGGGGTAGCGCGGTTGGTTGAGGTAATGTGCCACAAGATGCGAGGTTCCGGGTTCGATTCTCTGTACGGTCGTTGGAAATTTTAAAGTGACCTACTCCTACTGTCCGCATTCAGTAACCTTGGAGTCCACTCAGCCTGTAACAGAAATGAGTACCAAGGAATTTTCTTAGGGGTAAAGTGGGGTGTGAGCCAAGAACTGACAACTCTGCCGTCCTAGTTTTGTCGAATGTCAAAGTCAGGATGGAAGCCTGCTCTGTGTCTTCATCGCTTGTTACGGGAAACCTTTAGCTTTTAGTTATTACATTTCTGTCAACTTTATTACATCCACAACAACTTAAGTGTTATCTCTGACGGCGGTACACAGGGAAAGAAAAGAGCTGGAATAGTAAATAAATACATGCTATTTACACCAATATATGTGTATTTAGATGATTTTTGGTATAAAATCATTTAGCCATATTACGTGGGCGTTAAATTTTGTCTCTGACTCCGAGGTAACAGTGAGGATTCGATTGATTTCAAATGCTATGCCAGGGACTTTATGATTCGTACACCTGTCAATACAGGCACAACTCAAAATGTCTCTCCATTTCAATAATACATTTCCATCTACAGTCCACTTACCCTTATGACTCCTTTCCAATCCCACAGCGCGTCATGTTTTAAACCCAGACAGGTTTGTTTGTGTCCCTGCACTATCTCACATGAATGCTGGATGAGAAGTAGCCAGTTCGTGCACTGTTTTGAATCCAGCAAGTCCATCGGATCCTTTATGCGCACCAAGCATTTATTTACGCTAAACCTATTGTGAGCTGCACGTGGTCACGACTTAACAGTTGATGTTCCGCTGATCAGGCAAGACACAGTCGACTTACACAGTGCACCTGACATGCAAAATACAAGTACATAGCACAAATAGGAATTTGGTACTAACAGCAGCCCTCCAGCTGCGGTGTAGTTGCGGCCTCTGCTCCTCTAGCAGTGCTTGACCCATGAACATGACAACGACGGGCTGTCCCTAAACATCGGTAAGCAAGTACCAATATACGCTGCATAACATCCAACAAGAGCGAAAGTCTCAACCAGAAACCCGTTCGACCGGTGAAAAATTAGTTTCGTTAGAGTTCTCTGCAGCAGTGCAGAAAGACTCAAATTTGAAAAGAGATCCACGTGAACCACTGTAACCTGTCCTGCCTGAGAATTAATACTAACTACATGGAGCAGAGGCCTTTTTGACAAGCTAACAGTTTCTCAGCTAGTCAAGAAATTCCCCGCATTTTATGGAACCCGGAGGTTCATTATCGCATTCACAAGAGCCCGCCACCAGTCCCTATCCTCAGCCAGCTCAATCCAGTCCATGCCCCACCCCACTTCTTGAAGATCCTTTAATATTATTCTCCCATCTATGCCTGGGTCTCCCAAGTGGTAGCCTTCCCTCAGGTCTCCCTACCAAAATACTGTACGTACCTCTTTTCCCCCATACGTGCTACATGCCCCGCCCATCTCATTCTTCTCGATTTTCTCACCCGAATAATATTTGGTTACGAGTAAAAATCATTAGAGAGTTAATACACCAAAAATAAATATTTTCAGTATGTGGAATGACTCAATAAAATCGACCCATATGAAGGCATGAATCGTCAGAAGGACAATGCAGAAATACAAAGAAGTTTTGCGTATCGGAGGGCACTCAAACAGGCGCCAACATCTAGGATCCGCATGCCTCTATTTCTTTAGAGAAATAAGTTACGAAATGCCAGCATATTTCAACAGTTCTGGTGCATTCCTTCCTCCTTAATTATTATAATCCTAGGATTATGGAATGAGTATTGTGCACAACATGCAGGTGTCATTTTTCTCTAAAACTTGTGCTAAAAACATTTCCGCACACATACACAAACAGTTTCGCTATGGACGCACACCGAAAATCTTGTCGGTCTTCCAATTCCTATTTTAACCACAACTGAATGTCCCGATGAATTCTAGTAAAATCTACCTCAGAATCCTTTCAGTGCTTCAGAGTTTGTGACTTACGGACCGAGGGACTGAAGTACAGACATTGCGAAGTAAGTTAGTGGGCGTATTTTTGTTACTTTCCGTGCATAAGCAGCCAGATTTTAAGTTATAATACAATAATGTTTACAGCAGCACGATTAACTATATTTTAATTAAATATAATTATTTATATAACATACACGCAGGCCTACAATTCTGCTACAAGGAAGCTTCGTTCAATTACTGTCCACAGTTTGAGACTTCGGTAATCTTCGTGTATGTTCGGAAGACTGCTGTAAATTATTCAACATATGCGTTTGAAAAATTAATTGCTCTGAGGCATTCATTTACTTTTATTTAATTAGCACAAGAACCCCACGACTTTCTCAAATTGTGCCCAACAGAAAATGTGCATTTCATCTCCCAATGCAATTTCATTCTGAACACTTCCCGCTCAAATAATGATGAACTGCGTTGCACTTGGGATGCGTGCAGAAAGCAATTAGCTCTGCGCTTGTTCGTTATTTCGAAATAAAATTAGTTTTTAAGACTGACTGACTGACTGACTGACTGACTGACTAACTAACTAACTAACTAACTAACTAACTAACTCCATGGAGCAGAGTCCTTCTTGAAGAGCTAACAGGTCCTCAGCTAGTCAAGAAATTCCCCGCTTTTTTTGTGGAACCCGAAGGTTCATTACCGCATTTACAACAGCCCGCCACCTGTCCTTATCCTGAGCCAACTCAATCCAGTCCATGCCCCCCATTCCATTCTTGAAGATCCATTTTGATATTATCCTCCCATCTACGCATGGGTCTCCCAGTTGGTCTCTTTCCCTCAGGTGTCCCTACCAAAATGCTGTATGCACCTCTCTCCTCCCCCATACGTGCCACATGCCCCGCCCATCTTATTCTTCTCGATTTGATCACCCGGACTATATTTGGTGACGAGTACAGATCATTAAGTTCCTCGTTATGTAGTCTTCTCCATTCCCCTGTTGCATAAAATGCGGGGAATTTCTTGACTAGTAGAGGACCTGTTAGCTTCTCAAGAAGGACCCTGCTCCATGGAGTCAGTCAGTCAGTCAGTCAGTCAGTCAGTCAGTCAGTTAGTTAGTTAGTTAGTTAGTTAGTTAGTTAGTTAGTAGTCTGTCAACGGCTCTTGACACTGAAGATTTCAATTCAGCACATACAATACAGTCCTCATCAGAAGCCGACTGCATTCTGAAGTGTCGTCACTTCCGCCTGGTTCGTCATATTGGTTTCTCCTATTAATTGGGAACAACAGCGGCCTTCTCGGTGTTTGCTCCTCCTCACACTGTAGCTTACTGTCAGTGTCACGCATTAACTGGCAACTGCGTGATATCTTCCGAATTAAGTCTGCTGCCAAGACAGGAGGAAGATATTCGCAGCCTGAAGTTCAGATGCCAACTGGATTATGCTGTTTACAGAAATTATCACACTTTATTCCGAGAATTTTTCGAGAATCATACATACCTCATGCGTGCAAACTCAGAGTTGTATATAGTCTGAAGTTTATGGAACTATAGACTTCGTAATAATGCCAGAATGCTTGAGGCGTTCAAAAGGTAAAGCAACAGGGGAAAGTGGCAATACATTCTTTGAAAAAGGTGCCCAAATTCGACAGCAAGGATGAAAAAAACAATGAAAAATACATTTGTAGGGCCTGGCCTCAAGCTGATGGCTGGAAGCGTGGGATTTGACTGTACTACACGATAAAATTAGCCACAAAATCACAATATGAATGACTCAGGGACTGTTACTTCGTAAGTCTCACACCCTCCTGCCATCCACGGACGGCAACCTTGTTCCGATTTCTTGCAGGTCTCGCTCTACCCGTTATAGACGTCGGTTTGTAATGAGGAGCACGTTCCGCGAGTCCGTCATTGTCCTTTCCGTTCAATGGGTTAAACCATCTTTCCTTGTAATCATGAACGCGTATTCTTCATGCACTGAATACATGGTACTATACGTGGACTTACTTCGTTTCTTCCTTATATTTCCGGTTTTAAATTTGTCCACTTGTTTACGTACCTTGATTATATTTCTTAAATAATTTAGGAGAACCAAGCATAGGGTCACACAGTTGATTTTACGTCCCTTTGATCAAAATCCAGCGGCTCTCCAGCTATTAAATGACACATCATAAAATAACATCTTGCTGTCTTCAAGACTGTAAGATTTACAATAAAATTGTATCCGGTACAAAAAGTTTTTCGTTTCTTTCCTTCAGTGTTTATCATTTTTGTGACAATAAATATTTAGAGAGCTGAATTCAGATGCGCACAAAAAAAGCATGCGGGTATTCACGTGAAAATCCATTTTTGTGCAAACTTAACGAAGATTTAAAAATTTTGTATTCACATTTCGTGCATTATTCTAATAATCGGTCATACTCACCAACAAATGCACACAATAAGATATAAATTATACACTACGTCTTAGAAAACTCTTTCAAGTCCCGGCACCGAGGTGCCATCCTCAGGGAGTTACAAATACAAAGAAGTATAACCACCAACACATCAACCTTGGTAGTACAAAGCCTAGTATTAGGATACTTAAAATATTAAAACTGTAAATTATGAAATGATAAGGATAAATTACACCTGTAATTTTAGAGTTATTTCGTAATTTACAGTTTTAATATTTTAAGTTTCCTAACATTAGCCATTGTACTACCAAGGTTGATGTGTTCGTGGTTATACCCCTTTATATTTGTAACTCCCTGAGGATGGCACCTCGGTGCCGGGACTTGTACGAGTTTCTACGACTTACGTATAATTTGTATTTTAAAGGTAAAGGTAAAGCAATCCCATTACAGGCCCTAACAGGCCCTGAGGGTTCCAGGAGGTTGAGGCCCCCAGGTTTCTAGACAGTCGGCACATGAAGGTGGTAAGGTTGTCAGCTCCACGCACCGGCCACCTTTACCCCCCCCCCCCCCAGAAATATTCCTGGTACTCATTTCTGTTAGAGGCTGAGTCGACCCCACGGCCGTAATGCGGCCGGAAGGATTAAGCCAATGAACAATTCCAATTACGCCATCGGGAATCGAACCCGCGACCTTCCGGCTTGTAGCACAGTGCCTCAACCAACTGCGCCACCGCGTGCTCCATAATGTATATCTTACTGTCTGCATTTGTTGGTGAATATGGCCGATTATAAGATTTTAAAACTTTGCTAAATTTCAGCGCAACTTGTGCCACTAGCAAATTTTATGAATAAGCCTATCCGTTGAGCGGTTTTCGAGATTTATGCGTCGACAGACCGATGATGGATGCTGCGAACGTAATAAGTAAAATTTTTCAGATTTTCATCTCCAACACAAAAGGGAAAGGGAATTCCACAGGCGCTATTTTTCAGAGAAGATGTGTATAAAGTGTTGAGATAACAGCGAATGCTATCAGCAACGTGGTCGCTACTCATACAAAAACAGAATTAATATCGTCCAAATAGCACTTCCTGTGTCAACACAGTCATTGGTTGATTATCAAGAGGAAGGCTTCGGGCGACACTGCCAATGTTGCAAATTCAGAGGATAAGAGCTTATCGCATTTTGCCAGGCATTTGTCACCCGAACACTTCTCACATCGCGGAACTGCCGGCACACAGTACTTTTATAGAGGTACGGGATTTCCTTTAAGTAAGTTATCAGGATATGTGAGAACAGTGATAAATTGCATAAAACTTTTATTAGCGCGATTTGAAACACTAAGATACATGTCACGCCTGAATAATTAATTTCCCAGAACTCATCGTTCCGGTAAATGTCGGTCCATATTAAGAACTTACATTACATTAGTAGAAACCCCCCCCCCCAACGGTAAAATATTATATTCCCAAACTGCAGCTATGGTTTCTACAGACAATCCTTCCCTTGATCCATTCTTACACCTTAGAATCCATACGTGTAGCCCCGAAATTAGAGTTTCACTGAATATGCACGCTATGAACTTGAGAGGCTCTGGAAAGACACTATGACACAACGAACGGTGCTGCTACCTACAGATAACTTTTTAAACAAAGGCAGACAATACACAATACCCACTGCCACACACGTACTTCCCACTATGATTTACTGCTGCCATGTTTTAAGTTACTTCTAACCCTAATATACGACGACTGAACAAAGACAGAAAGGCAGGTCTTATAAGCATTCCTTTCTTCCTGTAACAGAACAGGTGATTTCCAAAACCTTACAACTCCAGCACAGGTAACTTTACAGGAAAGCCAACGCTGTAAAGGAAAGAAACTTTGCAACTAATCTCAAACTCCAACATTAGGTTTCTGTGGTTTGTAGCAGGCAGAATATAAATTTTATTCCATCACAGCAAGGTTAACGGTAGTGAATGCAACTATTAAAATCTCAACATAGATTCTGAATTTTGTAAATCACCTACGCCCCTATAACCAAAACATATTGGAGCTAATGACAACCACGAATTATGGATTGACTGATTAATTTAATGCCGATCCCAGTGGCCGCGCGGTCTAAGGCGAGGGTCTACGACAGCTCGCTTGCTGGGATTGCGGGTTCGAATCCCGCTGGCGGCATGGACGCCTACCTCTTGTGAGTGTTACGTGTTGTCAGGTACACGTTTCTGCGTCGGGCTAATCACTCGCCTCTACCTGATGTACATTGCCTTTTATGCAAATTGTGCAACTACCTGATGATGGCCATACAACTCGGCCGAAACATGTTGCAGTAAACATAATGAATACACAGTATTCCTGTTAGTTGTGTTAGTCTGAATACATAAATACATTCGATTTAAAACACAACGGAATGATGACACCTAAAAGTAACTCATTAAATTTTGCATACGGCCCCAACTTTGAACTGTGTTGTGTTTTTTTATCGAATCTTTTTAATATGTTTAAAATTCTGTCGGAATGTTGTTGTTCATAATGCATAAACAGCCTACAACCTTTCGTTACATACCCCATTTCACGGCACGACACATTAAATTCGCTTTAAAATGAAGGCGTGAATTCCACAGTTAAGGTCGATTCACATTATGTGGCAAGACACGACACGACACGACACGACATGATAACATATCTTTGTATGATTTGACATGTTCGAATTCACAGTAGCCGGTCACCGACAAGTAACGACAAAGACAGACAAAGACTGTCGTCTGGATTGGAAGAAAATATTCTGTCACTGCTGGTAGATGTGAATGCACGCTGGCTTTTGTCGTGTCGTGTCGTGTCGTGCTTTATAATGTGAATCGACCTTTAGATTTGACGTCACGAAATAACGAAGACTGTGCAGTATCAAGTTCCCTCCCATTTCTATATCTGTTTAGATTGTTATAATTTCTGTTTCCGTGTTTGTCCACGAACGCATGCTATTTATATTTAAGTACGCTTCCTTGACATGCGTAAGCAAGTGTAAGTTGCGCAACGCTCACCCTGTTGTCCGCAAATAACTATAATACGGTTCTTGACGACAGAACTTACATTTTGTGTTTAGAGTCCTTATTTGAAGTAAACAGTAGCCGGTTTTATATACAATTTCTTGAGTTGAAGGCAGACATTATTACTCTTCGTGTGACTGCTGGCGTTTGGCTACATTGTTTTATATGTTACACAAAAGACCAACTTAAACACGTTTCCTTACGACGCCTGGTATGCCCGTCAAGGACACGAACCTCGAAGAAATCAGTTTAAAATACGTTCCACTAAGTTTCAAGGGAGCACTACATTGGCTATAATGTAAAATGAGTTTTAGTACAGGCACGTTAAGCACGCTTAAGACATTTTATATGCTGACAGTACAAAAAAAGTTTCAGCTGAAAATACGCTGAACAAAAATTCGCGGGTGGCCGACAAGAAGCGGTCCACAAGCAGGAGGACTGGACTGAAGATATGAAGACTGACAACCTGTCAAAGTGTAAAAGTTAACACGTCACGAAATGTCACACAGGGCTACGGATTTAGACGGTGCATTGTAGGTGTATAAGAACACAATACTGGCAGGGAGACTAAAACTGGAGAGCACAGAAATGTACAGAATAATTTGTAGCCGTTTTATACTGTAACTAACGTCAATAAATGGAAGAAAATTGCGTGGGCGGCGCATGTGGCATGCATAAGGAAAACGAGAAGCATTCAAAAGGTGGAGGCCCTACGTTACTTCGCAACTTGGTAAGCATCACTGTATGTATGTATGTGTGTATATATATCGTATATACAGGTTTAAAATACGCATCTGCTGGAGAAGACACGACGTGAAGATACGTGACGGTACACCAAGGGTGGCTGTAAACCAAAATACTGTGTAATAGGGAATTCCTGTTCACAGACATTTATGGGCGCTAAGTGAGGGTGGCGCTATATCGCGGTTTGAATATATGTACGCACGCACGCACGCATATCAAATATGCAGTGTTTCCCAGGTGAGTCAACAACAGATAAACTAATCTGAAGAACACGATAGCAAATTAGTACCCTAGGTTGCGGCTGCTGATAGGCTGCTTCGACGCTGGGAACGAAACGCGATCATAAGACGCGTGAGAAACAATAACATTTCCTGAGTGAATGTACAAGTGATTAACCCCAGAATGCACAGTGGTTACTCTGTGTGTACACTAGAGGGCCAGAAGTAACGCCAGAGTGTATTTCATCCATACAGTAAAATGCACTGTGCATATACTATATACTACAGGCAATTTCTGTCAGATATGAGAATCTTACGAAAGAAATATTCGTCCCTAAATGAGACAGCTAAAAAGAAGTGAACAACTGAATGCTGCTGAAATAACAACTAAAAATGCAACGGCAGAATTTGGCAATTCCCATCACTTCCTCTAGGCATTTCTTCCACTGACCAAGTCTCACACTTTATAACCCTTAAAAACATATTTTAAAATCACGACTTCATTAAATATGGAGCTTCAGATCATGCAGCTTAACGTAATTCAAACAAGAAGACGCGTAATTTAGCTGCACCCTTTTTCAGCAAAGAAACACCCCTTTCTTGTTTATTAAAATTTGATTAGATACGAATCTATTTTCCTTTCGTCCTCTTAAAATACATAATGCACAAGGTCGCCTTCAAAATAGTCTAAAGACAACGTAAGGCAATAAACCGTGTTGTTACCCACAGGTAATTACAGTAGAACCCGGTTATAACGACATCGGTTTATACGACACCTCGTCTATAGCGTCAGGTATTCTGTGGTATCAGTTAATTCCTCACTGTTAACCCTAACATTATACTACTCAGAACAACACTCGTTTATAACGACACAAAATATTCAGTCCCCTTCATGACGCTATAACCGAGTTCGACTATACTACCGGTAAATGTTCATACAGTAGTAAGAGAGGAAGACTGTATTATAACTGATGACAGGTCAATAACATTTTGTTGAACACTGGCCTCTCTGAAGCATACTTTATACATACGACATTTCGAGCGCTGGCTCTGCTCCCGCCATGGTGCAAAATTAGTACCATAAAATCCACTGTTGGCCCCATTAGATCGACACAATCGCTATCCCTAAATCTAAAACGGCCAAGCGAATGGATTTTGTAACATTACTTTTACCTGATCACAGAAGCAGAGCTGACTTTCGAAATTCCTTGTGTATCAAGTATGCCTCAAACAATGGAAAATGTCCACATAATATTCTTATAATGAGCCACAAACCTTCTGTGAATCGTCATTTTCTGGGGCCATGGAAAGGGGCTACCTTAAGTAACTGGTCTTCGTCTGTTTTCCATTCAAACGAACGACAGACCGACAACAGAGGCCCCGACAAAAGAACAGTGCGCAGGTTACATTAACTATATAACATTTAGGCTTTTAGGTTAGCTTCAGGCTTATCAGCAGGAATAATAATAATGATAATAATAATAACAATAATTACAGTGACAGTAATGTCCGTGGTGTTGGTGGTGGCAGTAACGGCTACGGTAGAAGTGTAAGTCATAAACTGAATGCCGCACTGCTTTATTGAGCAGTTAATGGTGGCCCAGCTACTCAATAAATTCTACTCCTTTTATGAAACACGAACGTTCATTATAGGTTTTTTTTTACTACTGTCCAACAAATGCACTTAATGCGTAGATCTGCTCGTAATTATACGTGAATAATTACCGGCAGCGCTACATATGCAAGTGACCACGTATTTTTATGTAATAGTTTTGTGCAATAACGACAGATGTTCTCTCTGATGATGGAAAAATAGAGCCCGAAGCATGCAAGAGTAGAATGTTTTTAAATAGATTCCTATGAACCTGTGAAATTAAGTGCATTTGTGGAATGATGATAAAAAATCGAATTATAATGCAGGGTACGAAAAATATACAGCTCGTTATCGTCTTCACAACAGCCAGCTACTGAATCCTATCCTGAGCCAGATGAATCCAGTCCACACCCTCACACTTTACTTCTGTAGGTCGACCTTAATTTTAGCTCCCATCTAAGTCTAGATTTTGTAAGAGTTCTTCTTCCTTCCGTTTTTCCGACTAAACGCAATTCTGATGTCTCCCAGGCGTGCCTCGTGCTTCAGACGTCTTGCCTTCCTTTTTTTCATAATTCCAGTAACGTATGGTGAAGGGTACAAACTAGTAAACCTTGCACGATGCAGTTTTATCCACCCCCGGGTCATTTCAAAACATTCTCCTCAGCACCCTGCGGAAGCCTATTACCACTGCGTCATTTCCTGACGTTCAGAGATCGTTAGGCCCTCGCCCAACAGACATGATTGGTCACCACCCCTTATCGGAGGTCAGTAATTGCTTGTTTAACACAGACTGCAGAGTGTTAGAACGATGAATCAGGCTTCGATTTCCTCCAGGGGAACGAGATTTTCCACTTCTCCGCAGCGTCTAGACCGGCTCTAAGGACAAGTCTCATGTCCAGTGGTTACCTCGACACTTTACCCCGGCTGTAAAGCAAACGTGACGTGAAGCTGACCACTCATTTCCATCTAAGCCGAGGTAGAATGAGTGGAATTGTGCCTCCATTTCCCCATACGTCTTCGTGCCCTGCTTGAAGCCAAAGCTATTCCATTATTGGCCTGGACAGACCCTGAGGGTTCCAAGAGGTTGAGGCTCCCAGATTTCGATACAATCGGCATATGAAGCTGCTAAAGCTGTCAGCCATAAGCACCGGCCGCCTTTACCCCCCAGGAAATATTCCTAGTACTCATTTCTGTTACAGGCTGAGTCAACCCCAGGGCCATATTGAAAAATTCCAATGACTCCATCGGGAATCGAAACCGCGACCTTCCGACTTGTAGCGCAGTGCCTCAACCAACTGCACCACCGCGTTAAGTATACGTTAAAATTCATCCTCCGTATCTGGTGTCCGTGTTTTACATCCATAAGCTGACAACGTGCCATTCCGTGGGGGCTAAGGGACGCAATTAACATTGCAGTAGCAACATCGATATTACAGCGTATAATGTCAGCAGACAATACAGTATTATTACCACGCCACGGCACAACACACGACCTTAATGACGGCTTCAAGACGTGAAGGCCTGTGTGAAGGAATGGACGTACCTTCTGTGGCTCTGTGTCTCCAGTAAGGAAGTGCAGCTTACGGGTCGCACTCTACAGGTTGCTTCAGTCACTGACATGAACTTCTGTGTGAACCAAAGTTTCATTAAATTGCATTACTTCATAAAAGCCTCTAAACTGCATTCTTTACAAAAGGACGAAAAGTACGTTGGCTGGGGTAAATAAATTTTCGAGGGCGTGTAAGAAAGCAGTGGTTGTAAGACAATAAACCATAATGTCTCTTAGAACTGGACAATGGCGAAAACTACTGCAGCTGCGTCAGAACAGCCGGTTTGCGGACAGCGATTCGAGTCTGAGACCTTCTGAACACGCAGTTCTTACTTTCTATCCTGACTTTCAGTGAACCAGTTTTTTCGCATATCAGTGACGTCAATGATGAAACGTCCCAAGCATTTAAAGCTTGAAATTCGTCATTTAAACATTTACGTTTTCCATTCGTACCTCACAGAAAACACGGAACCTTTGAGTAGTTCACACAAATGATAGCAGTTTATTCTGATAATTAAATGAAACACACATTTACTCTGTTTGGTTAAAATGCAGAGTTCATTAACGTTAGAACTGATTATGTAAACTGTACAGCAATCACAGCTGTTAAAAAAGTTACATTAAGCCCAATTTGCATAGAAGAATGCGAAGTGGTTGACGTTAAAATGAAGGGTTGGAGAAACCGAACGTTACTAAGTCTTTATTTATCGACTCTATATCAGCTGCTGACGTCATATAGCACTACAGAATGGTCAGAAAGATCTGGAAAGACAATTACGATGTTCCTTTCATAGTAGTGTGACCACATCTGCATGGAAAGGCAAAGCAAAAGCGTTAAATCGGTTAGTGAGGTTCACCAATAACCTGGCCAAGACTCGAAATGGGTACCGCCCCAGTAAAAAAGCCCGTGGCGTTGTCATTAAGTGCTCGTCCGTGTTAGCAGGTAAATCGTTTATTACGTTGTACTTACAGGTTCCGGTGACATGCCTAATTTCGTCATCTTTATTCATTTTTTTGGTTCAGCAATTGATGCTGTCAGTAGCTCACATTACATAGCGACAGTTGAGAGAATTTGTAAGTAATGAATTCAAGAAATGTTGAAGTAGACAGTGGTGGTATGATTTGAGGTTATGTTGCCTGGAGAGGCTGAGAAATTGGTTACGAAGTCAGTCAAGGTAGGTGCGTTAGCAGGCTGAGATTTGAGCCAGCAACTCGTCGAAAATGAAGAAGTGCTCGACCCATATTTTCGTTTTGTGGTTGGTGCTGATAATGTGCCGAATCACTGTGTGCAGGTGGACAAACCACCAAGCAAAGAGGCAGTGAATGAAGAAAACATTTTGTGGCTTAGCATGCAGGGAGTTACCTGTGACGCCGTTCTACAAAAAGGACGGCATCATTTCTTGTGTTACTGACAGGCTTATAATACCAAACACAAATAAGCAGTCTTCGTCTAGAGGTTAAGAGGACTCGGTGATGTCGCGTGGAAAAACGACTCTAGATATCTCAGACTGACAGCTGGCATATATCCGGGATTAGCATCTCAGTAAGTACGCCAAATTTAATGGCATTTCAAATTGAAAAAGGGCAACATAAACCAAATGGCTAAACTACGAACCCCATTAAGGTCCACGAGAATGTTCTGATAACTTCGAATGCGAAATTCGTAAATTCGATCATATTTGTTTAAAATAAACTACGGTATGCAGTTACAGAGACTTATGTTCTGCACACAGCATATGTGTTCTCGCAGCAACGCTAAGGGGAATTAAAGGAATCCTATGAACTCTGTCATGACCAAAGTCAGTCCCTTCAGTTGGTAATAGTAGTCACAGTGGCAATTCATTCATTCATTCATTCATTCATTCATTCATTCATTCATTTCAATGTATGAGTTAGTGAGCACACATATCACATATGCCAAGTACCACTCAATTTTCAGTTCACTTACCTTCCATGAGTGCCATAATGTAAAGACTATATTGAAATTTCCGTTTCCCCCTGTATGTGAAAGCATCTTTGGATAGCTGCATAAGGAAGAAGACACTGACAAAGCAGGCACGTGAAGACAGCGAGAATTAAAGTGACAGTATATGTAAGAAAGAAATAAAAGTTATAAAGGCGATGAAAAATCCGATACGAAAGTGCATACTTGTGAAAAAAGTGAGAAAATAACCAGAATTTTAAAATGGGATTTTCCCGGACTGCAGACGAAGAAAATAAAAACTTTTGTATATTACCTCCACGTGATGGTACACGAATAAAACCCTTACGTGACTTACAATAAAGCACAAAGATGTTGCTGGTACAAAAAACGAATTTATAAACAAAAGGTAAAAGAAAGTACTGTTTCAAGGAACGTAATGAGAAGCGCTGCTAACACGCATGCGTAACCACAGCACCTTTCCATTTTTTTTTTCGTGACTTCAGTAAGAGCAAAACATCACAAAAATGCAGAAATTTCGGTCAAAACTACCGCTTATAAGTGACTACAAACCCATGCTGGTAAAAGAAACATGTAGCCTTATTCAAAAAGTCCTTTTTTTCAAATGGCCATGTTAAAATGCAAGGAAAGATTACGAAAAACATTTTGAAAACCAAACTGTGACCCGTTCGCCAGAGGCCATTTTTCGCGTCAATATTTGAGAAATCGGCAGCTATAAAGAGTCAAGTTCGTGTACGGTGCTTCGTCAGATACGAATTTGTTAGTGTGAAGTAAAAAATTCTTATTCTGAATCGTTAAAGTTCTGAAATGTGATGCTGGAGAAGAATGGAGAACATCAGTTTGACCGATAGTCTGAAAAATGAAGAAGTATTATACAGACTGAAGGAGGAAAGGAATATCCTACAGACAAAAAACGAAGGCTAAGAGATTGGTTATATCTTGCCCAGGAACTGCCTTCTAAAATACATTATTAAAGAGAAAGTATAGTAGGCATGGAAAGACGAGGAAGCAGAAGTAAGCAGCTACTGGGTTGCCTTAAGGAAAAGAGAAGACTGGAACTCGAAAGAACAAGCACCATATTGAACTCTGTGGAGATGTCGCTTGTGTAGAGGCTACGGGCCTGTTGCAAAACAGGCTACGTAATGAATGAATGGAAAAAGAAAGAATGAATGAATGATTGATTATCTGACAAGCAAGAGTACAGAATGCAAGAAATGCACAGGTCTGACTAAGGAAAGAGTGAGTGCTCTGACAGTTAAACTTGTGAACTGACTCCCCTAGTACAAGCAGTCGCTCCGCTGATAGTGTGCAATCACTACTGGATTCAAAGGGTCTTACTAAAAATATATACACCACCAGGCCTGGCAAGTAATCTAAATAGGGCTGTGAAAATATTAAAGTCCGTGACTTAAATACTCGCCTGTACAGCTGGGGGTGAAGAAACGGGATGCAGCCACATGCAATTACTGCTTCACACATACATGTATATTCGCTGTCACGGTCAGAACTGTTAAAGTGAGTTTCTATTTCGTCAGTGACTACAAGTTCTCACAATGGGTACAACACTCAGTGTGATTAAGCTCCTACATTATTTCTTTACTGAACTCATCAATGCAGGGGAAAACAAGCACTTCGTTCGATGTACAAAACAAAGTCAACGGTCATCACCATGAAGACTGACAGGTGGATGACCCTAGTAAGATTAACACTTTCGAAACGTCGAATGATTCTGCTGTTGCCCCAGGTGAGAATACATCTCTTCAGCAACGAGACACACTGAAGGGACATCTGAAACGACTGAATAATAACTCGCGCCCAGCATCCGGACATTGGCCCTCACATGGAATGGGCTCGAATTCAGTTTGCGATTTGAGATACTAAATTATCATAAGTGAAGAAGACAGTCTGATTTATCTGAGGTCAAACGACACTTTAAAGAAGGATTTCCGAGAAAAATCTCTCACTCATTTCCGGCTGAACGTCCCCACGGAATTGCCAGTCCTAACAGACAAAGGCATAAAATATCTGCTGCCCTTTTCGTACAGCGTGTTCGTACTTTTGTGACGCCGGGTATTCCGTACTGTTGGATCTGAAAACGAATAAAAGGGACAAACTTGAAGTCGAAGATGAGATGACATTAAAACTTTCAGGGACTCAGCCGAATGTAATACGGTTAGTGCCGTCACAAGAGCAATACCAAGTTTGTCATTGTAACAGACAATAAACATCCTGTATATTGGGTCAGAGGGACAAATCAGGGAGGGGAAAAGGGACAGGTTCAGCATGTTAAATTAAAAGCTTCGTCATCAACAAAACAACAGAGTTGAGGAAAAAATTACTTATGGTAATTGCACTCAATGTGTACGCACTACGTATAAATGTTAGTAGCTGCAAAAATATATGACACTCAAGCCACACGTGTAGATTTACAAAAATGTTGTCACTGCTGTATTTGACCCGTACCCCGAGGCAAGTTCGTCTGCCAGTTAGGGGCAAGTTCAGCAACACAACATTCGTTTATAAATAAAACCAGGCAATTAAACTGGACAGACAACATAAATATCAACAACCAAGATATTAAAGCATTAAACTGTATTCGTGTGCTGTCCCTAACAGTTAAACTTCCCCTCCCGGCAGAAGTTATTCTACAGAATTTTTCATTCCCGCTCTTGCTACCTTATTGGATTTCTAAAAATTTGAAACACCTAGTTCGTCGATGGTAAGTTCTTCTGAAATTTTGTATTCCTCTCTGACCTCTCTGTATATCTCAAAATCGCATAACTTCAGCCTTGTTAATCCTACAACTTAAGCCAAACTGGCTGTTTATGTGGCGGGAAGTGAAACACTTTAAGCGCACTGGCATAGTTGCAAAAAGCGATTACTTACTTCGTTCTACCCGTCAGTCCGCCTGTCCATCCGTCAGCTCATAACGGACAGATTTTCGTAAAATTCCATGTAGGGGGACTTCTATTAAAAATCTGTCGACAAAATTCAAGTTTGGTTAAAATCGGGCAAAAATATAAGGTATATTGTATCGTATCTTATCGCATCGTATCGTATTGCATCGCAACGCAGCGTAACACATGGCATCGCATCGTATCATATATCATCATCATCATATATCTGTCACGGAGTTGGGCCACTTGTTGACCCGTTCCGGTCTCACGTATCCAGATGTCTCTTCAAAGGTCTTCCATGATTCCTTCTGCCAGTTAGGGAATAGTGTTTCATTACCCTGGGTAATCTATTGCGAGGCATTCTATTTACGTGTTGTATCCAGTTCCTCTTGTATTCCAGTAATTTGTCCAGAATTGGTGTTATTTTTAATTCCTTTGCAATTTGTGTATTTGCTTTGTATTCTGTCCAAGAGTATCCTGCTGTTTGTCTCATATATTTCATCTCTGCTGCTGTCATTCTTCTGGCGTCCCCTGCTTTAATAGTCCAAGTTTCACTGCCATATAACGGAACTGGGAGGGCTAGTGTATTGTATAATTTTATTCTTGTTTTCTTAAGGGTTTTTTTGTGATCTAAACACATTATTTATAACACCTGTAATTTTCAAATAGTTACGCAATTTGTTGTCAATGTCCAATTCTTTTTCATAAGTAACATACTTCCTAAATAATTAAAAGAATTTACTTGTTCTATAATTACAATTTTAGTTCTTACTGGATCTCGTCCTTTAAATGCCATCGATTTTATTTTATGTACATATATTATATTATATTATATTATATTATATTATATTATATTATATTATTAATACCGATACTGTGTTTTGCTATTGCTACGTGGGAAAGCATGTTGGCTGTTTTCGTGACTTTTTGGAAGAATATACATCCTCGACCTTCGGAGACGAAGTGCGCAGGCACGCAGCCCACCCACTGTCACAAGGTGCCAATGCTCATAAACAGCAAATTTTAAACAGCGAATCACTGTGAAAGCTTGGAATCAGTATTATATTATGAATATGTTTTGCAGTTTTCTTCGATCAGAAGATCATCAGAATACAAATGCGGCATTACTGTCTGCTAAGGAAGTGTGCCTATTTGTGCCACGCCGTGTAGTTTGGCAACCCTGTTACGTTACGTAACTGACTTGTCATGCTCTCTCATGTAGCAATGAAAATAATACTATCATCGACGAGCGGAACGTCTTAACTCCAAACTAGAATATCAGAATGACGGTTTCAAGCTGGAAGGCATCGCTCAAACCCAAATGCAATCTTCTTGCATAATACATATTCGTACTTAGTATTTTATATAGCATAAGCAGGGTTTTCCAACAGAACATCTGTCGGACCTGAAAGACTTCAAACTCGCTTGAATTTCGCAATTTGTTAGTGAGGTTGCCGGTGTCATGTAGGTGCAAACAGCCACAAAATACACAACTACGATGCACATAAACAGGGGCCTGACAGCTGACCAGACGAAAAATGGCAATGTACAGTATAATTAATTGTCACAAGGATAGAAAGCCATACGATCACTGCAAGGAGCAAAGTTACAGATTCCCTAATAGTTACAAGGAGAGGCAATAACAGACTTGTTAATTGTTAGAAATGGGTCTGAATCACATAGTTGTAAGTTCCACATGGAAGAAGTCACCGAATCACCTGTGGTTACAAGTGGTAAGACAGCACATATTTGCTAACTGAAGGGTGAGAAAATCACAGAATTGGAACTTACATTTGTTGGAAGCCACAGAAACAGTTATAAGACGGGGAATATAAGGGAATATTTTAATGTCGATGGAGAAAACGATCCTGATTTATCACAGAGGCTTATAAAACCTGTGGCTATAACGTCTTTAGAAAGAACAGTCCGTTAAAATACAACAATTTAACACCAGAAATGGAAATGAAACCCAATCATTTAAGACACGCAGTCGTAATTCGTTACACAATGCAAACTACATCCACGACAGTTCAGTGACGCCTCGCTACAACCAAAACAAGTTCAAAGAACAGAGAAACGCGTCTGATCACGTTTCGGTGATTCAACGTGACTCAAACCCTCAAGCCGGGTATTATAGCTTGCTTATATACATAAGCAAAGTATTTTATGTTGCCTCAGTTCAAACATATATACAGTCCGAAATGTTCTGGTGTCAATTTCACTCGTAAATTAGTTTGTGCTTTCACCTATACTGTAGGATGCTGAAAGTTGTAGTAATGGCACTGCCTAGATATAAACACGTAGGACATAGATGTCATTCAAATTCCATTTGTTGGAATTCTTCGAGTTTCATCACACGTCAGAGAAAAGAACTTAAGGTTCTGTAGACACACCATTAAAAAACCGTGGACGTGAAACCAAAATATTAATGGCGGTAATTGCACTTCAAACCACAGTGCTAATTTCTATACCTGGACTTAAAAACCACAGTATTAATTACAATATCTGGTCTGCAAACAGTAATGTTAAGAACAATAACTCAGACTCAACACCACAGTCTTGATCAAAATAGCTGGACTTGAGAAAAGCAAAACTGAAGGTTGAAAGAAGAAAACAGAAGGGCTGAAAAAGACCAAGGAAGCTGGGTATGGAAGGCATTGAAACTCGTCAGTCGAATGAAGCACAGAAGGGAAGAAATTAAATAAAACATTACCTTTATCATCCGCTGGGGCACGCGCATTCAGACCAGTAATATCACATACCTGACATCGTGGTGCGATAAAAGAAGTCCTGCCACTGACAAACTCTGCACGAACTACGCTACGATCCCCTTATTCACGACAAAATCATGTCCGTAATAGACCACTTTCATTCACATTTACACGTCATACAGCTGGACCGCTAGTTCGGTGCCCGTCTTGTCCCACACGACCTCCTGCACTCCCATTTAATCCACCATACAGTCTGTAAATTATCTTGCAAATGCCTGCCGATATGCCCGACCAATTCCTGATATCCAAATACCGCGCATATTTTCCTTTACGTGGAGAGTTTCAAAAAATTTTCTGCCAATCCTAGTCCCGGTGCAAAATACCGTAACATGCTGGGTTTTCAAGATGAGGCGTTGTTAGTCCAACCAACTGGAGAACCACCCCTTGTCCGCTGTGCATGGCTACTTATTCATTATATTCTCAGCCACCGCTACACCTCAGGACCGTCTGCAGCAAGCCGAAAACGCGCAGTACCCTGGTGACAGGGGGACGCGATTACAACAGCTACGTTAGAGCTTTCTAAGCTTCTGCGGCCGTGCACTTGAGGTTTGCGTTCTTCTGGTATGCGGCGCCGCGTTACTGGGCGATTGCTGTCCGACGTTTCGAGACAGAGACTGTCCTATTTGTTAATGTGGAGATCTTTGTTTAATTGGCTAAAAAATAAGGAGAAACGGCGGTGCCCGTATTACTGGATTGAAATTTCCGTGCACTTTTTGTTGGTTATTTCGTTTCCTAGGACAGACTATGGTGCAAAAGCTTTGCTGGATCCAGTATGAAGGAGCAAATACATGTAACTGGTTAATACTGCCCGTATTAACTACATCAGAAGTTAACCTTTTAAAGCCTAGCGGTAACTTGACGTACCACCAGGTTTAACATTAAAAAATTCTACGTGGTGCCCACATTGCGTTTATGTGTTTTGTACGGATCTCAGAACAAACAGCAACTTTTTTTGCCTTATAAAACATTAAGAGATTGGTTTTTATAACCGAAGTGGAGAGTGTTTACTGCACGGTACGCACTGAGTCCTTATATAAAACAGATACGTTCCGTTTTTAAAGGGTTAATATACTGTATTTCGCTACTGAAAAATTCTCTTGCCATTCGCGCTATAAAAAGGTGCATTACAGCATTCACAACAGCCCGCTCCAGCATTAGCTCATAAGAGTAACAAGGGAGCAGCCAGTGAACAAATAAACACAGAACTGCCCTCAATCAAAGCGCGATGTGACTTTCATCACAAACAGGTGAGAAACTGGAGGACAATTTGACTGTAATTGTTTAAAAATTTCATGTTTTATCTCCCGCATTTTACATACTTTTAATGCTGAAAAGGCAACTGAAAGTCAAGAAACACCAAATATAATTTCAAAATAGCCTGATGGAAATGTAGTCCCACTTCTTACTGCGAGCGTCTGTCAAATACATGATACGGATTAGTCTGATAGGTTGGTACTCAGAACGTTGGGTAATATGTTCCACCGAAACGTCGGTACCCACCTACTAGATTACACGACGTCATAACCCCGACATCACAATATGAATTTCCACCATCGTAAAAAAATGTTAACCTTATTTATTTATATTCGAAATTCATTCCTTGTACTCTATGATTCTGTGAAAAAATTACGCGAAATGTATATTTGTATTGATGAATTAATAAACTGTTAGTCTCACTTTCCGAGGCACAGTTTTTAAAGACAAACAGGTAGGATAATCTACCTAAGTAAAGGTAAAAGGTAAAGCAGTCCCATTACAGGCGTTGACAGGCCCTGAGGGTTCCAGGAGGTTGAGGCGCCCAGATTTCTAGACAATCGGCACATGAAGGTGGTAGGTTGTCAGCCATATGCACCGGCCGCCTTCCCCCCTCCCCCAACGAAATATTCCTGGTACTCATTTCTGTTAGAGGCTGTGTCGACCCCCGGCCACAGTGCGGCCGGAAGGATTATGTCAATGAAAAATTCCAATTACACCATCGGGAATCGAACCCGCGACCTTCCAGTTTGTAGCGCACTGCCTCAACCAACTGCACCACCGTGTGCCCCAACCTACCTAACTACCAAATCAGAATTCTGTTTCGAAATTTCTATGCACAGTAAGGAGAAAAGATAATTTCAAATCGACAATTCGGAAGAAGAGTACACATAAAAATAGTAATGATGACGGCGTTAAAGCAGTAAAGTTGGCAACACCGAA
The DNA here is from genome assembly GCA_013340265.1 of Coptotermes formosanus. Taxonomy (NCBI): domain Eukaryota; kingdom Metazoa; phylum Arthropoda; class Insecta; order Blattodea; family Rhinotermitidae; genus Coptotermes; species Coptotermes formosanus. The sequence continues at coordinate 1,099,143 of BLKM01000587.1, read as the reverse complement.
AAAATCTAATTTTCCATAGCCTCACGTTTCCACAACATCCTCAAATACACTCGGACCACTCCTGATGGGAACACTGACAATCAGACTAATCATATCATTGCGGATAGATAAGAGATGGCATCCAAGTACACTTGGTGTGCGACTTTAGAGGAGCTGACTGCGATGCCGATCGCCCTCTGCTTGTTAGAAAAGTTAGGAACAGTCTGTCAGTAAATAAAAAACAAACACAAACTCTGATACGCAGAGATTCAATCCCAAGAAGCTAAGCGAGGTGAAAGTTGGCGCACGGTATCAGGTTAAAATCTTAAACAGGTTTGCAGCTTTTAAGATCTCAGATAATAGGAGGGGCACGCATAGGGCTCGGGAAAACACTGGAGAGAATATCAAAATCTCAGCTAAAAATGGTTTGATAGAAAGTGCTCACAATTTTTAAATTGAAGAATACGCAGGACAAATGTTACTGTTTACAGGATCCAAGACAAATAAATGCACATTATATGAATAAAGAAAGGTGTGGAACTATTAGGCACTTCAGGGAAAAATTGCGAGCATTTGAAAAGTAAAATTGACATGTTTGAAATAAACAAAAAAACAACAATATTAAAGACTTGGATATAGGAGTAAATTAATTTAAGGAGGGTTACCAGTCTATATGTAATTTAGCAAGAGATGAAAAGAGCGGTATTCTTGCATATTCACAAACAGGTGGAAGAATCACTTCTGTTACTTACAGAATGTACATGGAATAATGCTATTAGGCAGATCGAAATACGAACAGCTGAGCCACTAGCGCCTGAGGCTAGTGCCTTTGATGTTGAGACGGATATTGAAAAGTTGAAGAGACATAAATCAACGGGTACTGATCACGTTCCAGGAGAACTGATTCACGCATGAGGTAAAGCAGTACTCTCTGAGACAAATGAACTTATTGCTTCTAGCTCGAATGAGTAAAAAATGTCTCAACAGTGAATGGAGTCAATCACTTTACCTAAAATATGCAGGGTGATAAAACTGACTGCAGTAATTATCAAGGCAAGTGACTGCTGTCAACTACAGTAAAAAATGTATCCAACATTCTTCTGCGAAGGCTAATGCGGTATGTAGTCGAAATTAATGTGGATCATCATTGTTGCTTTCCGTTAAAATATCAACTACTGAACATATATTCCGCATTTCTGAAATATTTGAGAAAAAATGGAATACAATGAGGCAGCACGCCGGCTATTTAAAGACTACGAAAAGCTTATAATTTAGTTAGGAAGGAGGTTTTGTATAATATTCCCATTGAGTTTGTTCAAACCATGTAACTGGTTAGGTTAATTGTGGTTACATGTAAGAGCGCTATAGTTCACGCATCAGCTGTTTCAATACTACAAACTGTGCCATTAACTTGGTTAATAATATGGGGGGGGGGGGGGGGGGCCAAAACTGTCCACGGGTATTAGGAACTTTGTTTCACAAAGAGTCAAATTTGAAAAAGAGAAAAATTTGTCCTATAAAACGCAAGTTTTTCATTTTATTTTTCTTTCTGCTTTTTATTTGCCATTATTGAATTCAGTAACCAAAACAATCCTACGTTGAAAAAATTTTGGAGAATTTACCCCCCCCCCCCCCAAATTACGCCTCTGAACTTTGCATTTGCTATCCAAGAGTGTTAACTGGCTATTTCGTATGACTCTCACTACAAAGCGCCATTGTTACTGTACACAGCATTAAGCGTTTAGTGACACTGAAATATTTTGTTACCTGTAAGGTAAGAATTTATGTTTCGTGTTATTTCGGCTTCAAAGGTTTAAAACTGTGAGATCTGAGGGTATCAGCGCCATGACTATGAAGATTAACGTATCCTAGGATATGACGACGCGTGCCTTCTTAATTGTTTCGTAAAGGTTCTAATGTTTCAGAGGAACATGCTACCGCAATGTGTGGACTAACAGGGTAAAAGATGTACTTGTCTACCTTGAAGGCTGCAGCACGGCGTTCCTCTAAACCTTTGGTGTCCACCTAACAAATTTAACTGCATCACAGACCACGCATTAGCCATTTTTAGGCGCGTTAGCAAAATTATGGGAAAGGAAAATTAGCTTCGTCTTGTCTGCCCGTCCGTTCATCTGCCTGCCTGCCTGCCTGCCTGCCTGCCTGCCTGCCCGCCTGCCTGCCCGCCTGCCTGCCTGCCCGCCCGCCTGCCTGCCTGCCTGTCCGTCCGTCCATTCGCATGGAACAACTCGGCTCCCACAGAAAGTATTTTCATGAAATTTGACATTTCAGGATTTTTCGAAAATCTGTCGAAAAAAATTCAAGTTTCATTAAAATCTCAAAAGCATAACGGATACTTCACATGGCGACCTATGCACATATATGATATATGTCGCTGAATTCTTCTTAGAATGAGAAATGTTTCAGACATAAATTGTACAGAAAATCAAAACACACACATTTTCTGTTTAGTTACTTTTTTCCGAAAATCTGCCATTTATGATAAAATGTGTAAAAATATGACAGACCCAGAGAGGCCACAGATGACAATATAACACGGCGCAGAAACGAAGAATACAGACACACACTCATAATACTCAATACTTCCTGTTTTTCCACAGCTACTATTGCTACTATAGCTACTATAGCTACCATAGCTACTCGAACACGTCTCCATGTTACGTTGTACGTACACCGCCTGCCTTCTAATTTCTTACAAACAGTTACATAACTCGAAGCAGAACTCTTCTTAAGAAGCTACCCATTGCTCAACTAGTCAAAAAATTTCCCGCATTTTATGGAACCCGAAGGTTCACTGCCGTCATCAACCTGATAACCAGCTGAACAAGATGATATCGCGCAAACCAATATCTTACATTTATAAAGGCAAAGTGGTCTCTATCAGTCACATAAACCAAATTTCTACATTTGCATTAAAATTAACTACCACCTTTGCAGTAATGTTCAACCCATGTGTTGTTCCGAGAGGGTTTGCCAAGGCAGGCAAGTTTCTTCTTCCAATAGAACTCTTCATACGCTCTCCAAAAACATCTTCGTGTATTTATTTTCATTCCCTTACACAGTTTTGTCAAGTCAGCTTACTTTCTTACGAGTCAACTCCTGTTTGCGTTCAGAATGTTATCCATCTGTCGCCCGGTCGATAATCACGCCAATGACTAGTAAATTTTACCATGACACAACCTTACGTAACGTTCTATGGCCGCTATGGAAACAACAAGAACGCATGAATGGATGGCCGTTTCTCGATTCGGCCATTACAGAAATATCACGCTTAGAGGCTGTTCAACGTTAAGGCCAGGGTTCTTTCCCAACCAAGTACATGTGACATTTGTGACGGACAGCGTAGCATTGGACCGATTCTTCTCTTAATACTGCAGTTGCCCCTTGTCAGTTATCACTCCACCGATCTTCCATGTTCCTAGTCATTTACATACAAGTAACATATGATGAATGGGCAATGAGCAGATTACAGGCCGCAGAACTACTGACTCATGGCGTCACACCACCACCACAGATTAGAAGAATATAAACAAGTGACTGTGTCTGAATAAGGCACAAAAGACAAATAATGAGGACGCTGCAACCAAAATCCGGACGTAAATACTTTGCCTCACTTCTGCATTATTATTTCAATACATCCCTACACAGGCATTATTATTATTATTATTATTATTATGCACTTAATCTGAATTTAGTAAAGGCTGGAAGTCTTCTAATGATGTGACATTAGAATATTCTACAATTCCAAAACTGTTACAAACATCTGAAATATAGACGCTAATAACAGACATAAGCGTACGTGATGACACTGAATGTATACATTTCCTTAAGACACCCATTAGTACCGAATCAAAAGCACATCAGCAAATGTTGTTCGCAGTCCTCACCTCTTCTTCCTACTCACAGTAGGTGGCGAGGTTGTTTGTTTATTTTCACTTGATCACACTCAGACGCACACCACAGCTGGTAGGACTCCTCTGGACGAGGGATCGGCCCGTCGCAGAGACCTCTACCTGACAACACGAACACTCACAAGAGACAAACATCCACGCCCCCGATGAGATTCGAACCCACGATCCCAGCAAGCGCTCGGCCGCAGACCTACGCCTTAGACGGCGCGGCCACTGGGTTGTGAGAAGATTAATGTCGGCGAATCCATCCTACATAAAGTTCAGAAACTATACTGACGGATGCAAAAAATTAAATACAGGAAAATACTGTACAGCATGATCAATACTTTTCGGAAGTACGTATATGTTATAGAAGTGGTTATAGTGTTTATGCGCTTCTGATATACGACATTTTAAACTGGATAAAACTGGTTTAGTGTATAGTGGTAGGTTCTAGTAAACACAGGAAAGAAACTTCTGGTTCGAGGTCTTCGCTCTTCTGGGATGTTTCGCAGCGTCTTTACTATTGAAGACGGGTCAGACGCGCTGTCTAGAAACGTCGATGACAAACTACCAACTGACGTTGTAAAATATACAATAAGAACGAAAGTCTCAAATGTATGATGGCGAAAGCCTAAAACCGTGCATCTTTTGGGTTCCATAAAAGGCAGTAAATTTCCTGAACGAGTGCTTACTGCCTTGTATGCGCTCAGTTCTATGGGGTTATTTTGTTGTGTAAGCACAAGGGCTATCTTCGACTGGAAACCAATTGCTGGCAGGCTTTACAACGTCCATGCATTCTATCAGCACTAGGAGAAACTTTCTAAAAGACCAGACCTCTGTAAAATGCAACAACCCATATCAGCCCCACATCTTCCAACCCAATTTTGGACTTACTAATCGCACAGTCACGACCAACACTTCGCTTTTTAATGCGTATACAGGCTACCGATTTCGGTTCAAAAAACCATCATCAGGCTACACAGAAAACATAAATTAAAAACACCATGCCTTTTCGAAAGCGGGAAATCTTCCTATTTTTAAAATAGTAAATATAGTGAATACATAAAAATGTGTATCATATATAAATGTGTTGCGGAAGAAAAATAAAAATAAAAGGTAAAATGTTAAAATATAAAAGATGTAATTATAAATACTTAGATGTATGGTCCGAAGCTAAAGATATACAATATGTGCGGCAGTACTAATAAAAGTTGGCATCAGTCCTGCACATTAGGTGGTTATCGTGCAGACGGTTTTGCGTGGTCCTCTAGGCGAGGCACTTATATACATTTCTTTGGCCCTCCCAGTGTTTATGTAGTTAATCAACATCTATGGGCCTCCATCATACGCATTAGCGGGAAACTGGCTTTTTATTATTGTGGACGTATTTCCTATAAAAATATATACACCAATTTCCCTAATAACAACGTACATTGACTTTTCGTACCGCTAACCCAGTGATTAGTACACAGAAAGGCTTACTCACAGGAGTTTTAAGTGTTGAGGCATGTATTTGCACGGATTTATGTTTGATGCTTGTTGTAACTGTACTGCAGTTTACGGTCGACTATCGTAATATGTTTTCGGCCAAGCTTTATATAAGGGTAGTGGCATTAGTCGAATGACCTTCTCTTTTTATGATCCTGTAGAATATTCTACTACATATAATTGTATGTTTATCGTTTAATTATTGTTTATTGTTTCTTGGTAGACGTACTATCTTTCCATTGTGTCTAAATGTCGTCCTTTTTTGTCACAGTATAAGGTTCTCATAATGTCTTTAATTTTACCAGAGGGATGGTCACTTTCTAAAAGATGTGAAAATTTGGAATTATAATTCTTATTCTTAAATGAAAGGAGATGCTCTTTAAATCTTTTCTTAAAGCTGCGTCCGGTTTGTTCCGTATATTTTTTCCCCAGTCGTTACATATTAATTGATATACACCGCTTTTTTTAAATTGTTCTCTTTTTAAGTTTTTTTTTGTTTTGTTTTTAGAAGACGTTGAAGGGCGTTTTTTGTCCTATATCCAACATGTAGTATGTCTAACACTTTTTGTAATGGAGTGTTTCATTGCCAAAAATGTGAAAGTAGCCCATTTTGTTTTGGATCAAAATTGTCCTTCGTGATTGATGGTTTTTGTGACTTTTTTTTTGTTTCAGAAGTTTAGGGATTAGTTGCAGCGGGAACACATTGTTGTAAAGTACACTTTGGATAATTATTAGTTCTTTATGTGCCGATGGATTTAACTGGTATAAATTTAGGCGATTTATGCGATATCTTAGGACGGCATATTTATGTTCACATGGGTGGCATGAGTTATAGGGGACTATTGTGTCAGTGTATGTCGATTTGCAGAAGACACTGAATTCAAGTGCGTCATTTTTCCTGGAGATTGTAAGATCTAGGTAACTAATTTTGTTATCATCTTCTAATTCTTTTGCGTAAGCGTTTATATTTTAACGTTTTACCTTTTATTTTCCTTGGGCAACACATTTATATATCATAGGCTTTTACATTTTTATGTATTCACTGTATTCACAATTGTAAAGAAGAGGAAGATATTCCGCTTTCCAAAAAGTGTGGAGTTTTTCACTTATGGTTTCTGTTTGGCCTGATGACGGCTCTTTGATCCGAAGCCGGTAGCCTATATACACAATAAGAAGCGAAGTGCTGGTTGTGACTGTGTGATTAACAACAGAGAATATACTTTGTATCTGCACACCAATGAGGATGTTCAGCATTAAAAAACATAATTTTGGTCACTGGAAGCAATACCTGAAATCGTCTAGATGCCGTTTTCAAAGTCAGTAGTTCTCAAAATACTCAATCCCGCGGACCCTTTAAACAAAACACTGCACAATCAAGGACCCCTCATCCTTCTTCATTTAAACTGCGTGTATATCAACTTAAACACCATCTAATAAAATTATTTTATTTAACTGTTCTAATCCTTGCAACATGTTTAAGTAAGTTTTTATACCAGTGAGGATATATCTCTTATCTCAAACGCTTAATGACAAAAATGGCGCAGCTCTTGTGACAACACTAGCGGTATTACATACGGCTGTCACTGAAACGTTTAATTTCATGTCATCTTCGACTTTAGGCTTCTTCCTCTTCCTCCATTTCAGATCCGACGGTACGTAAAATCCGGCCTCCCGAAAATATCAATACGCTGTAGCCGAAGTCTAGCAGGTATTTTATGGCTTTGTTTGTGAGGACTGGGAATTCCGTAGGGACATTCAACCAGAAATGAGTAAGAGATTTCTCTCGAAGTCCTTCAAAGTGCCATCTGACCTCCGATAAATCAGCCTTTCTTCTTCACAAGGCGCAAATGCAATTCGAACCCATTCCATGCGACAGCAAATGTTCGGATAGTGGGCGTTGAGTCCTCTCAAATGTCTCTTCAATGAATTTGGTCCTTGAAGAGGGCTAACAACAGAACTTTAGACGTTTCGAAAGTGTCAGACTCACGAAGATCAACGCGTGTCTTACCAGTCTTCACGGTGATGGCATTAGATTTGTTTTTTACACCGAACAAGGTGGTTGTTTTCTCCGTACATTCTGGTAAACAAAAACAACTGCTAGGTAAGCAACTTTACGAAGCCGGAAGAAATCATGCAGGAGCCCAGTCACAGAGTCCTCCACCCAGCTGTGCAGATCTGCAGTTATTGACGAAGTAAAAATGACTTGAACAGTTCTCCAAGTGAAAAGGAACGTGAGTGTGGAGCAGCAGTTGCCTGTTACTGCACCCGGTTTCTTCACATAGGCCTACAACCTCAGAGACTCATTTGAATTATTTTCCAGGTTTGTAATACATATATTCGGTACTGTAAATGATGTGACAATCTACTGACTTCAGATATTTTTGTACCGTAACGTGAGGACAAAATACACAAAGGTTTATGATTTTCCTCGCCTGCAGGCCTGGAAAATCCCGTCTTAAAATAATCTTCCCGATATTTTCTCGCGTTTCTACAAATAAGTCAATTTCTTTACCGGAGTTGACCGTCACTTTTACTAAGATCATTTCCTTGTTACTGTCATCTTAATTTTATTCTATTATTTTCCTGTGGTTGCTTTTATAATCTCTGTGTCCTTATCTGGCAACCGCAACACATTTTCAAACACAACTTAATGTTACACACAGTACACAATTACAGGGACAAATTTGCCTGAGAACGTAATGGTTCTGTATATGCGCAAATGTTACGCGCGCTGACTGCCGTCTTTTAATCCCTGAGTCACCACTATGCAGCCAACATACAGCTCACACAGTTTACAGTAGAAAATATTTGTTATACCATTACTGCAGAGAAAGATTTTGTAATGCATTGAAAACATTCAACAGGTTCTTTTTTCATTCTTACTTTCTTTTTCTGTGACTCAAAAGCTCTAGTGTGCCAGGGCCTCCTCATTATCAAGGCCTCACGATCATACTCAGATACACCGCACTTGGTAGGACTCCTCTGTACGAGTGATCAGCCCGACGCAGAGATCTCTAACAAACAAACAACACTCACAGACAGACATCCATGGCCCCGGAGGGATTCGAACCCACAATCCCAGCAAATGAACGGCCGCAGACACGCCCCTTAGACTGCGTGGCCACTGGGACCGGCTTCCTTCTTACAACACTAAAACAAAAATAAACTCCAACACCTTGCGGGCAGGCGCGCGGACTACAATTTGAGAATCACTGCCCTTTGAAAGTCAATAAATCCAGTATGTGGATTTTGACCTTACATGTTTCACGTGCTCGCACAAAAAAAAATATTTTCAGTCTAGGGATAAATGTAAAAATGACGCGACGTGTTTTTCCGATGTAGGGACGAAAAGTTGAAACGTTAACCAACGGAGCGTTGTGCCACGATAAGTCAATGCAGGCGCATGTAACGTCACGGCGTAACATGCCAGAAGACTAGAATCTTCATCGACAACTTTGTGAGAAGCACAAATCTCGTACAATGCTCAATAAACAGTGTTAAATATTGACAGCCTTTGAGGACTGAATGCACAGTGTTATGGAACATGATTTACACCCCTGTTCACCCCCCCCCCCCCCCACTCTCAGCAGTACGTTTTTACTTTATGGCAGGAAGTAAATATTTTTATAACATTATTAATGTCTGTGTATGCATTACTTGTAAAACAACGTTAGAAGTTCGTCGAACGTTAAATTTTCGTCACTGAAGAATCGCTTCGGTAGTTCTTTACGGTCCATAAAACGTAAAGTTAAATAGGGTACACAAAACTGTAATTTGCCTGCTGTTTTGTATGGGGGTGGGAGTGGGGGTGGGAATTTGTTGCTCGCACTGAGGGAGAAACACATCCTGAAAGTCCTCGAGGATAGGTTGCTGAGGAAGATATTTGAGCATAACAGATAGGAGGGAATACGAGAATGGAGAAAACTGCATGAAAATGAGCTTCATGATTTGTACTCGTCATCAGATATTAAGGAGGGCAAGATGGGCGGGGCATGTGGCACACAAAGATGAAAGAAATGCACTCAGAGATTTTCGTAGGAAACGTGAAGGAATGAGACCTGTTACAAGACCTAGGCGTAAACGGACCTGAAATGGAATTACTGGATTTATTTGCATCAGGACAGACTAAAGTGGCGGGTCCTTCTACGCACCGTAATCAAGCTTCTGTTTCCCTGCAAAGCCCAGAATTTCATTATTATCAGAGGATCTATTTGTCAACAAGAATTTTTCTCCATGGGGTTAGTTAAAACTTTAAAGTCTAAGTCGGGGGCACTATGACCCTGGGCTCGACTCAGCCTCTTAACAGAAATGAGCATCAGGGATATCTCCTGGAGGTAAAGACGGCCGGTGCGAAGGGCTGACAACACCTTCAGGTGCTGATTGTATAAAAATTCTGGCAGCCTCGACCGTCTGTAGGCCTAAGGGCCTGTCCACACCTGCACAGAGATCGTTTTTACAGTCTGCTAAACACATGCAATTAGCATCACAGATCCAGTTGAAGAAGAATGTTCAACGTACAGTCAAACCAGAGGCATTGTTTTGGTGGCCCGCTCCGACCAACCACATCTGTCATTACACCCTACTCTTTCTAATTAAGATGCGTTTGAACCTCTGAAACAAAACCGTTACTGTACGTATCACGTGTCTAACATTAACGCTAACCTTCTCTCACGCATGCAGGCCTGCTTATGTGTTTCGTATGACACAACAAACAGAAGTAACGCCACTCTATGACTTTAACTGCTTTGTGTTTGCAATATGATTAATCGTCACTCGGATAAAGCCCATGCCACACCTTCGTTCCCTGGCTTGACAATCAAAACAGTACCCTTCCGATCACTTCACATCCCAACGCTATAGCACGTAACTTCACCAGGACAAGCGAACACTGCATGGGAACCTTCACAGCCGCAACACTTTCTGTCAGGATAGAGGCGATAAAGTGGGCCGGGATAGCGCAATCGGTATAGCGGCACGCAACGGGTTGGACGGTCCGGGGATCGAATCCCGGTGGAGGCGAAATTTTTCGCATTCGTCCACCGGCCCTGGGGTCCACCCAGCCTCCTGTAGAATGGGTGCCGGGTCTCTTTCCCGGTGGTAAAGCGGCCGGGGGGGGGGGGGGTGGCGCTGAACACCCACCCCCCATCTAGCGCCGAGGTTAATGAAAGAGTATAGCTACATCTCTACTCCCCTTCTGGGACTTCATGGCGTGTTCTAGGGCAAACTTTACCTTTACCTTTACCTATTACTTGCGACAACTATTCTGTTTCTTATTAAACTCTTTACCCCCTGCTTCTTCCGGCCTCAGAGAATTCAGTACACGACTGTGTCAATGAGGGACCCGAAACAGCGCAGCCAGAACAGTGACTGGGCTGTTGGCTGGACAATCAAGAAATCGTGGTTCCGGTCCCTGTACAGGCAAAGTGTATCTCTTTGCAAAACGTCCAGACCAGCTCTGGGACCCAAAAAGCCCCCTATTCAGCAGGTACCGGGGGCTCTTTACCCAGGCCTAAAACGGCTGGGGCGTGAAGCTGACCATTCCCTGTATTTAGTGCCGAGGTTAAGAATAAACTAAGTAGTACCTCCACTCCCCATACGCCTTCATGGCGCGGACAGGGACAACGTTACGTTACTGTGCCACTATATTGAGTGCGGACTGACCAGAAGACCCGCAAATATTTGTGTGGTTTCTATTCAGTCCACTCCCACAGGGCAGTGCGCTACGAGCCGTCGTTTGGTGCGTCTGATCTCAATTAAAATAAGACGTTAAGGCGATAACGAGTAATTAACCAGGGCTGTGCAGTCGGTACACAAAAACTCCGACTCCGACTCCTTCACAAAAGCTCAATATGTGTTAATAACGGTAAACCTATAAAACATTTCCATCACCGATACGTAAATTATCAGGCTACTGTTTAGACTTATAACCTATATTTAAGTATAAGTCTAATGGTTACTGTAGCTATCAGGGCTCTGGAGTTGGAATATCGAGATAAGATTTTAGATAGAGGTCGGAGTCGGTGTCGGTACATTTTTACCGACTCCGACCCCACAGCCCTGTAATTATCTGAGAATAGTGTGGAAATTGCTAAAGTCATAGCACTTTCTTGGAGTTACCAAGGAACACTATTCAATACTGCCAGGTTGCGGGTCGCCAACTGTCACTGGAGGGGGGGGGGGTGAGACCCTTTATGTTCCGTATGTTCGGGCACCTTCTTACCACCGGCGATAATTGGAACGCAATGTCATTTGGAGATAACAGTGGCTTACAAGCTGCTTGATGTATTGCATTCTTAACACACAATGTGCCGATCCCAGCGGCCGAGCGGCCTAAGGCGTAGGTCTGCGGCCGCGCGGTGGGATCGTGGGTTCGAATCCCACTGGGGGCATGGATGTTTGTCTTGTACAGTGTTTGTGGTGTCAGGAAGAGGTCTCTGCGATGGGCCGATCCTTCGTCCAGAGGAGTCCTACCAACTGTGATGTGTGCTTGAGTGTGATCAAATGAAATCACAAACCCTCGACGCCTAGTGTCAACAAGTAGGTAGAAGAGGGACGGACTGAGTAAAGTAAAGTAACATACAATGTTTCACGTGTTACTAGTCTGCAATTATTTATACAAACCGCCTGTGCTGGCTACACTAACCTAAGTGAATTATCATGGGCTAGAGCGGTGCGCCTGACTGGAAGGGTGTTGGGAGAAAGCTTGTCTGAGATCTGTAGCAAAAAAGAATTAAGAATTACCTAAGCACAGACTAATTGCGAATGTTTCAGTGCTTTAATTACAAACATTTCACTGACTAAATCAAAGTTGCCGACCCCAGCGGCCGCGTGGTCTATGGCGTGGGTCTGCGGCCGTTCGCTTTCTGTGATTGTGGGTTAAAATCCCGTCGGGGGCATGGATGTTCGTCTCTTGTGAGCACTCTGCGTTGTCAGGTAGGGGTCTCTGTGACGGGCCGATCGCTTTTCCAGAGGAGCGCTACCGAGTGTGGTGCGTCTCACATATTGGAGGCCTATGCCCACAAGGGGCGTCGAACCATGATTAAAAAAATACAATCAAAGCTGATCACCGACTATCCCTAGGCCTATAATTTTGTGCGTTTTTAGGATTTCATTAAAATGTTTCTTTTCTTGAATTGATTTTGTCTTTGTATTAAAATTCCACACTTTTAACACCTAATATGCCACATTTCGACAGTGTTATCAATAATTTATGCGACCAGTACACATATGGAATTCTGATAGCGTAGTCCAGTATTGAAAAAATGTTGACGCCTCTGGGCTAGAGGACAGCAAACTAACAATAATATACAGAGTCATTACATGATCAGAGGGTAAAGAGATTTTCCGCGTTTTATCGCTGTGTTCCTAGCAGTCCTCCACCGAGCCCACACTGTACGTACAGCTGCATTCGTATTCTCACTCCTGTTTGGCGCGTTCGCAAGAAGTTGCTGTAACGAGCTACGTATTAAGATTCAAATCTTATGGTTCATTGTGTGGTGATAGGTTTATGGATTTTATCCCTCGTCCGAAGAGTAAAATATTAAAAATATTAAAAAATTAAAATCACAACGTTTCGGCAGCTCGCTCAGCTTCCGTCCTCAGGAGTGATGGATGTTAGCTCTGTCTAAGGGCCCCAACAGAATTGGTGTTCTTCTCTTCTCCCCCTCCATTCACCTGAGGACGGAAGCAAAGCCAGCTTCCGAAACGTTGTGATTTTAATTTTTTAATATTTTTAATGTTTTATTCTTCGGACGATGGATACAGTCCATAAACCCATCACCACACAATATTATACACCATCGTCAAAACTTTTTAGAACTTAAGGTTCATGACGCCGTGTTGGTCGGTAAAGAGTTTGCTGTCTTTATCTTCATGGCCTGAAGAGTCTTAAGAATTGTCAAATCTCCCTCAGCACCGCTGTGAGAACTTTACATATTGAAAAGCGTTCTTAGCTTCACCATGCCTGTCCATACAATTAAACTGCAGGACAACTGAATGGATGTTCATTAAACTTGGTATTAGTGAGTTCTAATGTTAGTTAAACCCTGACAGCAACGTCAGGCGATCTGTGTGAAGACCCACACGCACTTCTGCCAGCACCTCGGGCGTAACTTGAATCATTTATCGACGCGGGAAAACTTCGAGCTAGACTTATGTACAGAAAATGAAACACAATTTACGGCCGGTGCTCTCTTTCTCTAAGTCGTGAAATTTTCGAGCTAAATCAGCAAATTTGCGCGGACACGCCGTTAAAATTATGCTACGCGTATATTCATTGTAATATTATTCTATTCCAGGTGCTCTTCAGTTTTCCGACTAATATATTGTCGGCATTTCTCCTTGCTTCCATGCACGGATGTAAGTCACATAATCATCCTTGTAGAAGCAGCAGCAGCAGCAGCAGCAACAATAATAATAATAATAATAATAATACACAATATCTTTTAAACACTAAGTTGTACATATATTGATTTCAAGTAGTGACATGTTTCAGCATGACTGTCAACATTATATCAGATATCGAAGATTCAGATCTTCTGGAATGTGACGTGTCGCTGGATGAGTGTTTCCGAGTGTTCAAGCTTCAGACAGGCAACAATAATTCATCTGGGGCTGCTCGATCTATGAAGATGAAGGCACCACATTCCTTCGGAACGCCGGAAACCACTCACAATGTCACATCCCAGAAGATCGATATCTGCAATTATACTGCTGTGATAACCCTAAATCTTGCACAACAGATCTTACTTGCAGAAGACACATATGTTACTTGAGTCAATGGCCGAATTTACGAATACACATAGCAAGTAAAAATGTCTTTATGTCTCTATAAAATTAACGCTGCTAAATTTATATGTATAGGAGCTTATTAAGAAGTAAGCTATTTAAAAGTGTCTCGTATTTAAGTATCAACATTATTGTAGTTACATTAAAATCATAGTAAGTTTTATATCTTCCCCTTTAACATTGCCTGTCGCACTGGTGGAAATTAAATACGTAAACCAATGGAAGCCTTCTACTACAAGAGTCATATTTTACATACTATGGCTGGGGTGAATGTACCAACCGTATATTTTTCAGCTGCATAGACGCAGTTAGACACAAAATATGGCGTAGAGATGCGCTGTATAAAACCTGACACCACGGAGGGCCGAGTTCGACCCCAGGCCAGTCCACGTGGGAATTGCGTTTGCCAGAGGGGATGGTATAGGCTTTTCTTCGAACACTTCGGTTTCCTCCTGTTAGTATCATTCCACCAATGCTCCATACTCTTATTTAATTCATCTACCACTGATCCTATACAATCTTAGCAACTGATAGGTTCGTTAGATAAAACCCAGCTCTCTCGTGTCTGTATGCTTCCTGCTCGCGTTTTCTATTTATACAGTCCGATTTGGGAGTCATGCTGAAACATGCGAAGTGTCTGAATATCTGTAGTTGTTGTTGTTTGGAGGAAATTTGTTGTTGTTCTGGTGGTGGTGATGCTGCCGCTGCTGCTGCCGCTGCTGGTGGTAGTGGTCGCGGTGATGGTGGTCGTGGTGGTGGTGGTGGTGGTGGTGGTGGTGGTGGTGTATTTTCGCTTACTTTATTGTAACTGGCATTTTTCCTGCTAATTCAGCATGTTAATAAGCAAGAACTAAATTGAAATGAATTACAATCATACCAAATGGTATGATACAACTGAAACGAATCGTCCTCCATTCGTTAAAAATTAGTAACGTTCCTAAATAGTACAACGTTGGAAGCTCTTTACGTTCTTTCTGTACCTTCCAGTAGTTTCCTTCTATCAGATCCAGGAATGTGCCTTTCTGTTGCGATTCTTCTAAGCAGATAGCATCTGTTAATGTCGCTAGAATAATGTGACTTTTACGTTTACCGGTACGCACTCTGTATTTCAACAGCCATACGGTTCTTAAACGTAACATTTTGTGGCTACATCACAAAACGCGCGCAATTTGTGCTCCGCTGTCCGCGTTGCTCTGAAGCTGGAGCATAAGCCGAGCGTCACTTCAGCCTGTAATAAACAGGACAGTATGGAACAAGAACATGGATCTAAGTCGTGACATACCTGCATTTGTAACCAAGTGTCTATGAAGCTTTGTCCTGATGAAGCCCATCCACCACTTGAACAATCACCAGGATGATCCGGAACTATTTGATCATCATCCAAGCTTGCCGTCGTATTTGGCCTCAGAACACAACAGGACCCGACCTCCATGCTACCACTGCGCACTAACACTGTCCATTACACACACCTGTTGACTCTAGCTCGGTCCAGCCACGTCTAGTCCAGTGCGTGCTGCAGCCAGAGCCACCTTGTCTGTGAGCTCGCCTCTCCCTTCCACTGCCTTGCGAAACGAACTTCATTCTTTCCTCTCTTCCTTCTTCATCATTCTTCCTTCTCCAACACATTCTTTATATTCTCCCTTACGCCCCTGCCGTGACTCGTGCGAGCTGCTATTTATGAATGGGGCTGGCCCCAGGGATTGGCGGTCTGAAAAGCGACCAATCCACAACCAGCTGGTGTTTGATGCGTGTGGTCTTCATCTATTCTCTGTTCCTCTCCATTCGCGTTACGCCATGGAGCAGAGTTAATTCTGGCAAGTGTTTCTTGCTCTCTTCCTTTTCGCGTTCATATAAACACGGGCCCTCGCAGATACGCAAAATAAACACTAATAAGCCACCAATATGCAACAAAAACACGGCGTTTCGTTTCACTCTAGCTAGGTTTCTCGTTCCAACTCCATTCGCATGCACAGTCACACAAGGGCAAGAAACAATAAGCACTAAATCGCACTCCGTGGAGAACTCGCTGTGGAGAAGGCTGTGGACCTAAGACTACGGAAGAATGAATGAATGAATGAATGAATGAATGAATGAATGAATGAATATATTGCAGAGGTTATATCGGAAGGGGGTAGCACTGAACCAGCAGATGGGTAGGCCCACTATTTTCTGTGAAAAAAGGAATACGAATCGTCAGTTAAAGTCAGGAAGATGACGAACGTGTCGTAGTTCAACGATTTGGGAACCTCACGAACAAATCAAAATTTTGCTCACAAATAATTTAAGAGCACATCAAATAGGGTAATGCTACCCACCATTCGGTTCGAATCGTGTGACATCCCGCCCGGCATCTAATAACAGGTAAAGCTCATCATCCGTACTCTGTGCCACAGATTAATTCTACAGTATTTAATCCAACTAAGTGCATATGTAACCATAAAAATTTGTTATTTTGTGACGCTCCTTCTACATGTTTCGGCTCCATAGTTCATCTCCAGGGAGGTTATTTACGAAGGAATACATTTATGATACTGTCCAACATGTGCATGCATATACATACATACATATATATATATATATATATATATATATATATGAAGGTGACGGTAATGACGTAGATGTTTGCAACAAAATATAAAACTGTTCAGATTTATGTAAAACACATGCGATTAACCTAAGTGTTATATATTTTAGCGACATTTTAATTGATAAAATTGTATTTTAACTTCACATATGCAGTAACCCTGACAGCTTAGACGGTGGTACCAGTAGGGTCTCCAAAGCCGGACATACCAAGAGGGTACGAACCAGACGAAGGGATGTACCTGGGAGAAGGGAACTGCGATACAGATTCCCCTGATGCCATGAGTAGCGACTTGAAGAACACAGCAAATGATGCCCGAGGTGGTTCATGATCGTGTAGCAACGGCAACAGGCGTGACCAGAGTGGTTTGAACGGCTGCTGTACTGCGCTGTAGAAAGCAAATAGAAAAAACTACCACGTTATGCTACCACGTTATACTGTTCCTGGATAGTTTATTTCCAAAAACAGAGACAAATGCGAGATGCTTCCTCTCGGCACGAAAACAGTCCGGAGGTAAACTACTCCCCCCTTTTGACCGTGTAAACTGGACCAAATTAATGCAGATCCTAAAGGACACTGGTATCGATCGGCATAGAAGATTGATCAGCAAATTGTACTTGGATCAGAGGATTAAATTAAAACGGAACCAAGGGGAGACAATAAGTGTGAAGACTGGAAGAGAAGTTAGCAAAGGAAGCTGTTTGTTGCCGGTTCTACTCCACTTATACAGGGAGTACCTTACCAAGGAAGCTCTTGAAGGGTTTGAGACTTCAAAATATAAGGACAAGTAACTCACAATGTGAAATATGCAGACGGCCTTGTGCTACTGGCTAACGAAGGAATGGTGCTACAGGGCATGACTGATAGACTAATTGAAATTGGAAGATAATATGGAATGGATATGCATGTGGAAAAATCTAAGATGGTGAGAATCGCAAGGCAACCATCCCCAACACAGAATATGACAGATCAAAAACAACCGCAGAACGTGGAATATTTCAACTGTTTGGATGGCATGATAACAAATGATGCAAGATGTACGCGTGAAATTGAATCTAGGATTGCCATGGCAAAAGCAGCATTCAACAGGAAGACTGTTTTTACCAGCAAATTGGACTGACGGAGAGTAGATCAGAAATACCTGGAAATATTTTAAATATGGTGCTGGAGAATGATGCAGAAGATCAGTTGGACCGCTCACGTGAGACATGAAGACGTGTTACAAAGAACCAAGGAGGAGAGGAATACCCTACATACAATAAAAAGTAGGACAGTTAACCGGATTGGTCACACCTTGCGTAAGAACTGCCTTCTGAAACACGTTTTTGAAGGAAGGACAGAGGGAGGGATAGAAGTGAAGAGAAGCCGAGGAAGAAGACGTAAGCAGCTACTGGATGACGTTAAGGAAAACAGAGGATACGGGAAACTGAAACAGGCAGCAGTAGCTCGTACTGTGTGGATAACTTCCTGTGTAAGAGGTTATGGACCTATCGTAAGACAGACAAGAGAATGAAATGAACATGCACATCTTGCACAGCATTTATTATAAATGTATTCCTTTGTATTTGACCTCCGTGAAGATGGCCTATAGGGGCCGAAATATGTAGCAGGAACACACAATACCGTAAAACTAAATTAGTTCCTGCGCACCACGGGAAGGAATGTGGAGCAGTGGATGTACAGTTCCATGCACTGACAACCTCGACAGCAGATGAAGGTAAGACTTTGGCTTCACGTCACGGCTGCTTTACCGCCAAGGACAGAGCCTCCAGCACCCACTGAACAGGAAGTTGCATCGGTCCCAGCGTTATACTGTAACCTTCATAAAGAAGAAGGTTCTTGCCTTTGCCGGGAATCAAACTAAGATTCCTCAAGAACAATAATCACCAACAAATGCACAAAGACAGTTTTATCATCAACTGTAACACACTCCTACATGTTTCGACACTGCTGGGTCATCTTCAGGGACAACTTTTTTGTTATCGTTACACTAAGGTTGCACTTTATAGTTGAGTGAGAGAATGTGCTGTTGACTGTGTACTGCGTTGTTTTTGGAGGCGTGAACT